>CM052654.1:135530406-135572602 GCA_028533165.1 Leontopithecus rosalia
AGCTGATGGAGCTACCGCATAGCAGAGCTAGGTTCCAAAGCCAGGTCATCCGTATCTAGAGTTCATGTTCTCAGCAATGAAGACCAAGCATCTTTATGACCATCAGTGAGTGTAATTTGTTGTAGACATAAAATCTCTGAAGGACATACGATTTGATTTTAGGTAGCAAGTGGCTTCAAAGAATTCCAATTGCTCACATCAGCTTCTGTTTCTGCTGTTTGTTTTCTTTGCTCTCTTCTCTTTTTGCCACAGTGTCTGGGCATCCTCCTCACAGACTAAATATTGAGAAAGCCCAGTTGGGTAGAATTTTGGGTTCAATAAATAATCACAATTTCATTTCACAAGAGGAATGAGTATGATATTTATATCAACTGTTGGGGAGTATCTGAAGACATTTTTCTTTTAACTTTCATGTTGACTTCTAGCTGAGTCTGATATCTGAATAAGTTTCTGAATGACATAGGGAAATGAGGGGTCTGAAATAAGGGCTCATGCAGATTTAATTTGAGCAGAGATCTAAATCTAACAGCAATTAAAAAAAACTAGGAAATATATCTCACTAAAAATACGCTAGAGAGGCTCTTCCTTTCAGAAGTAATTTCATTGAATGTTTTGTTAGTTATACAGAAAAGTTGTGGAAACAGCACAGGGAGCTTCCATACCCCTACTCCCAGTGCCCCCCACTAGTACATCTTACGCTAGAATGGCACATGTGTTACGATTAATGAATTATAATAAGCCATCATTAATACATTTTAATGAACTAAAGTTCCTAATTTATTCAGATTATTTTTGGTTTTACCTAATGTGTTTTCATGTTCCAGAATCCCATAGGGTATCACATGGCATTTGGTGGTAATATCTTCCCAGGCCTTCTGGCTGTGACAGTCTCCCAGACTTCCCTTGTTTGTGATGACCTTGACAATTTTGAGAAGTACTGCTCAAGTATTTTGTAAAATCCCTTCGTTGGATTTTTTCTGTTTTTTTCATGATTAGACTGTGACTGTGTACTTTTGAGAGAAAGATCAAAGAGGTAAACTTCTATTGTCATCCCACCACATAAAGAGTAAATACTAGCAAGACGACTTGTTCCAGTTGATTTGACCTTGATCACCTGGCTGAGGTTGTGCTTGTCAAGTTTTCCCTCCACAGATTAATCTTTTCCTCTTTCCCAAACCATACTCATTAAAAGAAAAATCACTACACCCAGCCCACATCCAAGTGCTGGAGAACTGTGCCCACTGCCTTGAGGATAAAATATCTACAGAAATCATTTGCAAATCTTCTGCATAGGAGATGTGTTGTTTTCCCCCCTGTAGTTAGCTGTCCAGTTTTTTATATCAACAATGATTCATGCATATTTGTTGGACGCTTTTGTTTATAATACGATACTACTTTATTGTGCTCCAGGCTTTCCAGGTCTCCCCATGGGGGACTCTTCCATTTGTCTCCCTTCTCCCTCTGTCACATCTCCATCATTGTGGGATTTTCGTCTTTTATTGTTTCCACCTGAGCTCATTTTCTGGCACTATGAGATGCTCCAGGCTCCTCTTGCATATTTTCTTTCCCAGTTCTAGAATCAGACGTTTTTTCCCTGGATCCTTCATTTCTTTCACGAGAGAATGGTACCAGAAAACAACATCTGGGCAGTAGATGTGTTATTGCTACTGGAGTTTCACTAATTCTGGGTCATCATAGTTGACACTGCAAGAAAATATATGTATATCCTAACTTGTGTACATTCATACAACTCTCAAGCAATATTTTTGAATGAAAGTTATAGGAGAATATTTTTTTTTTTGAGACGGAGTTTTGCTCTTGTTACCCAGGCTGGAGTGCAATGGCGCGGTCTCAGCTCACCGCAACCTCCGCCTCTATAGGAGAATATTATACTCTTATTTTTATTGATTGATTGCTTAACAGAGACAAGGTTTTACTCTGTTGCCTGGGATGAGTACTGTGGTGTGATAATAGATCACTGCAGCCTCGATCTCCTGGGCTCAAGCAATCCTCCCACCTCAGCCTCCCTCATAGCTAGAATTATAGGTGTATACCACCACACATGGCTATTTTTTTATTTTAATTTTTTGTAGTGACAGGATTTGAACTCTTGGCATCAAACATTTGGCCTCAAACAATCCTCCTGCGTTGGCCTCCCAGAATGCTGGGATTGCAGGCACATACCACTGTACCAGGTACAGGAGGATATTTTACAAGCTAATCAATGATAAGCAGGAATGGGATAAGAGAGGAATAACTCAACTTCTAGATAATAAAGTAAAATCATAAAGCTAAGAGGATAAGAGTGAGATCTGAGAAAATGCTCATAATACCGTGAAATACACACGGCCCAAGGTTGGAAACTCCACAGCAGCTTATATACTATGTGTGGATCATGTTCTCGATTAAAAGCTGGCATAGTTCCAGGCTTCTTAGCAGTGCTAATACATACCAAGGTCATGAAGTCACTGGTCTGCTTAATTCCATTGGGCAAATTCCTTACATGTATGTGGATAAGCTATGGCCTTCACATGACAAGGCAGATGTGCAGAAAGTAGAAAAATTCCAAGAGAGAGCAACCACAGGGCAAAGCAGACACAAAGCATGCAGGAAAGACTACATCGTAGACAAGAATTCCTTATTATAGAGAGAAAAAGAGACAGGAGGATGGCTAATTACCCACAGAAACGGAGCAAGTCAGGGCCCAGTTAAATGTGGATCCCAGGTTGGATGACCTCCATCGCCTCAGTTCCTTCCCTTGCACTCCATAACTTCTCATTCAAGGGCTAAAGGCCCCCTTGGAAATTCACCAAGCACAGAACAGCAGAACCCCTGTTTAGGAGACTCTGTCTAGGAAGCAGTGCAGAATTGTAACTATCATGGGGGCTCAGTGGCTCCTGGTGTGGAAGACGGTGTCTAGAATTATTGGTGGAGAGGTAAACTGTGTTCAGAGAGCAGAGAGGCTCTAGCATAACTTCCCAGGCACACTTTGTGGCAGCTGTGCTCCTAAGGGCAACCTATGGGAGACCTGCCAGTGGCAGACAGTGGCAGAAAAGTAAGAAGGAAAAGAAGTTAAAAACCTGACTTCCAAAGGCAGTTTTTTGTTTCTGTTTTTTTTTTTTTAAAAAAGCATATTTCTGTCTACAAAATGAATATGAACAGGTAATTTGGTCTTTGTAAGGAAAAAATATCCAGAGAAATTAGACTAGTGTTTGAAAAGGTAGGCAGTAAGCACCAGGTAACAGAAAGTACTGCCTTTGTGAACTTGGTGTGCTCACAAAAAGAATGCATCCTTAAAGCAAGGAATCACAGAGATGACCTCACCATGTATTTCTTAGAGTGGATGGGACCAGCCATCTCTCCTGGGTTCCAGTTTTAATTAAAGACAGCTTGTGGTATAACATCACCCTCACAACCTGCTAAGCCTTGAGACTCTGGGATTACATGCAAGGTGCATGGGTAGGGGAGTGAGGGGAAAATAGAGTAACTAGGTGATTTCTGGTACAAATGGGGAAAGAATGAGTTTAGGGATGACTCATTATTTTCCTCCTCAACACTATTATATTCACCCCGAAATGGCAAATTTCAGCATTCAACCCATCTAGACTGCTTCTTGAAACTCCCAAATGACAATTATTTGAAAGTCATACCCCTTCAATGTGACTTTTTTCCAATATGGGATAAGGGGAAGCACAATCCACATCAAGAGCAAACACACTCAGAAGCAAACCAGAATGAATGCTAAAGTCTGTTATCAATCTCATCACATCAGCTGCAAAGACACAAGATGGATATGACAGCAGGAGCTTCTGCTAAAGAACTACTCACAGCAACCTCCCTGGGACAAGCTCCATATGAAATCATGACATTTCATTGTGCTCGGCCTCACAGAGGGGATCCTTTGTTTGTTGTTTGGGCTAAGACTGCAAAGGGTGGAGCTGCATCACTAGGGTCCAATACACTTGCTGATCACCAGCTGTGTCCCACCATGTTCTTCACACAACCTTTCCCTAACCTTTAATACTACCTTGCATGGCAGATATTGTGATCCCCATTTTTACAAGGGGGAAACTAAGGCTTGGAGAAGTCTAAACAGCAGAACAGAAACTCAATTTCAGGTCAGTTTTGCCCTCAAATTTTACATTCTTTGCAAGTCACTGTGTTGCTTCCTAAGTGTTTTTCAGTATGCACCATCTTGCTTTTATACGATTTTCTCTCAAGAAAAGGAAATCCCTAAACAGGAGGCAGCACATGCAGGGAAAAGAGGACCATATGGGACTCAGACAACCTTGATTCCCACTCGATCTCCATTATGACCTTTGGCAAGCAGTCCAAAGCTTCCATCTTCATTTCCCGATATGCCAAATAATGAGGAAGGAGTGAACCTTCTCTTCCAGCTTCAACATTCTAGATTTCCTAAAGAGCTAGTGTTTGCATAAATGAATGTAAATTAGCAGTAATCTCTTTGAACTGATATTAACAAACTTTTTCTGTGCAAATAAGAGTCCAAGTAAAAAAAAGGCTGTGCTTGGGTTTCTAAAAATCTATTTAAAATATTACGGAATCTAAATATTTGGCCATTGTCTAGCTTTCAGTCTCTGAACTAACATACTCTATTTTAAACCCAGGTTCAACTCCAGTCTCTCCTCATAGCCAAAACCAGCTGCTGTCTGGCATGTTCCTTTTAAATAGACTATCTTAAAGCCTAAAAAAAAGAAAAAAAGAAGAAAAAAAAAGCTGAGCTCGTTGGAGAAGCCTCTTGTCACTACAGTGATTTACTCTTCAATTTAGCACTTAATAATACAAGTTGTATCCTGGCAGCTGGGGCCCATTGCCCCTGGATGATTTAGGTCAATGGTCCTCAAACCCCCGGTTTTAAACCTTGGGACAAAGATTCCTCAAATTCTGTTCTACAGTTTTTATGAAAGCCTAAGAACATGGTTTCCTACATCCCCTCTGCCCCAGCCCTTTTGCTGAATGTTAGTCTTTATTCAACCTTGATCTCCGCTAATTCACTAGTCTACAGACTCACACTCATACACACACAAACTCACTAATGTACACACACTCATTCACTTACACACTCATGGACACATACACACATGCAAACACATTCATTCATGGACACACATAGTATGCACACACAATACATACACATTCATGGACACACATACTTATACACACACTCATAGACACATACTCATTCATGCACACACACACTCATGCACTCACTCCTGCACGCAGGATCCAGTTGGATGGGCTGCATGTGCTGGATTTCGCCTGAGATCTGGGGCCATAGAAAGGTTCATGTGCAGGTGCTCAGTCTCCCATTGCCGTGGGATCTCTCTGAATTCCCTCTCCATTTGATTTTTCTTGCTCTTCTTGATCTTTTTCATTCTCCCTCCTTCCCCAATGTGGTAATTTTTCTTTCTTCACCACACTCTTGCTGACTCCCTGGCCTTGCCATATGGCACCCACCCTTTCCTCCTTCTCATGGTACCCATTCTGCCATTGTGGACCAGTAAGGGTCCTGACTGGAAACCCTCTCAAGCTGGGTCATTTGAGGAGCTTTTACTAAGATGACTATTTACAAATGTATGCAGAGCATTTGGGGAATCCACAAGGGATCATACAGTGGCCCTGGCCTGAGGTAAGCAACAGCAGGAGATGTTCGCACCCCTGACTCTCAAGGGAGCTGTGAGTAGGAGTAGATTTTAGACCCTGTAAAGCTTGCTTAAAAGAACTGTGGTCCTTAGGAGGGGGACTCAGCCAACCACACAATCTGAGTGGTAGCAGGAGGAGAGGGCATCAATATGTAACAACTCCAGTGCCCCATATTCTGCCAGCATCTACACTGCAGATGTGTAGCAGTCAGCCTCACAAACAATCCACGTGAATCAGAGGAGGCAAAGATGTATGAAAGTGTTGCATAGCATGAGGGCCAGTTGCTGATAGATGACCAATTCCACAATTCCTGCTCCCACATCTGACTGTTCTGATACATTCCCATGCTTCTAGTATGTGCTGAATATCCCTATTTTAGTCAATGTTCACGCTGCTATAAAGAACTGCCCAAGACAGGGTAATTTATAAAGGAAAGAGGTTTAATTGGCTCATAGTTCTGCATGGCTGTGGAGGCCTCCAGAAACTTACAATCACGGCAGAAGGTGAAGGGAAAGTGAGCACCTTCTTCACAGGGTGGCAGGAAAAAGAATAAACTCCAGATAAGCTACTAAAGACTTATAAAACCATCAGATCTTGTGAGAACTCGCTCACTATCTTTAGAACAGCATGGGGAAACTGTCTCCATGATTCAATCCCCTCCATCAGGTCTCTTTTGACATGTGGGAATTATGGGGATTACAATTCAAGACAAGATTTTGGGTGGGAACACAGCCAAACGATATCAGTCCCCTTTTCCCTAGTTCAGCAGAAGCTCAAGCTCTGCAAGTGCCCTGTTTGCGCTCTTCCAATGGAAGCTGAGAGGAACATCTTCAGGGTAAGAACATAAGATACTTTCCTATACTTGTAGATGGCACAAAACTAAGTTCCAGAAACAACTGCATCACATGCAAAAATCTCAGCATACTTTCTGCTTTTCGTCTGCCCTCATTTGATGTCTCCTAGACTGGCTCATTTAAAATGATGTAAGTACAATTGTTACTAATTTATATATATATGTGCATGAGAAAAATAGGCAGACATACACAGAAAAAGGTTAATTACCCTGGGACACACAGCTGGAAAGAATCAGGCCCAGGACTCAACCCAAATCCGCCTTGATCTCTCTACATCATCATGTCTGTCCTGGCAGGCACACATAGTTCCTCAAGCCCTAGCACAGACTCTTCCCTGCTGTGAAAGCTGCTCCACGCTTGCCCCTTCTCACTCCACTTTCAAGACCCCATTTTCTCTGCCCTCTGGACCTGCTACTTTTTCATGCCCACAGATCTATGTACAATCTCATGTCTGATTACATGGAATCCCCACTCTAGATTCTTCCATAGCCCTGGTCACTCTGTGTTGTAACTCTGTGTATAGGCTATTGCTGCCAGTTTTCTACAAGTCACCAGATTTTTCCCCAGCATTTTATGGAACTTCTTCTCACCGGCAGAATATGCAGGGCTCAGAGTTGTAGCGCCCCTTCCTAAGCCGAATGACCCACCGCAGCAGGTTTCTTTCTCATCTCCGGGATTCTGGTCTGTGTTGAAGAGTTTTCACCCAAGGGAGGAACCTCTCTGACAGGGGACACAAGAACTGTGTTATCAGATTGAAACCTGAGACAGCCACAAGGCCAACTGGGGATCTTTTAGCCCCTGGAGGTTAGGCTGACGTGAGTGGAGTTCAGTAGTTGCAGTCGCTGATCCTCTAATCCATGGGAAAGAAGGTCGCTGCTGACGAAGAGGAAACTCAGCAAATATGGAGACAATTTGGGGAGTGGAGGCCTATTCAGTGGAGACAGGGAATGTGCAGGTACTGCAGCTCCACAGACAGGACCTCAGCACAGGGAGGAGGAGGGTTGGGAGCCCTACCCAGAAAATGATGGCTCAAGTGTTGCCTAAATGCAAGGGGAACCTGGAAAGGAGAACAGAGGGAAACCAAAAATGGGGGCAATGGCCTCAGGACAAAGCATAGAATCAATAAGTGGTGGGGTCACTCCCTGTATTTCTTTGCTCTAGAAAATAGTTTTTTAAAATTCTACTTTATGTACCTTGTTCACCTTCAACTTTTGTTTAACTGATCCTTAGAGCCAGGAGAAAGGTAATAATAAACTGCGGTGGAAGTTCAACAGAGGGTTCAGATGCAGGAACAGCCAGAAGACTAAAAAGAGCCTTATCTACCGATCCCACATCCTGGTAACGAAGTTACTAAAATGTTTCTGCCATCACAATTTCAAAGGAAATGAAGCAGCTATTCTTATGGAATTTTTTTTACCCAACCAAAAAAAAAAAGTTAGTTTGAAGTCCTTTTTCTCCCCGTCAGTGATGCGGCTTAGCATCTAGACCATCTTGTTTGCTGGTTTTTCCCTCCCGTGCTGAGAAACTTAGTATCTAAGGAAATCTTCTATTTCTGAAATGGCTCCAGGGAGGAATAAAAAAAGGCTAATTCCAACTGAAGTCTAACTACACAGCTTATGGTATTTCACCTTTTGTTTCATGATTTTTTTGCCTCTAAGATTTTAGGAAAAATTATTCAGGATTCCTTAGGTGCATGTACGACAACATATATGGTTAGTAAACTGAGTATGAAATGCCTAACTTCTTACACAGAAGAACATTCCAAGTAAAGCAAGCTCATTTCATATTCTGATCCTAAAAGTTCAGACTGATTCTTTAAATATAAAGAAAAAAAAATCTTCCAGTAAGAGAACTCACTGTGATTCAAATGAATGCAATTGAAGCTAGTTAGCAAATTCACTTCTAAAACCCAATTAAGTCCCACTCCTTTCAGTTGAGAAGCATGATGGACAATATAAATCCCACAGAAAGACACAAGTTACAAAAAATAAAGCTTTCAATTCTATAATGCTCAGAACTGAATGGTGCCCTCAAGATTTGTGCAGTGCACAACCTGTGCAACTAAGCATGGGAGGAAAACAGCTGGCAAATTCTGTCTCAATATTGAGCAAGAACAAAAAATAATCTTTACATTTCTCAAATAGATATTGAAAGGCAATGTGGAATAGTGAAAGGAAAACAAACCCTGGTTCAAATCTTGGCAGTAAGCTCTTAGATGAATTAACTGAATTCTCTGTGTATTTGTCTTAATCAACAAAATGGGATGGAAAAAAACAAACCCAAAGAGAAACGGTGAGAATTCAGTAAGTACTGAAATGTGTGTTATCCATCTCCTGCCAAATGTGCAACATAGTATGCGTTTGAATGACATTGGTAATAAGCAGTGTTTAACAGATTGTGACGATTTTTTGTTCATTTACTTGAATTCTTTGAAATGTTGTTGTGAATAAGGAAAAAAAATGCGTCTCAGCTGCTGGGTGGTACACTTTCCTGTTGTGCAAAAGCTAGAAAACTAAGCACTTGATTCCGAAGACTCCCTGAATTTAGGATGCTGGTCGTGAACTAATTTCTGCCTGTTAGATGCTCTTGTGCAAGAACTGGAAGTTGGAGATGCTGAGGAGTCCATCTGCTTACAGCTTCAGCTGTCGCTAGTGGTAAACACAGCCATGGAAACCTGTGATTTTCTGTCCGGTGTTTTCAGGGTCCCATCACTAGTTCACTGGTGTTGCGAGGTTGTTGTAGGCATGGCAGTAAAGGTGGTGATCCAGAGTTTACATCTATGTGTTTAATTCAGCAGTCCCAGAAGTAACTGGCCTTAAAGAATAACGGAAAGTTTATAGATGTCTCAGCAATTGCAAAAGCTGAGGTGAGCATGATTCCTACAAAACGAATGGCGTATTTTGAATGAGGGATTAACTTATGGTAATGAGTTCCCAAGGCCAGAATAAATGGGTCTGGAAACTCAGGGGTTGCGGGAGGAACTGTATTTTCACTAACTGAACTGATGATTCACTCACTCCTAAAGCTTTCACTGTTCTTCCCATGACTTTGAGCTCTGCTAGTTAGAGCTCTTATCACCCAATACGCGAATGCTTCCACAAAGGTTGTACCACTGAACTGGACCAACAGGTGACATGGGACCAGCAGGACGAAAAAGAGGGTCACTGTGTTGACCCAGGTCATTGGTACTGATTTCTAAGGAGTAATAGCATTGCTGCAACAGAACGCCAGCAGGAAGGGATGCTTTGAAATCCAGGAGATTCTCTGAAATTCCTCCAGGAACCCCATATCCAGCTATAAAAGCTAACAGATGATTTCAACAGCCTATTACAGGGAGGACCACCCAGGGCACAGCTTGTGAGGAAGGATGAAGTGCCTCACCTTGCCTGATATAAAACTCTGAAAATTGGGCCAGAGAACGGATAGTGAAGGAAGGAAGTTATTAATACCAAGTACAGGTCTATGAGTAGCTGCAGGAACAAACGTTTCAGTAGCTTCCCCTAAGTTCTTCTCTATTCTATTCTATTTGCATACATACTTTTAACTGTTAAATAATTTCCTTTTTCTTCATCTATTTTCCGTATTGCTCATTTATAAGGTAAGTTGTTATGGTAAAACTGATTTAGCCTGAATGTTCTAAGATTATGGGATTGCACAGTAGTATCAAAATAGACTATGTCACAGGGATAATGCAGTAATTTACAGGACTCTGGACCTCCCTTTTCTTAAGGCAGGTAAGTACATTTTACCTTGAGCAAGGAACAGTTACATATATTAGGTGGGATATGCCTACGATGACATTGTTACTGTGTGGCCACTTAAATATGGCAGTAAGAGGTAGCAGATATAGAGTGGCAGTCAGGTGGGGGTATGGAAGAGTATTGTAGTGGTAGGTTCTTGGTATACCCTTTCCAGTCTCCTGCTTGTGTGTCCTTCTGTATTTGACAAATTAGAAACATGAAAACCACATTTCCAAGACTTCCTGGCAGCTAGAGTTCTGGTCAACAATTAGGTTGTTTGGAGGAGATGAGTGTGAGCAGGTCACCATCAGGCAGAAAGTTCAAGGGGGAAGCCCTCTGACTGCTGCTTTGCTGTTGCCTCCAGCAGGAGAAGTCCTAAAGAGCTGGGCATTCGGCCACAGCAGTCAGGCGCTCCATCGCTGCCGAGGGGTAGCTGCCGCTCAGTTCTGGGCTGCAGCAACAACAAAGTCACCTGAAAGACCAGGTGATAATTCCTGATGCCCTCATGTTCCTGACTGTGGTTGTGTCATGTTCTGGGAGTTACTCTCAACCTAGAACCTGTGTCTCTACCTTTTCCCACAATTTTGAAAGAGCCCAGTTTTTTTCTATTAAAATCCTTTCTGCTTACAATAGTGAGAGCGGTCCGTTTTCTACAGCTGAGCACTGCATTTTACTGGTGGCCTCTCAGCGAAAGAAGGGGTATTTTTTATCACTGACATTATTAAAACTATTGGTGCATGATGGAAATAAAAACAGACCATTTTTAATTGGTTTCATTATTATTTTTAGATTATCTTCAAGCAATGCACCTACTGCCTGCATCTGGAGTGGACTATTACCACCTCCCCATTTGAGAATACCTCTGACTCGTAAAATCCACACATGTAATTCCTGTTACTTACAGAAATATATTTATAGATCATCTGATCACATTTAGGTCCTATGTACTCTTAATTTTTATACAGCCTTTATAAAATTTATCTGGTTGTCCCATTCTCAATAAATAAGCCACAATTTAGAAGAGCTAGTGAATAAATACCAAGATAGGTGCAGTGAACCAGAATGAGAGTTGATATCTTAGCTGGAAGGAGAGCTACATTAGAGGAAGTTCATTTGGGCAATAGCCTTACTTCTAGTTCCAAATAGGTATATAGTCCAGAGCAAATTAGGTTTCTTTATTCCACAAAATAATACTGTGTGCCTGTTGAGACAGACCACTCCACTAGAACACAGACACCCTTTCCTGACCACCCTTTCCTCCATAACAATACTATTCAAACCCCTTAAAATTGTTTTCCTTAGAACAGTTATAACCATCTGACATACTCATTTGTTTGTGTATACTGTGTCCTCTGCTAAGATATTAGCTTCTTGAAGCTGGGAAGTTTATTTTGTATATTTTCAATACCTGACATATGGCAGATCCATCCAATAGCAATAAATTAAGAAATGAGGGTGGCCCCGTGGAGCTTGCTGGGGAGGATGGTGAGTGAGGGTGCTATAAGAACGCATGCTTTCTGCAAGCAGTTGTGTTCCCTGTTCAGCCACTGGACTGTGTCCATGCATGTAAGTTCCCCTAATGAAACTCTCAGTTCACCCACCTCGGCCTCCCAAAATGCTGGGATTACAGGCTTGACCATCCTGGTCAACATGGTGAAACCCCATCTCTACTAAAAATACAAAAAATTAGCTGGGCACAGTGGTGCGTGCCTGTAATCCCAGCTACTCAGGAGGCTGAGGCAGGAGAATTGCCTGAACCCAGGAGGCGGAGGTTGCGGTGAGCCGAGATTGCGCCATTGCACTCCAGCCTGGGTAACAAGAGCGAAAGTCCGTCTCAAAAAAAAAAAAAACCCTCAGTCTGGTCTGCTGGCTCCCAGACTCTTCTTTTGGCCTCTTGAACCTGGCCCCCTCCCTGCTGAGGTTAACAGGGGTCTGGCATGACACTGCATCATGAGCAGCACCTGATGCATGCATAGCAATATTTGATGAATGAAACTATCTGAGAATGCATACTTGAGAGTGCATTTTTCTCAAAGAACTGACCATGTAGAGAAGAAAATTAGACATGTATATTCATGATTTCAATCTAAGCCAGTGTAGGCCAAGAGTCACAGACATGATTTAAAGATATGCCAGTAAGATTACATTAATCAGCTGTGGGGCCATCTGTTTTACCAAAAATGGAATAGATGTGAGTAAAACAAGAGAGAAAGTCTTTCTCTCTGACATGACACTCTGAACTCATAGCTGTCCTAAGGTACCTGCAAAGGTTCTAAAAACCTGTATTCCTTCTAACTTGATGCTTCACCATTTAACTTTGGAAATATATTAAATTATCTGTGCTGGGGAAGTGAAGCAGGGGAAAGAAAGGGAAAGAACAAAACCGAGTCCTAGCTCTAGAGATTCTGGTATTGTTTAGTGTGGGGTGTTGACTGCTAAAGATCCTCACATGAGTGTAATATGCAAGTGAGAGTGGAAACAATCACCCCATAGGGTTGTACTTATTCCAGTACTCAAATAGGCTGAAAGAGCACCTAGAGGGCAGCAGCAACCCCGAAGCAGCAGCAACCCGGAAGCACATTCCTGATGCTTTCGCTACTTTTGCCAAAAGGAGGTGTGGTCTCCCTGTGAAAGCTCAGGGCAGCCCACAGTGACCTGTGTGCAAAGCAAAGTGTTAGCTTTTAACCAGGGGGTGAAGGGACTGTGTGTTCCCATCAGCAGGTGAAGGAGATCGCATGAAGGGAGGGTGTGGGATACTTGTTCTAATCAACACTGCTCTCCAGCCCGCTGTCTACAACTGGAGCAGACTGAAGAATTAGAGGCCGAGGAGCTCAGAGCCTTGCACAAGCTCCAGGTGTACTCGACCAGCATCAGCACACCAGCCAGCCCTCTGGAATGAGAGCCCTGGCAGGACAATAATCTGCTGGGATTGCATAGTGACATTCACACCAAGAATGACTAAGGCTGGGACAAAGGTAATGCAAAGCATGACTCTATGCAAAAACTTGGCAGAAAAGGAGAAGGAAACATCAAGAGACAGCTTTGCTGCCCATGGGTAGAATTCCAGAAGTTGTCACGTGGTAACATTTTTGTTCCACTTTTGTAGGAAGGGAATCACTGTAGACAAAACTACAAAAATAGTAATTCAACTTCTGTCCTTTTTTTTTGTTTTGACCAATGCTCCTGCCTTACCTAATGCAAGCAGTTTGATCTATTCTTGGGGTGAGCTTATTTACCACAAACACGAAAATTTATTTCAGAGCTATGAAAAGCGACATCTGTCTTGTTATTCTTTGACAGAGAGAGGAAAGAGCCCAGGGGAACTAGCACTTGATTTCTCGAATTCTCCCTGGACTCTAACCCTTTTTTATTTGGTTGGCAGAGAATTTGGGGGAAATGTCTCATAATTATTTTTAACATAGAAATTGTTTTGACACATCTTGGAACTCATGGGTGGAAAAAGGGACCCTCTTCGATATACAGGTGTGTAAATGTGAATACAACACCTTTGCAACACACAGCGAGCAAAAGTTGCTCAGAGGTGAAGTGTCCAACAAAAGTCCAGGAAACCCTGTAGTCTTTGCTTTTTTTTACTGTTTTTTTTCCTCTTACAAAAATCTTTAAGCAAAGGAAAGCTGTAAGTCTAGCTACATAATACATAAACAGTGAGATTCCCCTTCAAGTAGCTTGACGTGACCAGAGCTGTGCAAAGAACATCGGCTCACCTGTAGGCTAGCTTTCCTGATTGCATATAAAATTTCAGAACAATGAGGAAGTCCAAAGATTTCGTTTTCAGATTTCATTTTCTCATAAACTGTATTAGATGCACTTTTAGCAAAGCAAACATGACCAAATGCCCTGAAATCCATGGCCTAATGGTCATTTGGGACCAAGCATCACTCTTTTCTAATTGTAGGGAAAGCAATTGTAAATGACATGTAAGAATCTGTTAGGAAGCCAAGGCTTTGGATGAGACAAATCTACCACAGGTCTGTCATTCCTGATCTTCAGTCCACAAGCACAGTTTTCTTCCCAGTACCTCCAGTCCTTTAATTCAATTTGTTAACTCTATCTTGAATGGTCCAATAAGTCCCTGGATATGCCAATAAAAGGCCAGTTTTATCAATGACCAAAGCTGGAGATCACATTTCCACTAGCCAGCATTTATGATTACACTCTTCCTTAGAGCAAGCCTTCCTTTCAGAATCATTTTAAAAATCTACATTGTATTAGTCTAGGTTTTCCATAGATAGATAGATAGTAGATGATAGGTAGATGAGAGAGAGAGAGAGAGAGAGAGATAGATAATAGATAGCAGATGAGAGAGAGAGAGATAGTAGGTAGATGAGAGATAGGTAAATGAGAGATAGATAGATAGATAGAGATTAGATGATAAATAGACACTAGAGGTGCTTTACCATGGGAATTGGCTTTCATAATTATGGGCATGATAATGAAGTCTCATGATAATCCTCTGCAAGCTGGAGATCCATAACAATGATGGTGAAATTCAGTTCCAGTCCAAAGTTGAAAAAAAAAGAAAAGAAAAAGAAACGGGAACTCCAATGTTCAAGGGCAGGAGAAAATAGATGTTCTAGCTCAGGAGAAAGGGTGTGGAATTTACCCTTTCTATATCCTTTTATCTTTTAGGGCTCTCAAAGGATTAGATGATGCCTGCCCACATTGGTAAGGGCTAATCTTCCTTACCCAGTCCACTGAATCAAATGCTGGTCTCTTCCAAAACTCCCTCATGGACACACCCAGAAATAATGTTCTCCAGCTATCTGGGTATCCCTTAGCCCAGTCAAATGAACACATAAAATTTACCACTGCACACAGATTTCATGCCACTATTTCTCTGAACTTTGGGTCAGTATACATCTGGCTGGTTTTAATGTGATAAGTGTCTAGGACCTCAGCCCAGGCTCAGAATGTCAGCCCATCCTTCAGGACTTGGATTTTCCTGCCCATTCGGATACATTCTCTCATTTTCTTGGTAGGGCATAGGAGACTACAAATCTTGTTTATTGCTGTATTTCACAATAATACTATGGCTACTAAGTGAAAATATAATGCTTTGTAAATATGAACCTGGCTTGCTTTACAGAATAACATCAGTTAGAAAACATCCAAGCCTACATCATTCCCAGACATACTCCCTGTATAAGAAGTAATGGAAAGAGAAAGATAGGAGAGGGCAAGGCCCTAGGATCCCTGGAAGATTGTTCATTTTAAATACATGCACGTTTCTTAGGACAAAGGGCAGGATGGCATTACAGGACAAAATAATATCTGTGTCAATTTCTTACCCCTCTTCACACGAAATACTACATTCTGCAAATAAACACAGAAATAAAAGGGTTTTGTGCATTACAGACTTGGCTTCACATCCTACTGCTGCCCCTGGAAGCTTTGAGAACTTCGATTGGTTTCCGCTTAAGAAACATAAGATAATTAACCATATTTTTGGGGTAGCTTTGGATGAGGTAACACGGTAAAGCATGCAACTCACTCAAGGTAGAATCTCGTCATATTTTTGTCCTGCTCACTACACTCGCTGCATTTTAGTTTGGGATAAGCAGGAGGGCCTCATAGAGGTGATAATATGACAAATTATTAGCTTACCTGCCTAATTTTTGTTTTTTGATTTACATTCACTAGAAGACACAACTTTATGGCAACAGAAAAAATATTTATTTCAATGGGCACTCCCCAAGCCCCACTACTTACATTTACCAGCTAAGCAAAAGATCTATGGTACAATATGGTGACTATTAATAACAATTGTGTTGTATATCTGAAAATTGCTAAAAGGGTAGATTTTAAATGCTCTCATCACAAATAAATGATAAATATGTCAGGTAATACATACCTTAATTAGCTGGATTCACCCTTCAACAACGTAAACAACATATTTCAAAACATCATGTTGTACTCTAGAAATATGCACAATTTTGTTAATTAAAACATTTTTAAAAAAACAAAAAGAGAAATTACCAGCCAAGGAATACAATGAGAAATTAAGATGTTGTATTACCTGCCTCAAGAGTCTTACAGTGGAGTAAGCTAAGTTTCTGACAACATATAAGGTAGGGAAAAATAAGCTTCAAGAAACAATGCCAATGAGACTAGAGTCCAGGTGAAGAACAGATACATTTTAAAAAAATCAAGGTAGGGAGGATGTAGGATTCTAATTGGTCTTTAACATCCTGTTCCTAAACAGTCAGCGTCACCTGGGGTGTTTAGGAAAACAGCTTATGGGTTCACATGTAGCTCAGTACCCACCACATATTTTGGTAAAAAAAAATAAACCTCTGTTCTGTTTTCTCTCCAAAAAAGCATTTTGGTCCAAGCAAGTTATAACATGAGAGGAAGAAACTGGATGACTTTTAGGTTTCTACCAACATAAATTATATCAAGTTAAATCCCTCCACCGTGGACCCTGTGTTCCCAGAAACTTACTCCCCAGCCCAGATTTCATACAGGTGAGAAGAACACAGGGGTTTGTTAATGAGCTCTGTCTTCCCTGGAATGAAAAAGAATGAAGACTAATAAAGAAGGAATCAATGAGCAGACACCATATATCTGAAAATTGGCCAAAGACACCCATTCATATATTTAACAAATATTAATAGAGTACCCGTATGCCAGGCATTGACTTCCTATGGGGGACACAGCAAAAAACAACCCAAAATATCTACCTTTCTACTTTTAGAGAGCTTGTATTTTTGTGAAGACAGTCAGGGAAGGAAAATAACAAATGAATAGGTGGAATATGTGATGTATTTCTTCATCATATTTGCCCTAGGGGAAGTAAGCCTGGAAGGGGCTGAGGAGAATGGGAAAGAAGAGAGGCGATGTAGCCTGCCTGAGAATCTTCATTGAAAAGGTAGCGTTTACAGAAAGCCCTGAAGGCAGTTCAGACCACGCCATGCAAAGAACCTGTCATTGGAGAATAACCCTGTGCTAAGCTGGGAAGATGAGGATAAAATAAAATCAAGCAGCAATTGCCACGATAATCCAGGTGGCCAGTGAGGTGGTTTCTGGCCAAAGGAACCAGAAGAAGGAGGTTATGACTAGCTGTAAAATGAAGACTCTACAAATGGCATGTTGAGGGGTGACAGAATTAGAAGTCTGGTTTTGGACGCTGTACTTATTTTCTAGGGCTGTCATAGCAAAGTACTAGAAACTACGTGGCTGAGAATCTCAACATTTCTTTTTTTCTTTTTTTTTAAGGTTTTAAAATGTTTTCTTTTTTTAACTTTTAGGTTTGGGGTACATGTGAATATTACATAGGTAAACATGAATGACAAATAATTTTAATGGTAATTACAAATTAATGAGAAATCAATGTTACTAGATTAGGGCTGAGGCTTTCAGTAAAGTCCTCAATTGCCTCATTTCCTTTTCTCAACCTTCTGCAGTATTATTGTCTCCATTTTATAGATATGGGGAAACTGAGGCTCAGAATGGCTAGTCAGAACTAGGAATCAAATACCTGTTTATCTGGCACCAAATCCACCATTTTTACCATGGCTTTTTACATCCTCATTAATTTTTTTTTTAATTTTTATTGCATTTTAGGTTTTGGGGTACATGTGCAGAACATGCAAGATAGTTGCATAGGTACACACGTGGCAGTGTGTTTTACTGCCTTCTGCCCCCTCATCCATATTTGGCATTTATTTCATTTGGAGGCTAGAGGTCAGAAGTCAAGGTGTCAGCAGGGCTGTGGTCTCTGCAGATTCTTGGAGAAAATTATTCCCTGCCTCTTCTAGCTGCTTTGGTTGCCAGCAATCCTTGTCATTCCTTGGCTTGTAGATCCATGACTCCCATCTCTGCCTCTTCTTCACATGGCCTTTTCCCTGTGTCTGTGTCTCTTCCACCTCTTCTAAGATCATCAGTCATACTGGAGCAGAGCCCGTCCTAATCCAAGCTTCAAGAAACAATGCCAAGGAGACTAGAGCCCAGGTGAAAACTGGGCTCTAGTCAGTCTGTGCATTTTCGAATCACAGAAGCCAAGTTCAATGGAGGAATTTAACTTGATATAATTTATGTTGGCAGGAACCTAAAATCCAGCCAGTCCCTTCCTCTCGTTTTATACCTTGCTTGTACCAAAATGGTTCTTTAGAGGGAAAATGGAATGGAAGCTTTCTTTTTTACCAAAAAATATGGTGGGTGTGAGCAACTACACATGAACCCACAACCTCTTTGCCTTGAACACCCAAGTGACTAAATGTTTAGGTTCCAGGATATTAAGGAACGTCATGATTACATCTGTAAGCCTCTGATTTTTAAGGTAAAAGTCCCAGGTTTTCTACATATCTTCTGGGGACACAATTCATCGCACAACAGATATAATGTTATGTAGGCAATTAACTATCTAAATGTGGATATTAGAGAAAAATGTAAGTAGGGGATATTAACATGGAGGCCATTGCAATAGGCGATAATTAAAGCCAGGAGATCACATATCATGATGGTAGAGAGGGCCTCTGATGGAAACAAAGGGCCAAGGCCGTACTTGCACTTGAAAGCCAGGAAGATGAGGAGGATCTGGCAAAGGAGGCTGAGGAGGAGCCATCAGTGAGAGACAGAAGCCTTGAGAGGTGGATCCCTTAGAGGTAAGTGAAGAAAGGGTTTCAAGGAAAAGTGGGTAGCAGGACAATGAACATGGTGTTCAGAAAACAGCAAGAAATATGAAGATGGTAAAGCAAAGACTGGGAGTCACGGCCTGGGTACCAACACAGTGTTTTGTAAGTTCCGGGCAATCAGTGAGTCTAGGCATGAAGGAAGAAGCTTCATGCTCTGAGGAACACAGCCTGGGACTCATTTATTTAACAGACACGTAGCAAGGGTCACTCTGTGCATCTCAGCTCCCATCCTGCTTTCATCTTCATGTCTCCTCCAACTGTCCACCCTCCCCCTTCACTCACTAATACCCTGGAGATTACAATAAGCCCACTCACGCAAGTTTAGGATCCAAAATGCGCCTTACAATGAGCCAACCCAGAGAGAGGAAAAGCCTGGTCTACATAATAGGCATTGTTCCCAGGGGACGGGCGAAGATGCAGGAAGCATTTTGGTCACCAGTCCACAGCATGTGGCCTAGAATACATCCTAAACCTCATAAAACTTCCAAAAGCAACACTAACTGAGCTGGGAGAAGGTGGAAGACTGAGGTGGCCCTGAGGGACTCAGCTGAGATTCATCGTTTGCAGTGAATAGTGAAAAAGGAATTTGGCTTCTATGATTTGGTACATTCAGACAACAGCTTCGCTGCAGCAGCAGTCGAGAGAAATCAAAGAACTGCCATCTAAACCAGCGATGTTTCTCACTAGACACAGAGTAAATCCAAAATAGAACTGGGATTTTACAGTCGTCGCTATGTTTGCCTTTTTTACAGAGTAGAACTGGAAACTGTGAAATATTAAATCAGGGTAATGATGCTCTGGTCACTTCAACACAAATATTCTCATGCTACAGAAAATAATCTTCTTTTGGTGTTTGTCAAAGTAATATTGAATTACATGTTTATTTGAAAAAGAAAAAAAGGTGATGTGTTTAAACTCTGTTCTTCTGGGAGCCACCTATTTGTGGTGAGGTATGCAGAAACAGGTAGAGATGTATTCCTGGCAAATATGCCAGCATTTGAATGCCCGTGATAATGAAAACTATAATAAATATTAATACATCAAGGGTTTGATGAAAAACCTGAGCTTTTAATAACTAATACATGTGCCTAGTATTCTGATGAATTCAAGTTTTCTATGCTTCATTTCAGTGCGAAGTGGATTACAGCTTTTTAAAAGTAAGGTGGAGGTGTATTTGTTCAAAGGGTTGACACCAGGGAGCAGGAAGCACGCTCCTCTGCTCAAATCCTTTTAGTCAATAATTCAGAGATTGCTCTGGGGGAAGCGCATGTTAAACTTGGCCTCCATGCAAAAACAGTCTCTTGAGCAAAGGGTGCTTTCTTGATTCACAGCTGCTTCTCAACTGCCAGGTGGCAGCTACAGACTTTTTCTGAAAACCGCCTTTGGATAAAAAATCAAACTCTCTCTCCACTTCTGCTCCAGGGTTCTGCCTCCCAAACCATCCACGAGCATCACGATCTTTGTCTCTCCACCCCACAGGTGCCTTTGTCAATTGTGGGGAGACACCCAGAAGAGTCTTCCACCAGAAAGGGCTCGTCCTTTCTGCCTAGGTGAGTTGCGAGTGAGTTTAGGGTTACCTCTTAGCTTCTCCCCTTGCTAGTCTTAAAAAGTGCAATGTGGCCGGGCGTGGTGGCTCATGCCTGTAATCCCAGCACTTTGGGAGGCCGAGGCGGGTAGATCACGAGGTCAAGAGATCGAGACTATCCTGGCCAACACGGTGAAACCCCGTCTCTACTAAAAATACAAAAAAATTAGCTGGGCGTGGTGGCGCGTGCCTGTAGTCCCAGCTACTTGGGAGGCTAAGGCAGGAGAATTGCTTGAACCTGGGAGGCGGAGGTTGCAGTGAGCCAAGGTCATGCCACAGCACTCCAGCCTGGTGCCTGGTGATGGAGTGAGACTCTGTCTAAAAACAAAAAAGAAAAAAGTGCAATGTGCATCTTGCACAGGGACCTTAGCTTCACCCTTCTCTCAGCTTCCTCCCAGTGCTTTTCCCTGAACCTCTCCGGGGTCCCATCATCATCTCGCCACCACCGCTAAGTTCTGGAGCACATGGGTTTGCCCCATAATGTTGGGTCCTCTGCAAGGTGGGCAAATTCCATGTCCTATTTTGTTCTGGATCCTCTTATTCTTCAAAATGAGCTCACTGTCTGCAAGATGTCTTCCTTTCATCAATAAGGAATGCCCCTCCTGGAATAAGATCCCTGCACTGATTAAAAGAAAACCTCCTTCAACCCATCAGTGGTAAAGACAGAGAGGAAAACAGAGTGAAGCAGGTAGAGAATCTCACGCTGACATATAATCTCTTGAGGTTTTCTCTCTGACAAAGAACATTCACATGTCTGGCCTTAAATTTCCACCAACAGAGTGAGAGATTTCAATTAGAATGGTTCCCTCCAGCCCTCAGCACCTTTGGTTTGGTAGCTGGTTGCCGCTGAGCTTCAGCCCCAGCCGCCATGGATAAATATGCCACCTGTCTGTCCCCTTCTGTCCTGCCCGTTTCACTATGCTGAGCCACAATCACCCTCTGGAGTTTAAACACACAGAATCAAATAATCCAGGGGCACACGCTGGGGAAACAGTTCTCAAAACCACACAACACGAGAAACACCTCAGATCCTAAAATCTCATTGCAAAATGTTATGAGGGCAACACAAATAGAGGGAAAACAGACTAAAAATCAGTACACTCGAGATTTTCTAGAAATAGCCAACACATCCAAGCTGACCTCAGAATTCCTTCTGGAAAATGCTAAGGTTCACCATCTCTGCCTGGAGATTTCAGTCTCAATATCTCATAAGTTGTGTATGTCAGTGTCTCCTCCCCTTTCTCTGGCATCTCCTGCTTCACACCCTCTGTGACTTTGGAAATCAACATTAGGTAACCCTGAAGCCTTTCAGCCTGCACACAGGGGACCTACTTATTTTATATTTAAAGGCCAGACCTAGATACCTTGTCGTAACTGAGCCTTTCCCTCTTTTTTCTTTTTATGTGTAAAACTCATAGAAAAGACAGTAGGGGGAAAAAAAAGGAGTCTTCAACCAGTCAACAGGATTTATTTAAGCAAATGCCCCCACCTAATGCTGGGTGTGCTCTGTCCTGGACCGCAGGCTGCTGTCGCTATTGGTCAGTCCTCACCTGGCAGCCACACAAGGCCCTGCAGCCCCCAGCTCGGGCCACCTGGGCTTTGACCACTCTCACCCTCCCGCCGTGGTACTGGGGCTGCCAGCGCTGCTGTGTTTCCATTTCAGGCACAGCAAACATGTGTAAATACTTTATTAAAAAAAATTTTTTAAAGCCCAACACATGAAGTGAAAGCTGTTCCTCTCTGATTGATTTTTCAAAAGCTCCCTAGACTGCTTCTGCTACAGATGTTTGCAAAATGATTGGATGCAAAGTGGGCTTAATTCATAAAGGCAATAAAACGTTGTTTATTGACTGAACAGATGAACTAGCTGAGGGGAGATAATTTGGAGTGTTCTTATTGGAAATGCTTTGAAGAAATGTAATGATAGTGGAGAGACAGAGTCTTATTAGCTGTGGTAAATATATTTTCCTACAGAAGGCTTAGGAGATTTTGAAATAACTGGAACCCTCAGATTTTTAGTCATACTGACATTTGGATGAAGCATGTGCAACTTTGAACCTCGTAAATTTATATATTCCTTGCTATGCACAATTTGAACTCCAGAGATAAATTTCTAGTGTTGTGGGAAAAATCTAGAGCTGGGAGTTAAGACCACGGGGCTTGAGCTTCAGTTCTGCTGCTCACGCCACCCCTTCACCTTGTAAAGCCAGGAAATAATCAGTGCTCTGCATTAGGTACGTGCTGGAGAGATCAAATGAGTTAGTGCAGTCTCATCTCTCGAGGGGCGTGGAAGCTGTTGTAGTGTGTTGAGATTCCCCAAAGAGCTCCAACCATCCCAAGGATGCAGCACCCAGCAAGGAGGGAAGCAGCCTCCTGCCCCTGCTGCTCCTGCTTCAGAAAGGCAGCCCTACTTTTGCCCGTCACACAGGGCTCCTGACAAAGACCTTACCTGCCAAGAAAATGTGTTGCTCTAAATAATTCTGAGAAACAGTAGATTTATGATAAGTAATACCAGCTTAGCCTGTCATGCCTTGAAAAGTAAGAAACCAGTTGTAGGTATGCAATTACTAGTATCATTATTTGAAATAAGGAAGAAGCAAGTTTGTTTTCTCTACTGGCATCTCCTTTTTCCAGATCATGGATCCCATTGGATTAAATCACTATTATTTGATTATATTTACATCTTGGTTTTTATATGAGTTACTAATCATGAAACACATGCACTGAATTTTACTTAGCAAACAAATCTAACAGATACTGGTAAAATGGACTGTTAGACAATAGTGATGCCTACTCATTGGAGGTAAGTTCTGATAAAATCACCATGAGGCTGTCTTCAGAGGCCCATGGCCTCAGACACTTATAGGCTGACCCCAAAGACACAACTCCTCCATGAATTCCAGGGACTAGGTACAGAAAATCTATATCAATTTCATTTGCAATATCATATACAGAACATAGAGTAGCATGTACAAGGGTATCTGGCTGGGAGCAGTGGCTCATGCCTGTAATCCCAGCACTTTAGGAGGCGGAGGCGGGTCGATCACCTGAGACCAGGAGTTCGAGACCAGCCTGGCCAATGTGGTGAAATTCCATCTCTACTAAATATACAAAAATTAGCAGGGTGAGGCATGAGAATCACTAGAACCCAAGAGATGGAGGATGCAGTGAGCTAAGGTCGCACCACTGCACTCCAGCTTGAGTGACAGAGGGAGACTCCATCTCAAAACAAAAACAAAACAAACAAAACATGTTGGTGTCTTTTCAAAACACATAATCTGCTGGTAACTATAATATACCCTCTGCTGACGACACAGGCATCCTTCCTCTCTCCTACTTTTTATTTGCTGTTACTGGTTTTGTTTTCTGATACTCAAGATATATTTCACCAGGGGAAGCAGGTCAAGATTCCATCCAAAAACTGCCTCCCATGTTGTGTTCTAGAGATTTTTCTGTTTTTTTGTTTGTTTGTTTTTTTCTCTCCTTAGTTTTGGTGGTTACAATATAACTTTGGCATAAAATGGAGGTAATGCAAATATTTACGCAAATTGTTAATTACTTTAAATGTCAATGACATGAATATTTACATAATCATCATGGATAATTTATACTGGCTCTGAGTTTCTAGTGTCTGACACATGTTAGGTATTTAAAACACATCTACAATGAAGAACATATTGTATATGCATAACTGAGTCTTTTATTCCAAGTCCCATTCTGATGGGCTGGCAGGAAAGTCATTTTTAGTCATCCCTGTGGATTCCTCTCACCATCCCTCCCAGGGATGTACCCCAGCCCCTGGCCTTGCATAGTGGGCACCCTCTGGGCCTATTTGACTGTAAAGGCACCAATGAGATGGACATTGCCCTTGTCAATGTGGCCCACCAGGTCAGCATATCTGTGGGAATCTTCTAGAAGCTTCCAGACCTCTTCAGATCTGGTCCCATTCGTTTATGTCTTTATCCCTTGAGAACCATTATTTCCTGGGGTCTCACAGCTGCCCTAGGCCATCACTAAGAAAGAGCTCTCTAGCCTCACTTCGATGAAGCTGGAGGGCATCACTCTTTGCCCCAACTGGGAAAATCACTGTTTATCATCTACCTGTCTCTCTATAGCTCTATTATGTATGTTTGTATATATGTATGTATCTATGTGTCTATCTACCTACCAGCCTATCTGTCAATCATCCCTGGGGTCTCACAGCTGCTCTAGGCCATGACCAGGAAACAGCTTTTGAGCCTCACTTCTATAAGGCTGAAAGGCATCACTCTTTCCCCAACTGAGAAAACCATTGTCTATCATCTATCTATCTCTCTATAACTCTATTATGTATCAATTAATCAACTGATAATCTACTTATCATCTATCTACGTATCTGCCATCTGTCTACTTAACATCTACCTGTCCATCTACCAATCATATATCTATTTACCTACCTAACATCTATCATCTGTTCATCTACATAGTCTATATATCTATCTCTCCATCATCTATCTACCTGTCATCAGACTAGTGTAAGGAAACTCTTTTCCCTATTCTGCTCCAAACCTATTGGCTTACTTCTGCACACTCGCTTATCCTCAGTGACCTTAAGTAAAGCCAGATCTTGCAGATTAGTTCTGTTTTCTTCCATGCGGTGCAAAACCTTGCTACCTCCAAATGGAAGATTGTAAAATGCAAAATAAATAGAAATACATGTTTCCCAATCTATGGCTCTATTTCTATTGAAGGAAAAAAACCACTAGCAGTCAATTAGAAATGCACACTGGTTCACGGTCGCTGACTTAGGGATGGAGCTGAACTTCAACCCCACATGTGGCTTATTCATTTGAGTTTCTTACTTTGCTTCATTTTGCCACAACAGAAGTATAATTCTTATGAAGCAGTTTTGGAATTCAAATTTTAGTTGTTCCATACGTGAGTAGTATGACTTTGGGTAAGTCACACAGTTGTGCTGTGGTCCTATTTCCTCTTCTGTAAAAGGGGATAAGATTTCCTATCTAAAAAGTTCAGATAAGATAAAAAGCTCTTATCACATAGTACTTGTTATAAATTAAGCTCATGATAAATGCTAGCTATTGTCATACATTGTCTCACATTAAAACTTCTAAATAAAACAAAGTAGTTCATACCTTGTAATGTATTTTTAAATATATTTAATTGGGAGGTGACACATCTGAACTTTAAATGAAAGCTCACATGTTAAGTATGCTCAAGCTTTTTGGCAGTGCAAGTAGTGGGCAAGGGCAGCAGTCTTGCTCTGCCACCTTCAGAACATCCCACACAGGGAAGATGCTTGACATTCAGGTCTACTCTATACAAAGCCAAGGACAGAAGATGGTCATGCAATAGGTATTACTTGATAAATAAAGGAGGTAATGTTTTGGTATTGTAAATATGGCACATAGATGTCACCAGTTCTATCAGAAAAGGAAACAAAAATAATAAAATGAGAACAAGCACCAAGCTGGATGGTTGGAAGAATAAAGGCAATGAAATTAAAAAAAATAGAAATGCATCAATTTGCTGAGAATGATGTTCTCCAGATTCATCCATGTCCCTACAAAGGACACAAACTCATCATTTTTGATTGCTGCATAATATTCCATGGTGTATATGTGCCACATTTTCCCAGTCCAGTCTATCATCGATGGGCATTTGGGTTGATTCCCTCAGAGGCGGGTGATGAACAATGAGAACACATGGACACAGGGAAGGGAGCACCACACACTGAGGTCTATTGGGGGGAGTGGGGGAGGGATGGCATGGGGAGAAATGCCAAATATGGGTGAGGGGGCAGAAGGCAGCAAAACACACTGCCACGTGTGTACCTATGCAACTATCTTGCATGTTCTGCACATGTACCCCAAAACCTAAAATGCAATAAAAATTTAAAATAAAAAAAATAGAAATGCATGAAAAAATAAGCTTTATTTTTCTTGGAATTACTGTATTGAATGTTCTGTAATGCTGATCAGTCAGTAACTCATTAAATAGCAGTGGATCTTGATGTATAAAGCCTAGGTCCATATGGCAAGTCACAGGGTGACAGCCTTCTGGGAGGTAAGTTACCCCTACACATTTGCCTTTTTAAAAATATTTTACAGTGAACTTTTTATTAGGCTGTAGGGGCAGATTGCCACATGTAAAGGAGTTTCAAGGCAGCTTATCCCATCAAATGTAGACCTAAATGTGTTTGCATATTCTGTGAGGAAACTGTATACCTTATAAGAAAATACAACTTACCTTACATGGTGTTTCATCTTATTAGTTCCACGTTATCTGTGATTCTCAGTATGTAAGTCCATACATCAGAATGGAAAATGGAAGCCATATTGAACTGAGCTAGGGAAACTTATTTCTTGTTCTTTCTCTACCATCAACAGTTATGTGCCATTGGCAAAGCAGTGAGAAACATGAAGCCTGCGTTTCCTTGTATGAACTGAAAGGATTAACTGGACTGTCTTTAAGTTGCTCATCATGTCTTTTCCTAGGGATAACTCAGTAATGTTGATGATATCGGTTCACATCCGACTTCATTGGTCCTATCAGACTATCTACGATCTTGACAGAGCTGAGCCTAAAAGAACTGGGATTTACTGGTAAAGAGAGAAAAAGGGAGTATTGTGATTCATAGCTGAAGAGAGTGTTTTACTTGCCTCCAGACTCCTTTGAAGTTGAACAAAGACGGGAAATTTCTACTCTGATACTGGAAATTTCCACTCTGATACAGCCCAGATAGTAAATGACAGCTCCCTCCATTCTCTTCACCAATTTTAAATAAGTAAAATGAGGAAAGTTGGATACGTTTAAATTTCTTTTGAAAGCGTGGAGCTGTATTTCATTTTGTACACAAGTTTCCCTCAGGTCAAGCACCCTTCTTTTAAATTTCACATGGCTATGCTTGTTAAACTATGAATAAGCATCTGATTAATATTTCTAGAAATGAGAGTTTTAAAAAATCTACTGCAACACAATAGCCTAAGAGCATTATGAAACAGACATACTATTGGACCTGAATGGTCTACTGCTCGGGCTCCTCTATTATCTGCTTTCTTGTAAGAGGCAAGAAAAGAAAGAAAGAAAATCACAGAATCAAAGGTCAGCTTTTCACCATGCATTTACCTGCATTTCAAACACTCAGCTAGCAGGAGAACAAAGCAGAAGAAATAATACACCTTCTTTGAACGAAGGTGTATGGAAGGTGAATTTAAGAATATCCTTGACTCTGAAAGAGTAAATTATTTTTTTAAAATATGCATTGAGACAGCATACTTCAGTTGTAACTACCAGGGGTATAAAATTTTATAACTTTTTAAAGTGCTGTTAGGAAAATGGATTATAGAATGGGGAGGAGACAGAAGCATACATAGATGATAAAAGGAGAGATGGGGCAAAAGATATAGAACATATACCAAATATTTCAAAAACTACATAGCTTTTGTTGCAGAAATAATTCTCCTTTTTCTGGAAATATGTTTTAATATGAATATGCAGGTTGGACATGGTGGCTCCCAACAGCAAATGTCAGCACTTTGGGAGGCTGAGAGAGACAAATTGCTTGAGCTCAGGAGTTTGAGACAAGCTTAAGCAACATGGTGAAACCACATGTCTCCAAAAAAAAAAAAATTAGCTGGTCGTGGTGCATGTGCCTGTGATACCAGCTACTCATGAGGCTGAAGCAGGCAGATCACTTTAGTCCAAGAGGTCAAAGCTGCAGTGACCAGTGATCATACTACTGCACTCAAGCTTGGGCAACAGAGCAAGACCCTGTCTCCAAAAAAAATTGTATATATATACATACATGCATAAATATTACATATATGAGCTGTACATAGGCATGGATATATAAAAATTATATATAGTAGTGTATATAGAAGTGCGTATATACATATATGTATATACTGCATATCAAAAATATTTCAAATATCATATTTAATACACGTACACATATAATAAATAATGGCGTGTATTTCACATGACTGATTATTCTAACAGGATAGACAATTTTGAATGGTAATTGTGAAATTGCTGAAAGTTGAGTATGGACTAGATGGATAATTAAAACCTCCAGGCCAGGCGCAGTGGTTCATGCCTGTAATCCCAGCACTTTGGGAGGCTGAGGCAGGTGGACCACGAGGTCAAGAGATCAAGACCATCCTGGTCAACATGGTGAAACCCCGTCTCTACTAAAGATACAAAAAACTAGCTGGGCATGGTGGCATGTGCCTGTAATCCCAGCTACTCAGGAGGCTGAAGCAGGAGAATTGCCTGAACCCAGGAGGTGGAGGTTGCGGTGAGCCGAGATCGCACCATTGTACTCCAGCCTGGGTAACAAGAGCGAAACTCCATCTCAAAAAAAAAACCTCCAGAGAGGCCTAGTCTTAGAGGTAGAACCCACACCCATGAGTTCTACCTCCTGGTCTTTACCAAGGAGGTAACTTTACCAAGGTTATCAAGGTATAAATAATCTAAGAAAAATTTCCTCCTCACTTCAGCAGGAAAGTGGACATATGCATAGAGCAATCTCTTATTTTAAAATGTGCACAGAGTATTCTTTTTTTTTTTTTAACAAGGGACTGCCCTCGAAAGAAACTATTTTACTAGAGCATAACCACTGTGGGATTTATCATAGCTTCACTAACCTGCGAAGGTCATAGCCAAGAAGCCCGGGCTCAACACAGACAGAGACCTACCACCACAGCAACTGGGTACTGGTAAAATAACAGTTGATTACAGCTGAAAGAACTGCCGGGCTCCAACTCTATTCAAGAAGGAGTCTTTACAGAAATACGCACAACAGGAAAGACAAAAACAAAGACACTAGAGAAACTTTTAGCCTCTGACACCTAAACCTACAGCAAACAATAAACAGTCTAACTCATGGGCAGGAAAACATGGAACTTCATAGCAAATGTCTACCCCAATTCCTTTCACTCAGTAAATTATACTGATCTTTCAACAAAAATCTCAAAACAACTAAAAGCAACCCAAAAAAGCATAATAAAGGCTGGGGCGGTGGCTCACGTCTGTAACCCCAGCGCTTTGTGAGGCCAAACTGGGCAGATCACCTGAGGTCCAGATTTCAAAACCAGCCTGACCAACAGGGAGAAACCCCGTCTCTACTAAAAATACAAAATTAGCCGGGCATGGTGGTACATGCCTGTAATCCCAGCTACTCGGGAGTCTGAGGCAGGAGAATGGCTTGAACCTGGGAGGCGCAGGTGGCAGTGAGCCGAGACCATGCCGTTGCACTCCAGCCTGAGCAACAAGAGCAAAAGTTCATCTCAAAATAAAAAGCATGATAAAAAGACACAGTCTGAAACAATAAAGCAAGCATCAGAAACAGATATGGCAGAGTTTTAGAATCATCACACTGGGCATTTAAAATAATAATTAATATGCAAAGTGCTCTAATGGATAAAATGGACAACTTACAAGAATTGTTTATGTAAGCAGACAGATGGAAACGCTGAGAAAGAAGGCTAGAAATCAAAACCACTGTAACAGAAATGAAGAATGCTTTTGATGGGCTCATCAGTAGGCTGGACCAAGTTAATAATCAGAATGCTAGAAAATATGTCAAAGCATGCTTCTCAAAAAGCAAAGAAAAGAAGGAAAAATAAAAGGGGGACAGAATGTGCAAGAAACACGGGCAGCTGGGAAAGGTGTAACATACATGTAATGGGCATACCAGAAGAAAAAGAAGGTAAAGGAATATAAGAAAGAATTGCAGCAATCGTGACTGAGAATTTCTCTCAAATTAATGTCAGACACTAACCCACAGTTTCACCAAGCTCAGAGAACACAGAGAAGAATAGATTTTAAAAGTCACCCAGACATATCATATTTAAACCAAAAAAATGAAAGATGAAGATAAGCCAGAGGTAAAAATAAATTTTTTAAGTCTTACCTATAGAGATCATAACCAAGGTAAGAATTGTGTTGGACTTATTTTCAGAAACCATGCAATCAAGAAGACAGTGAAGCAAAATAGGCTTGAAGGAAGAGAACCACCCACCTAGAATTCTGTATCTAGTGAAATTAGTCTCCAAACTTGAAAGATAACTAGATTTCTAAAACAAACAAAATTTAGGAAATTTGCCAGCAGTAGACCTGTCTTGCAAGGAATAGTAAAAGGACATCTTCAGAGAGGGAAAATTATACATGTCTGAAACTCAGATCTACATTAAAAAAAAAGGAAAGCATTTGAGGAGTAAATGAACGTAAAATAATATCTTTTATTTTTCCTATTTTTAATGGCTCTCACAGATAACAATTTGTCCAAAATAAACCAAGAATGTGTTCTGCAACCATAGCATATGGATAAGTGAAATGAATAAAAGCTATTACATTACATATTATTAACAGAATTCTCTGTTATAGAAGATACTTGCATTTCCCATAGAGCAGTACATATTTATTTGAAAGTAGACTTTAATCGTAAATGCATATTGCAAATTCAAGGGAAACCACTAAAATTTTAAAAGAAGTGATTCTGAAAGTCAGTAATTTCCCCTTTTTGTGCTTGTGTGTGGTGCTGGAGTGATGAATGCAAGAATCTATGCATCTGTCATATTGAACATGTCAAAGAGTAAATTTCAATGTTGCAATCTAAGAAATCACCATTAAACCAGATGTCAAGAAATCCAAGAATGGACCATCAAATGCCAAATGAATCTAATTGTATCACAGATATAGGAGTAACCTCATTGCAGAGAAGAGGAGGAGGAGCTGACTTAAGTTAGCTTGGAAATATTTGGGTTTTGTTTGTGTTTTAACTGAAAATTATAAGGCTAAAGACAAAGACTACTTGTAAATTTGCTTTTCATGGTTGTATGAATAAATCTTTAACTGCGGTACATGTATACTGGGGTTGAACAAATAAGAAATAGATGGAGGATGGTTGGAATCAAGTTTCTCATTGTTGAAAAGGGAAGTTACCAGTAAGCAAGAAGAAATGGCTAGAATGAGTGTGTGTTGATGCTGGATTAGAGTCAGAGACATCAAGTATTAACGTGTGTGTACACACACACATGTACACATACATACAGATACAAATGTGTGTATATATTGGTTAGTGCACATACAAATATTATCTAGCTCCACCACTGGGAAGGCCTTGACAACTGGGTACCAGCAAATACATCTAACATCCAGAGTTTATTTATTAAATATTATTCTCCTATCAAAAAAAAAAAATTAAAAAGTAACAGGACTCCTTAGAGAAATATCTGATTCTAGGACAGTGACAGGAAATATATAAGATGAGCCTGGAAATACATAAGATGAGTTCCAAAAAGTAAAGTGTTCAAAAACTGAAAACGTGGGGGCATATCAAAGGGATACATGAGCCAACCTGAAAAAGCTCCCATAGCCAAAGCTAGACTCATATGAGCAACACAAATAATACAGCACTGGATTACAACCCATAGGATAAAATAAATCCATGGGATTAATTTAATTTATTTATTATGTATAATTCATGTTATTATATCATATAATTCATATTTACTATGAAAGCATATATTATTTATGATTTATAAACCATAAATGATTGCATATTCAAGTAAACAAATGAGAGGAGACACATCATCTTTACATAAGAACCTCACGCTGCATATGTGGGTACTCTCCACTAAAGGGAGTGCAGCTTAATTTACTACCCACACCCTTGGGAGTGGTCTGAACTTGGTAACTTACTTCCAAGAATAGAGTAAGAAGATAGGAAATAATAACTTCACGATGGACGAACCTGGCAAAAACTCCTTACTGAGTGAAGAGGGTAAATCGTATGACATTATGTGGCTATCAAACATCCCCAGATACGACAGATAACCCCAACTCTAATCATGAAACAACACATCTGCCTTTTACAAAATGCATGACCAGTACTCTTCAAAACTATCAAGGTCATCAAAAACAACGATATTCTGAGAAACTGTCACAGAGCAGAGGAGGCTTAAGGAAGCATGACAACTAAATGCAGTGGGAGATCCTGGATTGTATTCTGGAAAAGAAAATGGGCATTAATGAAAACTGGTGAAATCAAAGAATGGAGTTTATTTATTCGTACTCATTTATTAGTTTTAACAAACATACAATGGCAACATAAGATTATAACACTAGGGGAAACTAAAACCTAATGATGAATGTAGTAAAACTGTCCTACCGCATACTCAGTAAAAAAAATTTTCTGCAAATCTAAAATCATTCAAATAAACTTAATTTTTTTTAAAAAAATGTGCAGTGTTTGTTTTTTTAATTTTGTTGTGCAGAATATGGACTCAATATATTGGTAAATAAAAGTTTTACATTTGTAAGTGGCTTAGTATAATTTCTGGTACAAAGTCAGTCATTCGTAATACAATAGTTTAAGGTAACAATTAAAAAGTAATGATAAATGTGTCCTTGATGGAGGAATTACACTGAGGTCTTTGTAGTAAAGATCTTCAAGTCAAAACCCACTATTGATTTCAGTGAGCTTGCGTTTTTAGCATGCAGGTAGGTTTCTCCCCCGAGGTATTCCCTTGGCTAATAAGAGCAGCTCTAACATCTCTAAGAAAGAATTACACAGCAAAGAAATTCAAGGACCTTTTTTACAAAATATATTTATATACTTTTACTTAGATTTCTACTCTCATTGTATCTTTCTTTTCCTTTTGTGCTAAAATTAATTTTTGGTGTTTAATGAGAATTTTCTAAGCTGTACTTTTTTTGGATGTCATGAGCTGTTCAAAGAAATCATCAAACTTTAATTTTCCTAATATTCCATCACACCTTGGGACACATGCAAGTTGACTTTAGAATTCTTCATTAATTAAAGTCATAGATGTTCTTACACGTTAAGTTGAAGGACCATGGAACTCAATTAAATTCCAATGCTACACCATATCTGAAAAAAATTTATAAAATGAATGTGAAGGATTGACAGAATTTTCAAATTGCATGTTTTTTTCTTTTTTTCAACTTGTGCTTCGGATGAATCTTCTGTAAACAAACTGTCAAAGTGAAGGATTTCTTGTTTCTTAGCTGCAATACAATGTCACAGAACATGGAAAAAAAAGACAGAAAAAACTATTAAATCATAGAGTCTGCTCCCCAAAGCTACAGGATCCCACCCTCCGCGTATTTTCCGTTGTTATGCCGATTTTGAAATGACTCAAGCAAGGGGGTTTCCATCACTTCCCTTGGGAGACTTTTCAATGGTTTATCAGCCCTCACTGTTAAGACTACTTTAATTTTCCTTTGCAGAATGTAATTCTGTCTTTCCCAGTTATGCTCCCTTGGATGTGCACTCCCACACATCCCAATACTTGGAGTTATCATTTGTTAGTCATCTAAGTATGGCTTTAGGTTTTCTCTTTTTTTTTTTCACTAATCTCCACTGCAGTCTGAAACTCAATACTCAGAGTCTCCCTTAGTTATTCTCATTGACTTCCTTTAGAGATAATTCAATTTTAGTCAGTTAACATCAAATTGATTTAAGCAAAATATAACTAAATTATTAGCACTCCATTTACTCTATAACTCTATACCATGTGTTTGATGTATTCTTGGAGAAAAAGCAGCCACTTCTGCAATATTTTTAACACTTGTTTAGTCTAGCAATGTGCTAAACATTGTGCAAAGGAGAAATACACATTGCTTTTTTTGTGAATTCAAATCCAAAATTGAATAGTCCCCTCCAAGGGAAGAGAAACATAGGCCATTTCCAGACAACCAGTCGGCCTGATTAGACGGTGTATTAGACCATTTTTGCATTACTAAGAAGAAATACCTTAGGCTGGGTAATCAATAAAAAAAGTTTAATTGACTCACAGTTCTGCGGGCTGTACAAGCATGGAGCCCACATTGCTCAGCTTCTGGGGAGGCCTCAGGGAGCTGTTACTCATGGTCGAAGACAAAGTCAGGGCAGGCACATTGCACAGCAAAAGCAGAAGCAAGATAGAGAGAAACAGAATGGGGAGAGGGGTGCTGCACACTTTTTATTTATTTATTTATTTTTGAGACGGAGTTTCGCTCTTGTTACCCAGGCTGGAGTGCAATGGCTCAATCTCGGCTCACCACAACCTGTGCCTCCTGGGTTCAGGCAATTCTCCTGCCTCAGCCTCCTGAGTAGCTGGGATTACAGGCACGCACCACCATGCCCAGCTAATTTTTTGTATTTTTAGTAGAGACAGGGTTTCACCATGTTGACCAGGATGGTCTCGATCTCTTGACCTCGTGATCCACCCACCTTGGCCTCCCAAAGTGCTGGGATTACAGGCGTGAGCCACTGCGCCCGGCCACTGCACACTTTTAAACAACCAGATCTGCTGAGAAATCACTCACTATCTCAAGGACAGCACCAAGGTGATGATGCTAAATCATTCATGAGAAATCTGTCCCCATGATCCAATATCCTCCCAGGAGGCCCCACCTCCAACAACGGGGATTACAAGTCAAGACGTTTGGGTGGGAACACAGATTCAAATCATATCAGAGGGGTACTACTTTTTCAATTATACATATGCTTCTGTGTTTTTCTAGATTTATAGGTCTGTAACAGAATAGTTTATTATTTATTTTAAATGAAGGACATGTTGTCAACTGTTACACATTTAAAGATATACTTAGAAATTTTAAAACTTTACCTTTTCATATTAGAAAGTTCACTGTGTTGCTTATATTCATAGCATGAGAATTAGGGTCCTGCCCTAGGAAGGAGTGTGAGATCAGAGGCAACAATGAAAAAAAAAAGTATTTAGCCTGAGGCAACTAAAATCTGAGAGTCCTTCAATTTCTTGCCTCTTTCCACCCCATTAGTACTCAGAGTTGCCAGGAATATTCTCAGGGATGTATGTGCATGGAGGAGAGGACAATTTGCAATGAAAGGATATTTCTATGTAAGGCATACTTGGTTAATTGCCCAAAGAGAGCTCCAAAAGAGGTTGGGACCTAAATCTCTAATATTTAAAAATGTATTATTATTTATAAATTTTTTACCAAGAAAGATAACTAAATTTACCTAAGCTTTAGGACACCTTACTGTAAACTCATTGCTGTAGTTTGGATCATTATCCCCTCCAAATCTCATGTTTAACTTTGATCTCCAGTATTGGAGGTGGGGGCTAGTGGAACATATTTGGATCATAGGGATAGATCCCTCAAGAACATCTTAGTACTGTCCTTGTGGTAATGAGTGACTTCTTATTCCATTAGTTCAAGCAAGAACTGATTGTGAAAGAGCCTGGCACCTCCCTCCTCTCTCATTCATCTGCTTCTACCATGTGACATCCTGGTTCTCCTTCCCCTTCCATCATGAAGTGTACCTTCCTGAGGTGTTCACCAGAAACAGATGCTGGCTCCACACTCCTTATACAGCCTGCAAAACTATAAGTCAAACAAACCTCTTTTCTTTATAAACCACCCAGCCTCTGGTATTCTTTTATTACAACACAAAATGTACTAAGACACTCATTTTTGTTGAGCTGCTCAGAATAAAGAACTCCCTAAACCACAGCATCGGCCAAGATGAAGCCTCCAGTCATTGACCAGAAGTGAAAGGAAGTCTAATTTATTTGTCCCTCCATCAAGAGGGAAGAATCCCAGAAATGTATTATGGAATTCTCCTGTCAAAATCAATTCATCCAGACTTGGAGAGATAGTCATTTTATTCCCTAAATTATTACAAGTTCTATTAGTTCTACAATTTTAATTTAAAAAAAATCAAAACCTAAGTGACCTCCTTTATACAGTACTTCCTGAGCTATAAACACACCTTTTTTCCTTAACACATTACCCACCATTCACTATAAAATTAAGAGTTCCATGAAACACATTCTGGGAAATATTTCACCAATGCATCTTCTACGAACCTAGCACAGTGAATTTTATACAGTAAAACTTAAAACATACATTTATTTGATTATTATAAAGACGTAAAAATCTGCATGAATAGGAGTCTCTATTTCTTAATCACTAAACTGAACAAATACACCATGAAACAGACAAAAGGAGTTAGACCTATAGGTTATTTTGCTCCTGAATGATTTCACGGGGTTTATAAGTTCTACTTGACCTTGAGTGTCCTGTTGTTGAATGTCTTTTTCCACCTTAAGTATACTGAGCCAATAATCCCACACCGCCACCTAGGTGATAAATCATGCAGAATTACTGTCTGCCTCAAGCCTCACCAGAGGTTTCTTGAAATGCCATCTGGGCTAATGTTACTTATCTAGCTGTATTTCTTAAATCCTTAATTAGCAACAGGTTTTTTTGTATGAAGACAGAATGCAACCCCTGGGCTACTTCATGTGCCAGTGAACCTCACATGCTCCTGGGAAGGTTGGACACAAATATGTTCTCTTTGCATTCTCCCTCCATAAATGTATTTATTGGAGTCAGGAGAAAAAAATTGTTCTGGTACAAAACAAAGCCTCCACAGTTAAAAAAAACACTAGTTAATCTATAAAGTCCTAATATCCACATGATTTTGCCCACAAAATCAGATAATTTGGAAGACAAATATATTCTTGCCTATTTTATATCTACTTCTCTCACCTTTTAAAGAAAGAAAAATTGATATCTCCAACTAAGAGTGTTAGTCTATTTCTTCTTGCAATTCTTTCATCTTTTGTACACATTTTTGAAGCTTTGTTGTTAGGTAAGTGAACCATTATAACTATTATACCTATTGATAAATTCACTCCCTTATCATTGTGAAAAAGTATTCTTTATTTCTGGTAACATGTATTTCCTCTGAAATATAATTTGAATGATAATATAGTCACTTCAGTTTTCTTTTATAACTATTTTGAATCTTGTCATTTTAATCTACTTGTATCTTTATATTCAAGTGTTTTGAGGTACTAAAAGTGCTGCAGTATATACCTCAATCTTGCTTTTCAATCCAATCTGACAATCTCTGTCTTTTAATTTCGTTGTTTAGACCATTTACACTTAATGGGATTTTTGCTACCATTTGGGTTAAGTCTATTATTTCGCTATTTGTTTTCTATTCAGTTTATCTGCTCTTTGTTTCTCCTCTTCAACATTTTTTGACTACATTTTAAATAATTTTTTTTGATCTACTTTATTTGCTATGACTTTTAGTTTAGCTATTTAGTGGTTGCTCTCAGATTTATAACATGTATCTTTCACATATTGCAGTCTACCTATAGGTGATTTATACTACTTTTACTATAGTACACAAGCCATAGAATCATAACTTCTACAGTATCCCTTCCAAACCTCCATTTTTCTTGTTATACATTTCACTCATGTATGCTATAAATTCTATGGTACATTCCTACTTTTATTTAAACAGTCAAGAACATTTTAAATATATTTGAATAATAAGAAAACAACTTTATATTTTTTACTCATGCAGTTACCATTTCAAATGCCCCTTATTCCTTCAAGTAGGTGCATATTTCATCCATTTTTATATTTTTTTAATGCCCGAAGAAGGAAATAATGCAGATTTTCTGGTGATAGATACTGTCAACTTTTATATGTCTAAAATTGTTCTTAGTTCACCTTCACTTTTGAATGTTATTTTAAAATATATAATTCTAGATGTGTATATAATTCTAGATTGTGTATATAATTCCAGATTGTGTATATAATTCTAGATTGACAGATATTTTCTTTCAATACTTTGAAAATGATGCTGCACTCTTTATTTTTCTTGTATTCTTTCTGATAAGTGTAAGGGGATGCCTATCTTGTGTTTCTATGTATGTAGCATGTATTTTACCATTCTGGCTTCTTTTTAACACGTTCTGTTTATCACTAGTTTCCGGAAATTTAAATGCCTAGGTCACCCTGCACTGGAACATGAGGCATGGAGAGGCCTTCCTCCTCAGAGGTCTCCGGCAGCCTTCCACAGTTTGTTGTTCCTTATTTATATGTTACTCATAACCAGTTTATGTAGGCACTCTGTAAGTCCTTTCTTCTTTGCTGCTTTTCCCAACACTAAAGCTACATTAAGCTTCTTGCATACAGTGATCTATAGTTCAGCTTTGCAAATCATTAAAAATAAAACTGCTTTCAGCCGGGTGCGGTGGCTCACGCCTGCAATCCCAGCACTTTGGGAGGCTGAGGTGGGTGGATCACGAGGTCAAGAGATCGAGACCAACCTGGTCAACATGGTGAAACCCCGTCTCTACTCAAAATACAAAAAATTAGCTGGGCATGGTGGCGCGTGCCTGTAATCCCAGCTACTCAGGAGGCTAAGGCAGGAGAATTGCTTGAACCCAGGAGGCGGAGGTTGCGGTGAGCCGAGATCGTGCCATTGCGCTCCAGCCTGGGTAACAAGAGCGAAACTCCATCTCAAAAATAAATAAATAAATAAATAAAATAAATTAAAATTAAAATTAAAAAAATAAAACTGCTTTGTTGGTTCAAATGTCCACCCTTCTATTTCCGTTTTCCTTTGGAAAATGTCATTACATGTACATTAAACCACTGAAGTTGTCCCTTAGCTCTCTGTTGCTCTTTTCATTTTTAATTTCTTTCCTCTCCGCAATTTATTTTTATTTGTCTCTCTTCTTATGTCACCAACCTCACTAATCATTCCTTCTATAATATTAAACTACAGTTAATTTCATTTACTGTATTTTTCAACTCAGACATTGTAGCTTTCATCTTGAGAAGTTGTGTTTATACTTTTTTCATATTTTATTCCACTATGAATGAAATTATGAAAAACAGTTACAACTATTTTAATGCCCTCTTTTTCTAATTCTAGCATCTGAGTCAGTTCTGGATCCGTTTTGATTTGTTCATTTATCTTTGTGCTTTCCTGCTTTTTTGAGTGCCTGATCGTTTTTTACCTGATGCCAGTCATTGTGATTTTACCTCATTAGTGGATAGATATATTTTCTTTCCTGTAAAGCTTCCCCCTGAGATGCTGATAAACGACTTGAAAACAGTTTGATATTTTGAAGTCTTGACATGATTTGTCAGAGTGTACCAGAGCAGTATTTAATCTCAAGTTAATTATTCCCCATGACTGAGACACCGCCATTCTGAGCATATACCCAATCTCTCATGAATTGTGAGAATTTCCAGTCTGGCAGGTGGGAAAAGTCACTGTTCTCAATACTGTGTTATACCAGGGCACTATGCTCTCTAATGTTCTCAGGTGATTCTTTGCTTAGCCTCAGGTCTTTCTTTGCATGCACTGAATTCTGTAATTAATATTCAAGGACTCTCTGCAGATTTCCAAAGATTTCTCTGTACATAGCTCTTTCCTCTTTGGTATTCTGTCCTTCCAAATCTTGCTGCCTCACTGTCCCTGGGCTCTCAGCTCCATATTCTTATCTCTGCCAGGGATTTTGCCAGATTCTGCACTATGCACTATGGCCTGGAAATTTCCTCAAGACGTTAAGCTAGGGAACTCACAGGGCTTGCTTAACTTGTTTTCAGGAATTCCTGCACTTACTGCCTGATACTTACTGTCTGGGAAATAGTTTCTTCACATATGCTTCCTGGTTTTTATTATAGTTTTAAGTGGCAAGGTAAATCTGGTCTCTGTTACTCCGTTTTAGCCAGACCTGGAGATCTCTCTTTTACCAAAATTTTAATGAAGTCTTAAAAATAATGAGGTACAACATAAATATTTAAAATTACTATTAAGAAAGACTTAAACAATCACGTAAAATCCTTAACAGGCTGTGTATTTATCCTTTGCACAGCCTGCTTCCATTTACGCAGTGCCAGGTCCCTCACAGCCACCAGGGGCCTCAAAACCCGAATGCATCTGGTATTCAGGAAAAGAAATCTGTCTTTACTGGCCATGCCTTTATCTTTAGCCTAGAATTTACAGTGCTCTTGAATGACTGTTATTGGAAGTATCTATTCTCTTCAAAGGAATCCTTACCCCCAACGTTGGAGATACATAAACATACCTCTTATTATCTTATATATTACATGTTAAGTAGCATTTAGTGTTGGGGATAATACTTCATCCTATTTGCACTGTTATACTGGGTCATTGCAGGCTAGTTCAAAATCATTCTTCAGTATTAGAACAAAATACCTATATACTCCTTATTGGGAATGCACAGCATCACTCCCTATCCAATTCATAACTGTCAGAGAGTAATGTGTTAGCTTGCTAGGGTTTCCATAACAAATTGCTGTAAACTTGGTGGCCTAAAACAACAGAAATGTATTCTCTCACACTTCTGAGAATCAGAAGCCTGAAATCAAGATGCCAGCAGTGCTTCTCTCCCTCTGAAGTTTCCACTGGAGAAGCTCTGCTTGCCTCTGCTGGCTTCTGCGGGCTGCTGGCATCCCTTGGCATGTGGCAGTCTCACTCCTCAGTTTGTGCTCTTCAGGGTTTCCCAGTGACAGGGTGAAGCTCACCTAGATTATCATGGGTAATCTCTTTTCCCTAACGTCAACTGATTGTAGGTATTAAACACATCTTCAAAATACCTTCTCAGAAACTCTTAGATGATGAATACATAAGCTAGCCTAGCCAAATTAACACATAAAACTAACCATCACAAAACCTATTTGCTGAACTTTTCCACTTTAATATGGCATCTGGGAAACTCAGGGATCTGTGAAAACACACTCACGGGTCCTCAAATTCAAAAGAATTAAAGATGTGGTTTCATAAAACAACAATTCTTTCTCAGAATTATTTAACTGGTTTCAAAGAGGAAAGTTCTCTTTTGCAACATAATTAGATGTTGAAACACAATTTAAAATATGAAGAATATTACCTCTGATTTGAAATATAAAAGTATACTCCCTCAAGGTCAGCCACAGAGTTACTGGTGTCCACTTCAGATTCCTTACTTGCAAACAACAGAGATCCATTCAAACAAAGTTAAATAAATTGAGAGAGCACTATTTCGATAACTCAAAAATATTACAGAATTCAAGAAGGGAACACAATTCACTTTACAGCCAGGCTTTATGAGATGGGAATTGACACTTGCCAAGTGGAAAGTTTAATGTCCTTCTGTACTTTGTCTCCAAGGTGATATTTTCTTGGGCACTATCTGAAAGTCTGGCCCACTTTTTACTGTTTATCTTGAACTCAGCATAGCCTAGTCACCAACTCTGATTCTAAATCATGATACTTCAATCCCAGTCTACCTGATTCTCAAGTTTTATCCCTACTCGGTGTAAAATAATACTACCTTTGCTCACTTACCCCAATTTTAAGATTAGATAGGTGCATGGTAGTTGAAAAAAAAATAGCCTAATAGTGAATCCCACAGATGATTATAACCATTGGTCAAAAATGGCAACAACAGTTCTTTTGAACATGCAAGTGAGAAACACACAGGTGGCACCCAGTACTCCTTCCCCTGCTGACCATGCCTTGGTATGTCTTAGAGGAACTGGATGCAGAGGACTTGATTCTAACTAAACTCATCATCCTGTACTTATTCTTAATTAGAAAAATATAAAAAGAAATGCTGCCTCCATCTATCTCACGGACATGGCAAAATGACATCAGCCTTCTGAAAAACATCTTCTTTTTTTTTTTTTTTTAAATTTTTATTGCATTTTAGGTTTTGGGGTACATGTGCAGAACATGCAAGATAGTTGCATAGGTACACACGTGGCAGTGTGTTTTGCTGCCTTCTGCCCCCTCACCCATATTTGGCATTTCTCCCCATGCCATCCCTCCCCCGCTCCGCCCCCCCGCTGTCCCTCCCCTATTTCCCCCAATAGACCTCAGTGTGT
>CM052654.1:135572702-135598905 GCA_028533165.1 Leontopithecus rosalia
AAAAACATCTTCTTTCACAGTATATGTGAGTTTACTCTCCATGGATGAGCCTTAAAACACGCTTCCACAGAAATCAGAAAAGTCACCCTGTGATCTCGGTCTCCAGATATTTTTCAACTACAGACTTTGTCAAATAGCCAGAAAAGTATGAAACTAAATCCAGGGATTGAGGCCAAACTTATTTGGCATCAATAGATGTGTGGGGGGAAAAAATTCCTGCCACCAGCAGAGTGGGTGTGAAATCACTATTTCCTGGAGACAGTCAGGACGGATGGCCAGTCTTTCCTCCTTATTGTAATAAAATGAAAACATTGATGAATAAAAGAGAGAAACAACCTTTTGATTTTACTTATTTGTTTTTAACATCTACACATTTGAACCTGCACCCATGACCCTATAGTTTTATGATGAGACATATGAAAAAAAAAAGAAGAAGAAGAAGAGAAAAACTAAATACAGCCGCAGATGTGTAAGACCGTGTCCTCTGTGTGTGGCTGCCCACACTACTGGAAAGTTTGAAGTCACCATCTTATTGGTTGTTCATTCTTCCCGAGAGGTTGTTTATCCCTACAATATCAAGGTCAGGTGTCGCCATGCCTTGTCTTCATTTTCTCTAACATGGCTGCCAACAAATGACAGGTTGGCCCGACAGCCTGAGAATACAGCAGCACTCTCAGCTGACCTGAGAGGAACATCAAGTAGGAAAAAGGAATAAGCCTTTGGTGTTTTATGCCCCTGGAATCTGTGATTGCTTTGTACCCATGGTATCCCCTAGCCTATCTGTACTGCTATCTTTACTGCCGACTGTCATAGCCATCCTAGAAGACAGCAACAGCATCTAGCTCTTTGCCCCACCCCCTATTCCTTTGTCAAGGCCACTGTCCACATCCCTGCTTATATCAGTCTTATAAAGAATCCAAATTTGTTTGTGTCTTATTAAAATCACCTTATGAAATACAAACTAAAGCCAAAACCCATAGCATAGGCAACGTCACGCATGATTTGCCAGCTGATCTGCAACCATGATCTGTTGCCTGCAGACTGCCCTCCCTCATCTCCCTGTACCATCAACCATGACAGGAATCTTCTCACTGTGCTTGGGTTGCAGGCTTCCTTTTTTTTTTTTTTTTTTTTTTACTTAGGGGTACTTTCTTTCTTTTTTTGTTTTTTTCTTTTTATTGCATTTTAGGTTTTGGGGTACATGTGCAGAACATGCAAGGTAGTTGCATAGGTACACACGTGGCAGTGTGTTTTGCTGCCTTCTGGAGGATAAACCTTTGCTAGTCCTCCTGTAAAGCCTTATCCATTCCTCAAACTCAGCCCGGATCCCTTCAATTCTATGACATTCTCCCTTGCGCAGCCATCACCAACAATATCACAGTATCCTAAATATAACCCTAACATTGAATTTGGTGTTTGAATTTGTAATTGTCTGTGTACGTATCAGTCCATGGAAGATGTGAGTTCTCTCAAGACGTTTCCGCAGTTAGAACAATATAACTCAAAGATTAAGTACTTAGCTTAATATTAAGCAGACTGGCTGGGTGCAGTAGCTCATGCCTATAATCCAGCAGTTTGGGAGGCTGAGGGGGGCAGATCACCTGAAGTCAGGAGTTCAAGACCAGCCTGGCCAACACAGTGAAACTTTGTCTCTACTAAAAATACAAAAATTGGCCGAGCATGGTGGTACATGCCTGTAATCCCAGCTACTCGGGAAGCTGAGACAGGAGAGTTGCTTGAATCCGAGAGGCAGAGGTTGCAGTGAGCCAAGACCACGTCACTGTACTCTACCTGGGCAAGAAGAGTGAAACTCCATCTCAAAAAAAAAAAAAAAAAAAGATTAAGCAGTTAATAAATGCCAGTGCCACAACCTGAACCTGAGTCTACAGCACATACACTTTTTTATACATGATGCCTCCTTCCAAATGAAGTCAGAGGTCCCATGGTCTTGTCCTTTTTCTGCAGGCTGTGTGCTAAAGCAGTAACTCAGTGTTGTTGGAACAGTCTGAACCGCTTCGAGGCTGAGTATTTTGCCACTTCCTCAATGGCTGTTTATTTAGTACCAGATGATTCTGTGAACACAGTCTTGGTGAACTAGAGAGTCGGGATGAGATCAGGCAAGAGGCTTGGGATATTCACCCACCTCTCTAGCTGCTTTTCCATAAAATTTTTGTTGATTTCTAATAAATTTTTCTAATAAATTTAAGAGCTAACGATTCTAACACCCAGATACATAAGACCTTTAAAGAGACTTAGACTCCCTAGACTCCCACACAACAATAGTGGGAGACTTCAACATCAATATTAGATAGATCAATGAGACAGAAGGTTAATAAGGATATCCAGAACTTGAACTCAGATCCGGAACAAGTAAACTTAATAAACATTTATAGAGCTCTCCAGTTTAAATACACAAAATACACATTCTTGTCAGTACCACATCACACCTACTCATAGGTTTAAATGAAATATTCATCAGCCATTATTAAGCACAATTATTGGCATAAAAGAGGTTTTCAATACCCATTTTTAGACTAAAGCAACATTCCCATTCTCTCTCCCTCTTTTTCTTCCTCTTTCTTACTTTCCTTCACTCCTTTTTTTCTTTCTTTCTTTCTCTCTTTTTTTCTAAAAAAAAAAAAAACTTAAACTTTCAGTTATAAAATGAAAAGATTCTGGGGGAAAAAAAAAGATTGATTCAGGCTAGGCATGGTGGCTCACACCTGTAATCTCAGCACTTTGAGAGGCCAAGGTAGGAGGATCACTGGAGACCAGCCTGACCAACATGGTAAAACTCCGTCTCTACTAAAAACAAAAAATTACCTGGGCATGGTGGCAGGTGCCTGCAATCCCAGATACTTGGGAGGCTAAGGCATGAGAATTGCTTGAATTTGGGAGGTAGAAGTCACAGTGAGCCCAGATCATGCCACTGCACTCCAGCCTTTGCAACAGAGTGAGATTCTGCCTCATAAATAAAAAACAAAATTTTTTAAAGATATTGATTGGGATGGGATGTATCACGGTTGTTAGATCCTTTTGGATGAGAGAGTGTGAACAATGTACCTTTTCCTGAAGATCTATGTTCTAGTTCCTTTCTAGGTCACTAACTACTTTGGCCCCAACATCAGACCAATATGTCTCTGGATAAAAAACAAACATCATTTAGGTGGTCCATGGAGTCTCTAGAAGCAATAACACTGCATGAGTGTAATGCTGTGGGTCATCCAACAAAGGACAGTAAGCATTTATTGAGGACCTACTATGCATGGGATATCAGGGTGAAAGACAGGGACCTGCTTATAAAAATTTTTATCTAGTGTTCCTATACAAAGGCTTAAAGGTATTGTTGATAAACTTCACTTTGTCTATATTACAACTTCCCTCTCTGTATTTCAGGTTAGTAATTCCAAAGCTTTGCAGCCAGCATCTTCTTGTTTATTGCCAGTGGCACCCTTGGTGGGTCCCTGTGGAGTCACTGTGGGGAAATTAAATGTTTTCATGCTGGGTGCAATCCTTCAAAGAAAGTTCTTGCCTGAGACAAATTTTCTCCAAAGGTTGTAGTTAGTAATTTGCTTCCTGTTAAGAATTCTACACACATTGATCTCACAGCAGCTGGTGATTATTTGGCACAAAACCCTCTGGGTTTATTTTAAATTTAGAAAAAATTTTGCTTCAGTACCTGCTTCCTGCTTGGGCATTTCCTTGGGAGACCAGAATATTCTGAATAATTTGATGAAAATGACCAATGTTCCCAGCAAAAACAAAGCCTCAAACTTTTCATCCAGCTGCCCACAGGAACAAGAAAAAAATTTTTTTCTATTATTCCTTTAGGCAGTTTCAAGAATAAAGCCATTTATATTTTCATCCCAGTTCACTGAGGCATAAACTACTAAAATAAGGCATTTGCTTTTCAAGACCAGCCTGATTTTTTGCCCTTCACACCATCTCCGATCAAAAAAGAATGGCTCTTTGTCACAAAGTGCCTACTACCTGTATTGGGAGCACATTCAATGGTAGGGCTGACGCTGCATTCAGGTAATTTCATATTGCTCATTGTGGCATCTTCTGCAGCTATAGAGTGGATGCTGGGTATACAGTAGGTGCTGAAACATTACTGGCTGTCATTTATTAAACAGACCAAACCACATTTTCTATTAAATTGTTAATATTATTTCTCGTCAAATGTCAAAGATCTGTGTGGATATATGCAATAGCTGCTTCTCTAAATGAAATGATTGCCAATGCACCCTATAGGAGACATTCAGGATGTGTCAGAGACAGCAGCACACCTGAAGCTGTGCACGTTTCCTTACTGGTTATCTTACCTTCAAGAACCTTCAACAATTAATCCACTTAGCATCACCTCCAAGTTGGGACATTTCTATATACCACAGTTATCATTGAATTGTCTTACTCTAAAGCCATTAATGCACCTATTGTCTTCTACGTAAAGTAAAATTCCAACAGGTACTTAAAGCTTTCTGGAGTCATTCCCAGCCAGAAACTTATACTTCAAATATAACATGTTCACTTTCCACTCTTTACAGAATGGTTTTCACTTTTATGTCATTGATCAAATATTTTTTTCTTCTTCCAGGGGCATTTCAAATAGTCCATTCTCCAAGAAGCCTTCTCTAACCAGTGGGCAAAAGCAAGCACTGCTTCCTTCAGAGACTCCTATGAAAGTCATTTTCACCATTTATTTTGGTCAAAGGCACTATGAGTTGACAAAAGTGCATAGCATTTGGAGTAGAATGGTCAAAATTAAATTGCTAATTAAGACTATTGGCCAATAATTGTGTCACCTTGAAAAATCCTCTGACTTCCTTTGTATTTGTAAAGCAGTGACAAAAGTATTATGTGATTCTTACACCTTGTGCACATCAAGCCAGGTCATGGCCATGGCTTGTAAAGGGCTATGCCAGTGCTCATTTTCATTCTACATCAGATGCTCTCCATATGGGAATGTGTCAGCTTGTCGATTAAAATCCATTTCTTGAATACAGGAACTGGGTTACTTTATCTTCCGCTGTAATGAATGCTACCAGGATTATCTGACTTGAAGTAGAATGAAATGAAGAAACATTTAAAGAACCTACTGTGTCTGGTTTAGAGCCCCTGTCTGCAATTGACGAGGCTGTCACGCTGTGGTGGGCAGCACAGGTGAGGAGACAGATGAGAACCCCACAGTGGGTCATGCTTGATGGTGAATGTGCAGGAAAGAGAGGGATTCGGTGCTTCATGAAGACAATCACCTTCAAATTCCATCCTGAAGGGTGATTTCGACCCTCAGGCAGAGAAAACAAAAGAGGGCATATTAGGTATGGAGCTAGAAAGAACACATACAGAGACCCAGAAGCTCACAGAGCGTTCATGTCAAGAAAGTGCTGAGATAGTGTGACCGAAGAGGATCTTGGTTACAGGAGTACCAAGAGATGGGAAGGAATAGTGCGAGGTCCCTCATAGCAAGGAGACCTCATGACAAGCTCAAAAGATACTATAATGTCCTTGTCTACCATTTCATGGTCCTTAGCTTGAGTGGGCCTTCGGTTTTCCTGGTCCTCCTCACTCTCCCTAAGGTGTGGTAGAGTGTGACTTACTGCCACTCATTTTCCCATCTTGCACTTAACCTGTCCATCTCATCCCTGCAGCCTCACCCCTTTTCCACTTCATCCCTGTAATCACTGTACATTTCAGATATAATTCTTGTTATTTAATGTTGGAGATTTTTACAAAATATAATCCTACCTAGAGACCCACAAGAACAACAATAACAATAAGCATACTCATCCTGAGCCTCCTGTAACACTTGAAAACCTGTCTCTTATCATCGGAAGGAAATCAACCAATCCCTGAAGACACTGAGGTCCAATAGAAGTTTTAGAGAACATGCCGTTGGGTTTAGTAAATGCATTTAAGAATACCTGTGGAAAGTCCTATTTGAACTAGAAAAATACAGGCATACGCACAGGAAGGCTGATCTTCCCTGAGTGGGAGAGGGTCATTTATGTGGTGGGAAAACAGATATTGTCTGGATAATGCTTAGAGAGGACATCAAGGTTCTGAATGCTGCCAACAAAAGAAAATGGAGAAGAGGTGTGATATGACCCCAAAATCCATAGATCTAAGCTATGATTTCATGTTTCAGCCTTCCATGGTTTTACAATTGACATCAAAATATTACTTGTCAAGTAATTTTCAACAAGTGGAGCATGTTCAATTTGATCTTTACTAGAAAGTGCAACATACACAGGACATCAGCAGATGTGTTTTCTGCTGTTAACTGAAGTAACAATTAAACACATTGGTTCATTAGTCATTTTGACAGCATCCCAACAAAAGCTCAGGTCGGCCTGTGAGACTCAGTTGTGCCAGGTTGGAAGGTATGACTCTGGGGCCAAAATGGAAAGTAAAAATCTGAAATTACAAACACAAACTCTGTAATAGGCTACAAAACCATCAGAGTACACTGGGTTTCGTGGGACTCTTACATTAGAACAGGAAAATGAAATAAAATTAACAACAGGATTTATTCTGGATCTTCTTTAGATTTTAGTCAGCAGTACTACATTCTGTCAACTGTTTAAGACCCAAGCATTCACTGAGCAATCCATTTATTTACTCAAGTGACATTTCCCATGGAACTCCCCTGGTTTATATAAATATGAAACAAGGAACATGACAGTAAGTGCAAAGAGAGACAGTCTTACTCCCACACTCAGTCTGAGTCCCCTTTACTAGTGTATTCTAGATACTGACATGCAATAACGGAAATACATTTGTGGGAGACACACCATTCGGTGATACTCAATGAGCCATGCCTTGTGGAATACCCTTCCCTTGAGTGTGCATAGGACTCATTACTTGCTTCCAACCAATGGAATATGGCAAAGGTGATAGGATATCTCACTATTTATTAGGTCATGCAATATGACGAAGGTGAACAATATCACTCCATAATTACTTTATATCATAGGAGGCCGTGACTCAGTGAACAGGAGATAAATATTTTCCTGTAGTCTTAAAGGAGCAAACAGCCATTCTGTACAGCAGCTATGGGGAGGACCAAGTGGCACGGAACTACAGTGGCCTCTAAGATCAGAGAGCAACCGGCAAGTAGCTGAGGGTCTCTATCATACAACCATGGGAAACAAATTCTAGAACAACCCAAATGTACAGGAAATGGACCCTTCCTCAATGAGCTTTCAGAGGAGACTACAACCTAGATAATACCTTGTCTCAGCCTGGCATCCTGTTGAGACCGAGGCAGAAACCCAAGGTAAGCTGGCACACATAAACCGAGCTCATGCATGTGTTAACCTAAGAATCCACGTTGGTAACAACTTCTTATGCAGTAATGGAAAAGGAATACATCCTGGATCCTAACGTTCCAACTTACAAGTTGTAAAATCAATGTAGCAATCCTAATGGAATAGTATGATTACTGCACTGAATTTATACTGAGCAAGAGGATTGAACAATTGACAAAACATATACCAACGTTAGCAGGTGCTTTGCTAAATGTGGATGGTAGACTGATAAGGTAAATAATGCAAACTTTCTGCTCTCAGTTAACTTACAGCATAGAAGAGATGGAGATTAACATCATTAAACCATTCACAGGCTTCCATTGCCAGCCACAACAGAGTCTGCCAGCTACAGCCTATCTCTCCCACTGGTTACAAGTAAAAACTCTGTTACAAAATGCAACACATAACTACTTGAGAACCCTGAAAAGTAAGCAACATCATGTAGATTGGGACCTGAAGTCAAAACCTGAATAACAACTGATAGAGCCAGAGAGAGTTTCATAATTTTCCTCCTTTCTCTTCCCAAGAGTGACCAAATTGCAGAAGTATGCAGCAGTAACTGACTAAATAAATAATTTAAAAGTCAAAAAAATAAAAAATTCATTGTTATAAAAATTCAATAAAATTGATAAAGCACTACCCAGACTGAAAACCCACTAAAAAAACAGAGGGAACAAACTTCCTAATTTTTTAAATATATAAAACATTTAATGTTCAAATATAGCACATCATTCTCAGATACATCATTTCATTTGACTCTTAGATTTATCTTGATTTCCTTTTTTAAATTATACCTTAAGTTTTGAGATACATTTGCAGAACATGCAGGTTTGTTACCTAAGTATACATGTGCCATGGTGGTTTGCTGCACCCATATCTCCATTAGGTATTTGTCCTAATGCTCTCCCTCTCCTAGACCCCCAGCCCCTGATAGGCCCCAGTGTATGATGCTCCCCTCCCTGTGTCCATGTGTTCTCATTGTTCAACTCCTACTTATGAGTGAGAACATGCAGCGTTTGGTTTTCTGTTTCTGTGTTAGTTTGCTGAGAAGATGGTTTCCAGCTACATCCATGTCCCTGCAAAGGACATGAATTCATCCTTTCTATGGCTGCATAGTATTCCATTGTATGTATGTATGCCACATTTTTTGTATCCAGTCTATCACTGACAGGCATTTGGGTTGGTTCCAAGTCTTTGCTATTGTAAATAGTGCTGCAATAAACCTACATGTGCTTGTGTCTTTATAGTAGAATGATTTTTAATAATTTGGGTATATACCCAGTTATGGGATTGCTGGGTGAAATGGTATTTCTGGTTCTGGATCTTTGAGGAATCGCCACACTGTCTTCCACAATGGTTGAACTAATTTACACTTTCACCAGCAGTGTAAAAGTGTTCCTATTTCTCCACATCCTCTCCAGCGCCTGTTGTTTCTTGACTTTTCAAGGATCACCATTCTAACTGGTGTGAGTTGGTATCTCATTGTGTTTTTTCTTTTTTTTTTTTTTTTTGGCATTTCTCTAATGACCGGTGATGAGCTTTTTTTCATGTTTCTTGGCTGTATAAATTTATTAATTTGAGAATTTTTAATGAATTTTTTAATTTTTTATTAATTTTTAATTAATTTTTAATGAATAAATTAATTTATTCATTTGCCCACATTTTGGTGGAGTTGTTTGTTATTTTTTCTTGTAAATTTGTTTAAGTTCCTTTTAGATTCTGGATATTAGCCCCAGGTCAGATGGATAGATTGCAAAAATTTTCTCCCATCCTGTAGGTTGTCTGTTAAATCTGATGACAGTTGCTTTTGCTATGCAGAAACTCTTTAGCTTAATAAGATCCCACTTGTCAATCTTGGCTTTTGTTGCCATTGCTTTTGGTGTTTTAGTCATGAAGTCTTTGCCTATGCCTATGTCCTGAATGGTATTGCCTAGCTTTTCTTCTAGGGTGTTTATGATCTTAGGTCTTATGTTTAAGTCTTTAATCCATCTTTTTTTTTTAATTTTTATTGCATTTTAGGTTTTGGGGTACATGTGCAGAACATGCAAGATAGTGGCATAGGTACACACGTGGCAGTGTGTTTTGCTGCCTTCTGCCCCCTCACCCATATTTGGCATTTCTCCCCATGCCATCCCTCCCCCGCCCCCCCCGCTGTCCCGCCCCTATTTCCCCCAATAGACCTCAGTGTGTGGTACTCCCTTCCCTGTGTCCATGTGTTCTCATTGTTCATCACCCGCCTATGAGTGAGTATATTTGTATAAGGTGTAAAGAAAGGGTCCAGTTTCAGCTTTTCTGCAAATGTCTAGCCGCTTTACTCAACTGGCTGCGACACTGGTCACCCCATTGATCATCGGGGTTGATTCAGCTGATCTGGCTGGCTAGGTGGGTGCCCCCTTCCTCCCTCACTGCTCCAGGTGCCTCCCTCCTGAAGCTGCGCACTCAGTTGAAGAGGACGACCCTAATCATCCCCAATAGAGGAGTACCAGTCTTGGGTCAAGGGCATACAAGTAGCTAAGCTCCCTGCTAGAACCTCCAAACAAGCTCTCAAACTTTCTAATTTAAGAAGGAAAGGGAGGTATGACTAAGACACATATGAATTTAAAAGCATAATAAAGGAATCCTATGAGCAACTCTATGCCCACAAATTCAACAGCCTAGATAAAATAGAACAATCCCTTGAAATTTGGTAATTTGTGAATTACCAAACCTCACCAAGGAAATAGGCAATATGATATTTCCTTTATCAAACAGCTATATTAAATCCATATTTTAAAACTTTCCAATAAAGAAAATCCAGGATCAGATGGTTCCAACAGAAAATCCTCCCAAATATATAAGAAAGAAAATCTACCAATTCTATGTAACTTCTCCAAAAGAAAGTTTCAGGAATTATTTCCCATCTTATTTCATGAAACTAACATTACCTCAACAATCAAATGAGTTTTCAAAGAAATTATAAAAAAAAAATTATAAACAAATATGACTCATGAGCATGGATACAAAAATCCCTAACTAAATATTAACAAATTAAAGCCAGCAATATATAAAAGAGACAAATAATATTATTTCTCAGCATACAGTATTCTAGGACAATGGTTTTCTTCTCTCTCAAAACTTTAAATATTTCATTACATTTTCTTTCTTGCATGCTCTCTACATAGAAGTCAGATGTAATTCCTATCTTTGTTCTTTAATTGGTATATTAGTCCACTATCCCATTGCTAGAAAAAAAACCTGAGACTAATTTATCAGAAAAGAGGTTTAATTGTCTCGCAGTTCTGCAGACTGCAAGAGAAGCATGGCTGCATCTGCTTCTGGGGAGGCCTCAAGGAAACTTTCACTCATGGGGGAAGGCAAGTTCACATGATAAAGGTAGGTGCAAGAGAGCAAGGAGGGAGGTGCCACACACTTTTAAACAGCTAGATCTCATGAGAACTCACTCACTATTGGGAGGAGAGTAGCAAGAGGATGGTATTAAACAATCCATGAGAAATCCAACCCTATAATCCAATCACCTCCCATCAAGCCCCACCTCCAACACTGCGGATTACAACTGAACATGAGATTTGGGTAGGGACACAGATCCAAACCATATCAACTGGTAAGGTATTCCTCCTCTAACTTCTTTCAGGATTTTTTTCTTTGAATTTGTTTTTCTATCATTTCCAAATGATATCCCTAGGTGTAGTATTTCTGGCATTTATCCTGCATGTTGTTTTCTGACTTCATGGATCCGTGGTTTGGTGGTATTAATTTGGGGGGAAATCTCAGCCATTATTGTTTTAAATATTTATTTTTTTCCTTTCTCTGTTTCTTCTTCTTCTGGTATCTCTATCATACAAATATTACATCTTTGGATTTCCTCACAGTTTTGGATATTCCGTTCTGGTTTTGTTTTGTTTCAGTCTTTTTCTTCTTTGCTTTTAAGTTTATAGGTTTTTCTTGAGATCTCTTCAAGCCCAAATTGTTTCCTCAATCCTGTCCAGTCTACTAGTTAGCCCAAAAAAGGCATTCTTCACTTCTGTTTCAGTATGTTTAATACTGTAGCATTCTTTTCAGTTCTTCCTTAGAATCACTATCTCTCTGCCTACATTGTAAATCTATTCTTATATGCTACTTTATTCATTAGAGACCTTAGCATGTTAATCACAGTTGTTTGAATTGCCTGGTCTGATAATTCCAACATCATTATCATATCTGAATCTGGTTTTAATACATATTGTATCTATTCAAACTGCACTTTTACCTTTTAGTATGTCCTTTAATTTTTCTTATACCAAAACATAATATACTGAGTTAAAGGAACTGCAATACATGCTTTTAGTAATATAGCAGTAATGTACAGAGAGAAGGAAAGCATTTTATAGTCCTATTTAGGTCTCAGTCTTTGAACTTCACAAATACTGCCCAGTCTTCCATCCTGTACATGGGACAGAATGGCCAGAGGGGATGGGAGTTGGATATTTTCCTTCCCTAGGTCCACTAGGCTCTGATAAATTATCAGTAAGGCAGGTGCAGTGGCTCACACCTGTAATCCTTTGGGAAGGCCAAGGTAAGAAGATTGCTTGAGGGCAGGAGTTTGAGCCCAGCCTGAATAACAGTGAGACCCCATCTCTACAAAAGTAAAATAAAAACTATGGTGACACACCCCTGTAGTCCTAGCTACTTGGGAGGCTAAAGCAGGAGGATCACTTGAGCCCAGGGGTCCAAAGTTAACAGTGAGCTATGATCCTGCCATTGCATAGACTGGATGACAGAACAGACTCTGCATCTCTTTTAAAAAAACAAAACAAAAAAAAAACAACTTTAAGAATCCATTGGGTTGGACTATAATTAATTAATTCCTCCTGAGGACAAGCCTTGTTAAAAAGAACACAGTACTCTGGTGTATTACAAAATGATTTGTTTTCTCTTCTCCCTGTCCACAAATAAATTTTAAGAGAATTTTTCTCTGATATTCCCTATGGGGATCTTGAAGAGCTTTTAGAGGTAAAAGTCTCAAAAGGGGGGCTTTCCTATGATTGGATCTCCTTGGAGTTTTTAACGGTCAGATTTGTTCACACAAAGCCTTTATTAATTCATCAATTACAATTCAGGTTTTCCTAGTCTGCCACTAGTTGTCACCAAGCTTTCTGCTCTGCTAGGTTGTTGTTCTGTGTATTTAGTATTCACAGTTCACCAATTGTGAACTGTGAAACAGTATTTTTTTTTTTTGAGATGGAGTTTCACTCTTGTTACCCAGGCTGGAGTGCAATGGCACAATCTTGGCTCACTGCAACCTCCGCCCCCTGGGTTCAGGCAATTCTCCTGCCTCAGCCTCCTGAGTAGCTGGGATTACAGGCATGCACCACCATGCCCAGCTAATTTTTCGTATTTTTAGTAGAACGGGGTTTTACCATGTTGACCAGGATGGTCTTGATCTCTTGACCTCATGATCCACCCGCCTCGGCCTCCCAAAGTGCTGGGATTACTGTGAAACAGTATTCTGATCTTCATTTTAGGGGCCAGCAGTTTGGTCTGTGACCTCACTTCTCTTGCATAGCAAAGAACAGTGATTGACTTTTTAGTTTGCCTAGATTTTAACTTGTTGTTAGAATGAAAACAAGCCATAGACTGGGAGAAAATATTTACATGTCAAAATATTTACATGGCAAATATTTTACAATAATATATAAAGAACTTACAACATTTAACAATAAAACATGGCCATTTAAGCAAATTAAAGGTGCTCAATTTCATTGGTCATTAGATAAATGTATACTGAAGCCACAATGGGAAACCACTGTACAGCTATCAGAATGGCTGAAAAATTAATAATAATAAATGGCAATCTTAAGTCCTGGTGAAAGTGTGCTGCAATAGGGACTCTCATGAATTGCTCAGGGGAAGGCAAGATAGTAAGTTACTTTGGAAAACAGCTTTTCAGTCTCGTATAAGTTCAACCATAAATTTATTGTATGACCAATCCTACTCAAAAGAAAGAAAAACAATAAGCTTATATGAAAATCTATATGCAAAAGTTTATAGAGGCTTTATTAATAATCACCAAAAAGAGAAATAATTTAAATGTAATGGTGAATGGATAAATAAAACATAGTACACTAATATTACTCAGGAACAACAATTGTGAACTATTGATGCATGCCATAACAAAGGTAACTTTCAATGCTTCAACACACGTGAATAAACCAGACTCAAAAGACTATGTGCTATCTTTTCTTCCACTTACATGACATTCTGAAAAAAGTAAAATCATAGAGTTGGAGAATAGATCAGTGGCTTTCAGGATTGAAGAGTGAGGTGGAAGGGAAAGCATTAATGTCATTATTTGGAGTGACAGACCCTTCTATATGCAATTGTGCTAATCATTAAACATAGTTCCATGGATTTGTCAAAAGTCATAGAACTGTACATCAAAAAGTGACTTCTACTGTATGTAAATTAATGAAAGCTAAAAATAAAGAATTAAATCAGAGACAAATAAGTATATAATTACATATGTTATAAGTACTACAAAATAGAACATGTAATAAGAAAAATTAGCCTGGTCTGAGTGGATAGATATGAACTGTTGAATAGAGGTGAGATTTGAAGGAATAGTAGCAATTCATGGGAGGAAGACAAGGGGATGAAGGATGTTCAAGACACAGGAAGAGCAGGTGTGCCAAGGTTCCATGGTAGAAAGAAATCAGGCATGTTTTGGTAACTGAAATGAGGCCAGTGTGGCTGGAGCACAGAGAGTGATAGTGACCTTCGCATATATTACATACCATACAAGGAGCTGATATTTATTTGAACATTAATGTAAAACCACTGAATGATTTTTAGCAGGTATAGAATAAAAGTTGCGGTCTCTCAGAGAGGACTGGGGAAACAAGCCATAATTAGTAGACTATTGCAATAGTTGAAGCAGGAGACCATCAGATTCTTGACTGTAGTGGTGGCAATTGCAATAAACACAACTGAAAATATTTCTGATATGTTCACAAGACAAAATGGATACAGTTTTGTGATGGATTGGATAAGGCACTATCCAATTTTGTTGATGACACATGAACAAACAGAAAGTTTCAAAGGAGCTCAGTCTGAGTCAGGAATCGGTCAAATTTTTCTATACAGGGTCCAGATACTAAACATTCTAGGCTGTGCAGACTGCATGTAAACTGCATTGCATATGCTTTTTTCTTATTTTATCCTGAACTTTGTATTTTCAGCAACTATTTAAAAAGGGTTCAGTCCGTTCTTAGCTCATGGGCCACATAAAAACAGGTTATGTGTTGGATTTGTCTCTTGATGTTGGGGATTCTGGCCTTCAGAATAAGACAATAGATAAGACAATAGATACCAGGGCCTTTCCATGGAGCAGTTCACACCATATGAAGTAAATACATCATGAACTCGAATTGGAAAATATTGAGCTTGAGCTGCCTTAGAATACCAGATGGAGATACCAACTTATCATTTGGATATATTGAACTGATGCTCAGAGGAGAAATAGAAGCGTAACACATAAATTGACATCTTCTAGGACTGGAGGTGGTAAAGCTAGAGACACAGATGAGAGCACTGAAAAGTTAAGACTGAGATGAGGAGGGCATTTTAAAAGTTTAAGACTTGAGAAATAGCACAGCTTAGTGTCTGGAATAGGATGATGTGCCTGCCACATAATTAAAGTGGGTAGAGCAATTAAAGGGAAATCAGTCAGATTGTATTACAAAAACAAAGGAATTCTATGTATTTGCTAATTTCTTATTCAGAACTGCAGTCAAAATGGGGGTTTAAGCCTTATGAAGCTTCTGTCCCAAGAGTCTTCCGAAGCCTTAGTTGTTCTAGGTTGTTTCAGGTACTATGGAGATGATGATGTGCATGTTCATTAACCAGGGTGGGTAATATGAATCCTCTAACCTCTTCAGCATGCATAGCATAACTCTGACTACTTAAAATAATAGCAGGGTTAAGTTTGAATTCACTATTAAGCAATCCCATTACTGGACTTATATCCAAAATAATATGAATCACTCTGCCCTAAAGACACATACAAAATCACAGCAATATTTACAATAGCAAAGACATGGACTCAACCTAAACATTCATCAACAGTAGACTCGATAAAGAATATGTGGTACCTGTACACCATAGAATACTACACAGCCATAAAAAAGAATGAGATCGTGTCCTCTGCAGAAACATGGTTGCAGCTGGTGGCCATTACCCTAAGCAAACTAATGCAGAAACAGAAAACCAAACACCACATGTTCTGACTTATAAGTGGGAGCTAAACATTGAGTATATGTAGAAACAAAGAAGGAACAACAGACACTGGGGCCTACATGAGGGTGGGCGGTGGGAGGAGGGAGAGTATCAAAACACAACCTTTTGAGTACTAGGCTTATTACCTTGGTGGCAAAACAATCTGTACGCCAAACCCCCTTGATGAACAATTTACCTGTATAACAAACCTACACATATAAGTCTGGACCTAAAAATAAAAGTTAAAAAATAAATAAGAACAATTTTAATCTTAGTCTTTGTCTTTATTGTTATTATCATTATTATTATTATTATACTTTAAGTTCTTGGATACATGTCCAGAACATGCAGGTTTGTTACATAGGTATACATGTGCCATGGTGGTTTGCTGCACCCATAAACCTGTCATCTAGGTTTTAAGTCCCACATGCATTAGGTGTTTGTTCTAATGCTCTCTCTCCCCTTGTCCCCCACCCCTCTGACAAGCCCCAGTGTGTGAGGTTCCCCTCCTTGTGTCCATGCATTCTCATCATTCAACTCCCACTTACAAATGAGAACATGTGGTATTTGTTTTTCCGTTCCTGGGTTAGTTTGCTGAGAATGATGGTTTCCAGCTTCATCCATGTCCTTGAAAATGATATGAACTCATTCTTTTTTATGGCTGCATAGTATTCCATGGTGTAGATGTGCCACATTTTCTGTATCCAGTCTATGACTGATGGGCATTTGGGTTGGTTCCAAGTCTTTGTTATTGTGAACAGTGCTGCAATAAATATACATGTGCATGTGCCTTTATAATAGAATGATTTATAACCCTTCAAATATACACCCAGTAGTTGAATTGCTGGGTCAAATAGTATTTCTCCTTCTAGGTCCTTGAGGAATCACCACACTGTCTTCCACAATGGTTGAACTAATTTACACTCCCACCAACAGTGTAAAAGTGTTCCTATTTCTCCACAGCCTTGCCAGCATCTGTTGTTTCCTGACTTTTTAATGAACATCATTCTAACTGGCACGAGATGGTATCTCATTGTAGTTTTAATTTGCATTTCTCTAATGACCAGTGATGATAAACTTTTTTTTCTTATGTTTTCTGGCCACATAAATGTCTTCTTTTGAGAAGTGTCTGTTCATATCCTTTGTAATGAGGTTGTTTTTTTCTTGTAAATGTGTTTAAGTTCCTTGTAGATTCTGAATATTAGCCCTTTGTTGGGGGCTAATATATTGTAATTTTTTCTCTCATTCTGTAGGTTGACTGTTAAATCTCATGATAGTTTCTTTTGTAATGCAGAAGCTCTTTAGTTTAATAAGATTTCCTTTGTCAATTTTGGCTTTTGTTGCAATTGCTTTTGGTGTTTTAGTAAACTACGTATTGATGGAACATATCTCAAAATGATAAGAACTATTTATGACAAACCTATAGCCAATATTATACTGAATGGGTAAAAGCTGGAAGCATTCCCTTTGAAAACCTGCACAAGACAAGGATGGCCTCTCTCACCACTCCTATTCAACACGGTATTGGAAATTCTGGCCAGGGCAATCAGGCAAGGGAAAGAAATAAAGGGTATTCAAATAGGAAGAGATGAAGTCAAATGGTCTCTATTTGCAGATGACATGACTGTAATTTTAGAAAACCCCATCGTCTCAGCCCCAAAACTCCTTAAGCTGATAAGCAACTTTGGCAAAGTCTCAGGATACAAAATCAATGTGCAAAAATCACAGGTATTCCTATCCACCAACAATACACAAACAGAGAGCCAAATCATAAGTGAACTCCCATTTGCAATTGCTACAAACAGAATAAAATACCTAGGAATACAACTTACAAGGGAAGTGAAGGACCTCTTCAAGGAGAACTACAAACCACTGCTCAAAAAAATAACAGAGGACACAAACAAATGAAAAAAAAAATCCATGTTCGTGGATAGAAAGAATCAATATCGTGAACATGGCCATAGCCCCCAAAGTAATTTACAGATTCAATGCTATTCCCATCAAGTCTTTGTCTTTTAACTGAACATTTTACTTCATTACAACTATATTATACACACACATATATGCAAATATATGTGTGTATTTATTTTTACCCCCTGATTTTATGCTTTATATTTATAAAAACTGGAGTCAATAACTCAGATGGACCAACTTGGACTTCTAATAATAACTTTTTATTGCTTCAAGACCCAATACTGTGGCCCTTCTTCAAAGCAATGATAAAAAACTAATGCAACATATTAAACAGAATATCAAAACTTTACTACTTAATGTATGGTTCACAGATCAGCAGCAGTGGTGACACTTTGGAGCTTGCTAGAAAGGCAGAATATGAAGAGAGTTCTCAGACCTGCTGAGTTAAAATTTCATTATAATAAGATAAAAATATCACCAGGAGATTCATACATTTTCCGAAACCACGTTATATGACATTTGGTATCTCGTTAGGTCGTTATTTGATGTCTTTGTTTCAGGATTAAATTGTTTTGTGCTTATTCCTCATAGTGTCTTGATTCCCTGTCATTCCATTATTTATTTCTTTGACTTCCTATTTGTTGAAACTTTCCCTGTGGAATTTCTGTCTGTGTGCAAGTTGAAGATCTTAGTTGAGGAGGTCTGGTGCTGGCCAGCTCCAGAGGATCTCTATTTCTGAGGTAAATTCCTTCAGACAGGAACTGCATTTGTTTTACCAAGGGCAGGAGGCACGGAATCCCGACTTGTCATTTTTAACATAAAAAGTGTGTGTTTGATGCTCATACCTATATGAGATTCTGCTTGTGGTTTTTAATTCTTAGGGAGGATTTTTTTTTCTTCCAATTTAGACTCAAGGTTGGAAACACTTGATTTTCCAGTAGTTAACTGGAGAGTAAGTGCATTGTAATTTACTCTTAAGCTAAAGGTGTTATTAAAATCACTGGTTTTGGTGGGTGGGCAGATGTACTGGGCCTATGGTGGAACATTGGCTTTGAACATTTTTTTTTTTTAGATGGAGTCTCCTCTGTCGCCCAGGCTGGAGTAAAGTGGCGCAATCTTGGCTCACTGCGACCTCCACCTCCAGGGTTCAAGCGATTCCTTGCCTCAGCCTCCTGAGTGACTGCTACTACAGGTGCGTGCCACCACGCCCACCTAATTTTTGTATTTTTAGTAGAGACAGGGTTTCACGATGTTGATCAGGCTGGTCTCAAACTCCTGACCTCATGATCTGCCAGCCTCAGTTTCCCAAAGTGCTGGGATTACAGGTATGAGCCACCACACCTGGCTGGCCTTGAAACTTTTCCAGTGCTCTGTGTGGCCTTGAAAACAGAATCACACGTTCACCCTTTCAGCAAGTATCCTCTGGGCGATGGCTTATTTAATTGCTCTTCTTACCTCTCTTAGCTTCTCTTTACAGTGTGGTTGACCTCTGGTGGTCTTTATATTCTTAAAGCGTTATTGAAATTACAAAGATGGTTTCTGTTTATTTCTAGGAAAAAATTGAAAATTGATGGCATTTTAATTGCTTTCATCACTGAGGTCAGTCAGGAAACATGGCTGCTGGAAAGGAGTCTCCAAACCAGGCAGAGGAGGGCACAGCCATGGGTGTTCCTCCACCTTGCCCCACACAAGGCTCACTCACCATTGCGTTCCATGCTTTATCACTGCACCTGCCAAGTCCAGATGATGCTTATCGGGCTTGCACATTTTGTTTGGCAATTAGACTGCACCCAGTTATGATATGGTTTCCAAGATTAAACAGTTGCTAACCCAAACGAGCAATTCCAGGATGGATACTGATGTCACTCATTGAAGCAAGCCAAGCATGAAGAGAAGACTTCGATTTTGAAGTTTGAGATGGCTTCATTTGACATACCCAAGTGAAGATGCAAACTGTGCTGCTGGTCTGGGCTCACAGGAGAAATATGGGCTAGAAACATAAATGGGCAACAATAAGAGAAATAGATATTTCACATTGTCAGTTGGATAGAGCTGTCGACCATTAGTGGAGAAGAGTGAGTGGTAGCTGAAATTCACAAAAAGACGTCTTGGAGAAGATGGGCTGCAGGATCCCCTGAGGTGTATGAAAAATATTGCAGATGAAACATTTATGTGTATTCAGTAGTTCGGTTGTTATAACAGGAGAATTCTGACAGCAGGCGCACCTGAGAGAGGTGGGCAGGAGACAGAGGTGTTTGTTTACCTCATTATCTCTTTGCAAGAACAAGAAAAAAATTTTCAAGATTCATTTTATTTTCAAGTGGTATGGTGTTGTGTGAGGTTATTTAATCTTCCTTTAAACAAGTAAACAAACCAAAAGGAACAGAAGGTAAATACCATAAACAGAAGCTGGAGAAGCCTCCGGAAAGGTAATCTTAGGCTGTTAGGCATCCTCCCTGCCTTCCCCAGCTTAGCAAGGCTACAGGTGCCACCTTGCAGCACCTGCAGAATGTCAGCCCCAGGGAAAGAAACTAACAGGAGCAGATTCCACCCACGAGTGAGGAAGTCTGGACTTAGCAGTAGGTGTTTTCCCAGACTCATGATCTAGTCTGTTTGGGTTGAGTTCTGTTTGCTCTAAGATCTCTGCATGTGGGCCTGGTCTGTGCTGGGATTTCGTCTCCATCCCTGGGGCCCTGCTGGTCATAGCATTGGGCCCTAGCTTCTGCCACCTATTTTCAGCTTCTCCATCCCATACTTCCTCTGTTCCAAATAGCCTGGAATTTTTATTTGATGTCTTTGTCACCTCTTGCATCTCACCTTTCAGACGAGGTCACCCTAGACCCAGACTGGCATGGGTCAAACGAAAGTTTGCCATCCCCACTGACCCCGCCCTTACCACTTTAGGTGAGCCTGAATGTTATTTAGACTCCTGGTTAGGATGACCTGGAGCTAACCCGGCTGCCAATTCTGATACGATCCTAACCTCCTTCCTTACACCTCAGTTCATGTTGGTGTCATACCTGTGTCTCTGTCATGAGTCCAGGTGGCTTATGGCAGTTTATAGAACTGTGTTCTATAAAACCTGTAAGTTTCTCCAAGATTTACTCACTTAATTCAACAAATACCAATTGCCTGAGTCCTATGAGTGCTATAAGTTCTGCAAGAACCTGTAAAAATAGCAAACTGAAATGAAGTCCCTGTCCTGTCCTCATGAATGACACTGTAGTAGAGGTGGAAGTGGGAGGGAGTGGACAGTAAATGATCAAAATGGAGCCTGTTTGATGGTATCAGTGTCAGGAAGGACAGAAAGGAAAGGTAAAGGTGAAGGCTTTTCAGGAGTGCTGAGGAGGAGTGCTCCTCGTTTTGGAATGTCCAAGCACAGACATGTGTAATACAGTGAGGTTTCAGTAAAGACCCGAGAGAGCTTGAGAATGCCTGATAGCAGAGCATTCGAAGAGGAGGGAGAGGCCCTGGAGTGGGCAAAGCTCAGCACATTGAAGGAACAGAGAGGACGTGAGACGTGCAGGAAAGAGAGGCAAGGCGGTTGGCAAGGGACGGGCCAGCAGAGCCGAAGGAGACCGGGCCAGCAGAGCAGGAGGGGGCCAGGCCAGCAGAGCAGGAGGGGACTGGGCCAGCAGAGAAGGAGTCAGGTCAGGCCTGTGGGGTGCAGTGGGAACCATTCAGAAGGTGGTACGCGCAGAGGAGCAGCACAGCTGGATTTCCCTGTGAAGGGCTCCCTCTGGATGCTAGGTCAAAAGTAGACTGCATTACACAGGCAGGAGGAGAAGCTTAAACTAATTTGGAGCAAGAGAGACTTTAGGGCAGCTTGGGTTGGCGCCTAGCGATGGAAGGGGTGAGGATTTCAAATTCTGGATTTATTTTGAAAACAGTCTGCTGGGATTCACCTCATAAACCGAAAGAAATACAACATGATGCACTTTCTGGTCTCTGGAAACTGCAAAGAGGAATTCTCATCCCCTGAGATGCAGGTGGCAGTTCTGTGTAGGAACACAGGAACGAGGCATTGGTTTTGGACAGGTTAGGTGGTGATGCCTATTAAATATCCAACAAAAGCTGTCAGGTAGACAGATTGAGAAGTCTGGAGTTTAGTGGAGGGATGCTGAAATATATACACAGGATTACAGGAATTATTTAAAGCAAGAAGATGGGAAAAAGCCAAGGAATAGCATATCTATAGAGACAAGGAAAAGCTGGAGGGAGAGACCGGGCTGCTCCAGCATTGAGTGCAGCCTCCAGGAGGACTGTCCCAGGGGGAACTTCAAAGAGCCCAGGGCTTGCAGCTCCCAAACCTTTTTCAAACAAATTGACTCCACTTTTTGTGGAAATACACACGGTATAGTTGTTCTACTCACATTGCACCCAGACGGCTTGGGTTCAGTTGCACCTGCCACTACTCACAAGCTTAATAGCTTTCAACTGGACAGTCAATCTCTTAGTGCCTCGTTTTTTTTCTAGCTATAAATTAAGAATAATAATGATACCCTCCCAAACTTGTAGATTTATTACGAGGATTATATGAGTTAAATATCTTAGGAAATTGTCAGACACAAAACGTGCACTTTAAAAAAGTTAGATGTTATTATCTATTTTATACCTTGGGGTTATAAATAAGTTCCCCATTGGAAAAAAGAATTTGACTGCTCTAAAGAGCTTTCGTTTGTAAAAATGACTAGTAGACCCTCTATAACCACAGTTTATAAGTAAAAACAAGTATTAAATATGCATAATTATGCATTAAAACTGGGGGGTAAAAGCATCTTAATATTAATTATGTCCAAAAAAACACACAAAAAGATGTTATGGAACGTAAATGTCTCAATTGGAGAATTTTATTGTTTGCTAAAATTGGGGAAAATGTACATTGTATACATATATAGCATAAGACTATCCCACTGGCAAAACTCTCAGTTGAATTTCTTTTAGTATAAACTCTAGTAAACATGTAAATGAGCCCAGTTAGAATATGCTGTTTCTGACTACTAAAAGCTTTTATACAGTGGTGTCTGTAAGCTACTTCTTTGTTATTTCTTTATTGAATGAGCAATTTTCCAATGCAAACCTCGACTTGGGCAGATGCATCTTCCTGAACTGCAGGATCAGGGAGCAGAGTGGCAAGCTCTGATAGGACTGGCAGATAAGAACATTTACCATAGAGAAACAGCATGCTTTGTTCAAGTTTGCAGGCAAAATTGAGACAGAACCTAGGTTCCAGGATCTCATGTTTAAACAGCACAGCCTTGCCTCCTCAGCCCAGGTCTGCCTCTGGCCTAAAATGTTGGCACTGTTTGTATGAAGCAGACCTCCTAGTAACAAAAAGGCACAGGATGCCGGGGTCTTTATTTTGGATTAGAATATGTACATGGAGTTGCCAGATACTCTGAATAAGGCTTCAATTCCAAACCCTACTTGTTAAGAGCATATCTATCATGAGGCTTGCACATTAGGCCACTTGGAAAGACCATCCCTGAAATATTGGTAAGCCAAATACCCACCAAGTTGCTGTTTTGAAAACTGAGTACCAGTGTGTCTTGAGGAAGCCTCTTCAGGTACTGCTGGAAAGCTCTGAGTCTAAGTATTTGTGATGGGTGAAGAGTAGGAATCAAGAGAATTGCTACCTGAGCCTGCTTTCCCTTTCCCGTGATATTAACAGATATCTATAAGAAAAATCATGTCTTCCATGTTCCAGCACCTCATACTTTTCACCTCTATCAACCTTATAAGGCAGAAAAAATTGCCCCCATTTTTTTCTTTTTTGAGATGGAGTTTCACTCTCGTTACCCAGGCTGGAGTGCAATGGCACAATCTCGGCTCACCAAAACCTCTGCCCCCTGGGTTCAGGGAATTCTCCTGCCTCAGCCTCGTGAGTAGCTGGGATTACAGGCACGCGCCACCATGCCCAGCTAATTTTTTGTATTTTTAGTAGAGACAGGGTTTCACAGTGGTGACCAGGATGGTCTGGATCCCTTGACCTCGTGATCCACCCGCCTCGGCCTCCCAAAGTGCTGGAATTACAGGCGTGAGCCACCGCGCCTGGCCCAATTGCCCCCATTTTATGTATCTGGTCCAAGTTCATATACTGAGTCTAAAATAAGAAATCATACAGAGAATTATCTGAATTCACAACATTCATTCTTTTCAAAATATGGTATCAACTTCTGAAAATGTGAACTTTCTCTTTAGATTTAATCTGTTAAATCTCTCTATTCTTATGTGGCAATACCAAAGAATCTTTCAATTCTTCTACTAAAGTAACAATGTGTTCATTTTGATGATAAAGCCAAGTGAAAATGTCTAGATAGTTCAACCAAAATTCAGAGAGAAATTTATGTTTGGGCAAGTCTCTAGTCTCAGGCCCACAATGCGCATTTTTGCCCCTTTAGAGAGAAAAACTATTTACCAGTTTTTTTAATTGAAGAAGTAAATGTTCACCTCTAGAAGAACACTGCCAATTATGTGAACAGCATTAAAAACTCCAAAGCAAAGCTAACAAAAGTAGCACATTTTTATAAAACTGCAGAAGTTTGATTTAATCAGTGAGAATTTCTTCTTCACACAGATTTCTGTCATCTCTCTCAGCTCCAGGGGCCCCGTGATGACAAATTAGCAAGGTGCTACTGCCTTGAAACTGGCAGACATTTTTGCACGTTGGCATTCAGCATTGTGACCTGCTTCTTGCTAGACTGCTAATTAATATTTGCACTGGCTGCAGAATTAGCTTGTTTTTAGACTATTTCACATTCAAAGACGGCCTCCAAGGGAAGCAGATTTTTTACTGAAAAGCCAACTTTAACTTTGTTTTATTAATATTTATAAGAAGAACCACTACAAAGTCTCTACTTTTGCTAGACCATGCAGGCATCTAGCATGTTTTGTACTGTCTCAACTGCACTACAGTTGGGCAAGATAAATAATATTGCCCCAATTTTGTGGCTTAGGAGACTGAGCCTCCAAAGTGCAAATAATTTGTCCAAGAACATGTTGTTGCTGAGGGCTGCCACTGAGTTTCAAATCTTCTAACAGAATCCAAAGATGTTTCTAAGTGGACCAGACCATCATCATCAAGCTAAGGACAATGCACTAGAAAGGGGAGTAGAAATCAATTCAAAAGTCCAAGTTATGCACCACTGCTATGGGTGCAGTGTGTGTGCCATTCCTCCACTCCAAAATTCAAACGCTGAAGCCTAAATTCTACTGTATTCGCATTTAAATGTGGGGCCTATGGGAAGTAATTAGGTCATGAGGGTAGAGCACAATGAATGGGATCAGTACCCTTATAAGAAGAAATAAGAGTCCTTGCTCCTCTCGTCCCCCCATCATATGAAGGTACCAAGACAAAACAGCCATCTGCAAACCAGGAAGGGTATCTTCAGCAAACACCAGATCTGCCAATGCCTTGACCTTGGATTTCCAGCCTCCAGAACTGTGAGAAATAAATTTCTGATGTTCAAGCCACCTAGTCAAAAGTGTTCAGTTAGAGCAGCATAAACTAAGACATTGCCTAAGCAGGAGTCCTACATTACTATAATTTTCCTGCTCCAAAAAAGAAAAATAAGATGTGCTTCAAAACCTAATGATTTTACTGAAAGTTATATTCCTACACCAGTGCTCCCCTGATATCCCAGCAGCATGCAAATATGATCACAAATAGCTTTAAAAACATAAAACAAAAACCACAGCCATTCTGATTAGTTGGTGCTCAGGGCTACACCAGCTATTAAACATTTTGAATAGTGCTGAAAAAGAACAGGAGGTGCATCTTCCCATGTTTCTTTGTGAAGACAAGACAGTTTTCTTGATTCAAGACAATGTAGTTGAAGATATATGAACATATATTTCATCCACTCACCTACATCTTTGATGAAAGAGTTACAAAAGTAAAATCAAATAGATACATATATTTTATTGATTCTAGAAATTTCTTCAAAGTCACCCCAATTTTAGCAAATTGTCTGACAAATATATTTTATTCTAAAATACTCTGACAAAAAAAAATTAAATTTCTTATTTTATTTTAAATCTTTGGGATACTCATGGAGTGGGTTTTTATATAAGATCTTCTCCCAGCTCAGGACTCATTTTCCTTTACGTGTCTAATTTCTTCATGGGAAAACAGTAGGCAGAGGACAGTCTTGCCTAGCTGAAGTCAGGAGGTCAGAAGACCTGAGTAAAGGGTGCCTCCTGCCTGTGATTATATACAGAAAGCCGAGAGGCAAAGATGGAATGTTGCAAATTCCAAATTTCATAAAGTCAAAAACCATGTCAGTTTTATCCACTAAACTGCGTAAGAACCTAGTACAGTGCCTGGCATACAGAGGAGCTCAATAAACATGTGTTTAATGGATGCTAAGAAGATATCAAAGTGAAAACGAAGATAAGGACTCCAAAGCATATGGTCAATAACAGAGATCCAAGACCAGGAGTAAACACAATAACAAGCTGATCAATCAGAAAAGCAGTAAGCAAAGGGCTTCAGGGGAGAGCTAGCAAAGAGCAGCCATAACAGTGTCTGTGCATACAACACTTGACTTTCTCCAAATAGAACTAAAAAATTTTGTATCCTCTTCCAAAAGGAGAGTGCTCCCCAGGGTGGGAAGGGGAGGTGAAGAGAAAGAAAAGAAAGAAGGAGGGAAGGAAGAGGGAAGAAAGAAAGAGGGAGGGAAGAGGGAAGGAAGAGGGAAGAAGAGAAGAAGGGGGGAAGGGGAGGGGAG
>CM052654.1:135599405-135628624 GCA_028533165.1 Leontopithecus rosalia
TTTCTTTCTTTCTTTCTTTCTTTCTTTCTTTTATTTTTGAGACAGAGTCTCACTCTGTTGCCCAGGCTGGAGTGTGATCTTGGCCTATGACAACCTCCACCTCCCGGGTTCAGGCAATTCTTATGCCTCAGCCTTTTGAATAGCTGGGACTGTGGGTACATGCCACCATGCATGACTAATTTTTGTATTTTTAGTAGAGATGGGGTCTCGCCATGTTGGTAAGGCTGTCTCAAACTCCTGACCTCAGGTGATCTGTCCGCCTCAGCCTTCTCAGGTGCTGGGATTACAAGTGTAAGCCACCACATCTGGCCACAAAGAGATTAAGCAGAGTCCAAGGAGAAGGTGGACTGGACAGGTGTAGGCAGTCTTGGTGTTGTGGAAGTCACCTGTTGGGTCAAGCACTCTGCGCTACCTCCAGTCTGCTCATTCATTTTGCCTGTGCCTTGAGTGGCTGTTATATCCAAGGATATTTCTCTTTCTTAGGCAGCAAGAACCATGAGGGTTACTCCAAAGTAAGTCCATCCATCTGGCAGCTCCAAACCAAACAGATGGGGCTAGCTAAGCAGGATCCATGCTTGTCTGAAATCAGAAGTGGAGATTTGAAGTACTTCTACCCATGGATTATCATGGATCCTGCTCTCTCTAAACCAACTTCCGTCTGGATACAGGAAACCGAGGGAAGGGAAAAAGTGAAGGGGGAAAAATGATATAAAAAGAACATGACTCATTTAGAATGAAAGCTGACCCAAACCATAGAGGGTCACCACCAGCTATGTCTATGCTGTGGTAACATATGTTCCCGGTAACATTGCCTTTAAACTATTGTTTGTTACACATCTTTCCAGAGTGCTGTAGGAATGTGTTTTAAGGGACACCTCAGCAGGGGCAGGGTGGGGTCTCTAGGGATCCTGTTCAACCACAGTCCTCTTGCATCTTTCTGATGGACACCTAGCAAACTTCACAGTGTCTTGGTCTGGCCTAGGAGTATAGATGAGGACAGAGTAATTATAGAAATTCCACTTTGGAGTTAAGGAATTTATTTCCTGAACCCAGACAAAGATTTGAGCAAAATAACGTAGGGGTATCACTAACCTTCTTGCATATAGCGTTTTCTATATCTGATAGAGGTGAACTGCCTTTCCTGCATCAAGGGGCAGGGGCTGCAGCAGAATTGAATGATAAATGGCCTCAGAAAAACCTAGAGACTAAGATTGGGACTCCATTAGTGACAAAACTGGCTTGAAAAACATGTTTCCCAAGTTTTCCTGACCACTCTGGACTTGTCTGAAAATGAGGCTGTTGAACTAATTTGGGAATGAAATTGGGACTAGGTAGCCCTGTGATGTCACTTCTGCTTCCTATGCCCTTAACAAGCATTGATAATTAAGATCAAAACTCTTGTCTACTTAAGTAGGATCTGGCTTCAGGATCCTACACAAGACAGCACACCAGATAACCCCTAACATCAATCATGGCGCCCCATGGGATAAAACATTCGATTACTTCTGATAGCCAGGGTTCCTCTAGCCATGAATCTGGAAGCAGGACCCAGTATCAATTCACCTCATCTACTGTGAATAATCCTTAGTTAACACATACTAGACATTTACTGTGAAGAGGACATATATTAATTTTCTTTCTTAATCCTCAGAACAGTCCCATCAAGTAGATAGCATTATAAATTCCATTTTTCAGATTCGGAAGATGCAGCTTGGAACGGTAAGATGACTAGTTAAGGTGATACAGCTAGCTGGCTCCAGATTCAGAATTTTAGCCTTGCTTTGGGGATATAGAGTTTGAGCTAGTCACCCAAGACAGCCTCCATCTTCCAGGAAAAATGTATCTGTTTCCTCTGAGGGATCCTAAGCACCTAGTACATTTTAGTTAACAAATATTCTGATTTCTCTTCCCCTTGATAAAAATGAGGTCTCTGTCCTGGTGTGTTGCAGATGTCACAGTCCTGCCTTAGCGGGCCTGGCTTGCATGTTAAGAATAAGCCACCTAATGCACATGGGGCTTAAAACAGAGAAGACAGGTTGATAGGTGCAGCAAAACACCACCATGGCACATGTTAACCTCTGTAACAAACCGGCACGCTCTGCACATGTATCCCACAACTTAAAGTAAAATTTAAAAAAGGAATGAGCCACTCTACTAAACAGCAATCCCACATCCCAGCCCACCCCCCAGTACAGGCCTTGCTGGGGATGAGAGATGCTGCTTAAGAGGGTAATGGATCATGCTCTATCTTCATCTGGTCCCCAGCTCCAGTCTCTCCCAAATTTTCTTCATTTCTTTTCTCTATTGAGACGTGAACACAGTGGCCACATGCTAAGCTGCATGTTAGTATGTCGAGGTCCAATTTACTAACATGGGCAGTTTTCCTGTGTGCCTAAAGGTATGTAAATCCTGACTTATTTATAGTTCATGATGTTTGAACTTTAAGTGAATGACCATGTTTGCAAAGAACAAAGCACATTTTGGAGTAAAGATACGATTTTGAATCTCGAAACCATTACCACCTTTCCCAGTGGGGGTAACCCAGCCACATCAAATGCCCTGGCCACAAGGGAGTCTAAATTGGGCTCACTTAAAGATTCTGTGTTCTGGGCCAGGTGCAGTGGCTCATGCCTGTAATCCTAGCACTTTGGGAGGCCTAGGCAGGTAGATCACTTGAGGTAAGAAGTTCGAAACCAGCCTGGCCAACATGGTGAAACCTCATCTCTACTAAAAATACAAAAAATTAGCCAGGTGTGGTGGTGGACACCTGTAATCCCAGCTACTTGGGAGGCTGAGACAGGAGAATTGCTTGAACCTGGGAAGCGAAGGTTGCAGTGAGCCACAATCACACCATTGCACTCCATCCTGGGTGACAGAGCAAGGCTCCCTCTCAAAAAAAAAAAAAAGTGTCTGTGTTCTGCACAGAAAACTGGGAGAAGTCATGCTTACATGTGCCACATTATCTCTGTGGTTCAAACTATACCAGATATATAGCCTGGAAGAAACACGGGCTGAGCAAAAGATGGCTTTGCTTCTAGCTGCCTCGCTTATGATCTGAGTGTCCTTGGGCAAATCATGTAACCCTGTGAGCTCCAGCATACAAGGCTTCTTGCTGAAAGCATCCTCAGGAAAGCTAATCCTGGAGCACCAGACACCAGCCCATGCACAGCAAAATCCCCTGTGATCCCCTGAGGTTTGTGGTCCAGGGGACAAGGGAGGGATTTGGTCACTGCTCCTTTACAACCTTGTGAGGCCAAGACAGCAGCCCTGGGGCTACAGGACAGATGAGATCATGAGCGATTACAGACTGGGAGCAGCCCCATGGTCTCTCTTCCGAAAGAAGGGGTGCTCAAAGTCCTGGGCTCAGCGTTTAAAGAGATGCTGATAATTTACAGCCTTTTATGAGGTTTCACATTCATTTTGGAATTTCTTTTGCCAAGTTTGAATCTCATGTTGGGCCTTTTCTCTTCTGGGTAAAAATATCTCTGGGCTGGCCCAGCCCTGGAAGTGACAGGGTTTTCTGCTGCAACAGTGACACCTGCTGTTGAAGACAAAGCAGTGATTTCTCAAAGAAAATTCTCTGTGGGACCAAGATTGCTTTCAATTTCCAACATCTGGAAGGAGAAATTGATTTATTTTGCAAGGAATAAGTACTGCTGTGCTGAACAAGCAAAATCAGAAGAGAGAAATAGGATAGAAAGAAAGAAAAGGGAAAGAAAATGTCTGCTGGGTTGAGAAACAAAGAAATCAAAGACCCCTCCCCACCGGCGTGTGACAAAGCAGCCTGGTCATGGGTCTGCCCTGCCAGAAAAGACCACAAGGAGATGGCCCACTCCACCCAGGACTGTGAGAAGTCATCACTGTCCATGGACACCTCAAAACATGGGACACCAAGGCAGGCATCCTTAGAGCAGAATCTACCCACAATGGAGCTGGCACCTGCAGACTTTCCCAGGCAAAGAACTGCGGAGGTCCCTTCTTCATGGGGCGCAGTGAGTGAGAAATGAGAAATGGTCTCACTCTTCCATCTAACCTGCACTGGGAAAAAGAATCCCGTTTGCTCCAGGCTCAGAGTTCACCTGACATTGCAGACACATTGAGAGACACAGCTGCCTGTGTTAACACCCTAGAAATTCAAACAGGAGACATTTGGCATCTATGCCTATCCCCATTTGCCCTGTATCTTGGGAAACAATTCTATCATTACTATTTTAATTTGCCTTAGTTTTTCAATAAGGTACGGTTTGAAGTTTCTGTGATTTATCAACTTGTCTATAAATTTTTTAAAGATAACCTTTAAAACGACCTGCCTTCCAGGTAGTCATGGATATACTTACAAAGTTATTATTTTTGGGTTCCAAAAATATTTTCTCACCTATATGCATGTAAAGTGCAGCTTTCATTTTGACTCTCATAGGCTATCTATCAATTCCATGCCACTAGTACCTAAAAAGGAAGTCTGAGTTTGGTGGCAGGGGTGACAGTCCTGCAGGAGGGGCAGAGCACTGTCCACAGCTGGGTGTCCTGGGAGACGTCTGCCCTTCTCCAACTTGAGCCATCGTTCTGTGTGCATCAAGTCAAGAAATCAGAGTACAACTCAAGAGATTTTTGGTTGTAATCTGTTGAATCTGTTTTGCATATATAAAACACAATCCCTCATAGAAATCAAATTCTAAAATTGGAAAAGATGAGGGTCCCCACTTTTTCCCAGTGCAGCCTTGAAAAGACTTCTCAGCAGCATGGAGACCTTCAGGGGCCAGTTTGCCAAGCACAGGGCAAGCCACCCTGATCTCCAGCCCAGGGAACTTTCAAGCTCCAAGACCCTGCATCTGCATCTCATCTACAGAATGAGGGTGCCTTGGCCTGCAGGGTTACTCTGCAGTCACTGTGAGGATCAAGGGTGACTGCTCATCTGAAAAAAAATTAATTGGTGCAAAAAGATAAACCAATATTGCAGTGTTTAAAAGGAAAATAACTTTACTTCCACAGTTCTCTCCTTTTACAACTGAAATAAGAGCTTTTGATGAGGACATATTAATAAACCATTGTTATCTTCAGACAGTATATTAAACACAGTCATTTTCTTTGTTTTTGTTTTTTTGAGATGGAGTTTCGCTCTTGTTACCCAGACTGGAGTGCAATAGTGCAATCTTGGCTCACCGCAACCTCCGCCTCCTGGGTTCAGGCAATTTTCCTGCCTCAGCCTCCTGAGTGGCTGGGATTACAAGCATGCATCACCATGCCCAGCTAATTTTTTGTATTTTTAGTAGAGAGACGGGGTTTCACCATGTTGACCAGAATGGTCTCGATCTCTTGACCTGGTGATCCACCCGCCTCGGCCTCCCAAAGTGCTGGGATTCTTTGCTTCTTACATCAACTTGCTGTGACATACATCTTCAGCTCCATTTTCTGGTTGAAGAAACAGGCCCAGGGAGATTTTGGAAGTCAGCTAGCAACACAGAGCAAGGCTGGTTTTCAGCCTGTGCTACGATTCCTACTGAGTGCTCCTTCAGTCCCTGATCCCGCACCCCCAACCATGCTAGCCCAGAGCTCTGTAATCCTGACGTTCTCTGAAACTTTGTGATTACATTCTTATAATGGAGAGTCGTAGCTTTGCACATGCATGTAAAACAATAATCCGCAGATTCCAACATATTGTGTGTTAGTTCCCACAGCTCTCCGCTCTCAGGCTAGCATACATAAAATATGAGCATCCCTAATAAACAGCAGCTGTACCACAGAGCGGACTGTGTCTTCAGGCAAAGTCTCTTCAAGGTGTTTCTGGCACGTCTTCTGGGGCCGTCTTGACTCCTCTACCCCAGACGTGTGGTCTTAGTCAGCGTCTGCTGGAATCGCTTAGGAACCTGCTGGCATTCCCTGGTACACCTGGACTGGATGTTACAGGGAGACTTCATGTTCCCCCATATCTGATTCTCCTCCCTCATTCATTTTAATTTCATTGATTTGCCCCTTATCACTTAATACATTTTCCTCGTTATTGGCATCTGGACTGAAGTCTGCAACACAAACACCAAAAGACCAAATCAAGATTAAAAAAAAAAAGAGCAAAATATTCCCATTTCAGATGGAAGAGCAGATGGGGCTCTTGGCACTTCAGAGGATTTAAATTGACCCTCTGCACCAAGCTGGGGGAAGACAGACTGTCACTGCTGACGAGGAGGCACTAAAGAGACATGCTTTCCCTCTGAATATGCAGTAGCATTTTGGAGTTCGTTTTCCTCTGCAGCACAGGATGAGAAGGAGCCATAGGATGAATTGGACTTGAAAATGCAGCTGGGGAACAAAGACAGCCCTAGGCGCAGACTCTGCTCTTTCCCCATTCCAGCTTTGTGTTCTGGACCTGTCTATCTCTGACTCCCTGTTTTGTCATTTGAAGATAGGATTACAGCCACCTGCCTCTCAGCATGATTGCATGATATAAGATAAATTCATGGGAAAGTGCCCAGCTCAGAGCCTTGCACATAATAGGTGTTCAATTAATTTGGCTTCCTTTTTTTTCTTATGTGTCAAAAGATGTGAATTTTTTGGAAGCTTCTCTTCACAACTTTCTCTTTTCACAGCTGGTAAAGACAAGGACCAGGTGGGGAGCTCTGACCTTCCCTTGGATGACATTTATAAAATACACTCTGTCTATTCATAGGACAAGTGTGATCAGCATTTGAGACAGGAGAGCCTTATTTTAAACAGGTTGTGAGCTCGCCTGCAAATCTTCAAAATATGGAAATCTTGGACAACCCTGAGTCACAAATCTTGAAGCTGTCGTCCTGCTCAGTTATCAGAATATGCTCCAAGTCTCTATTCATTTGCAGCTATTCCAAGCACTGACTTCTTTTTGATTGGTGTAAACTGTTCATTTCAATAATTAAAAAACAGCTTCAAACAATCAAACTCTTTGTGTCTGTTACTTAAAAAACTGCATAAAACAAGAGTACCTAAATTAGTGGAAAGATGATTATACAATACTTCAAAATCAAAGAAAGAAATCAACAGAGATTTATAAATTCAAGTGTTTATTCTGAGAAAGATTATAAAAGAAGAAATGGGAAGAAGAGAGGGGACACAAGAAGGAAAAGCAAGATGGAGAAATTTTGTGTACAAGCTCTCTTTGAGCTTCTTTTTTTTTTTTTTGAGACGGAGTTTCACTCTTGTTACCCAGGCTGGAGTGCAATGGCGCGATCTCGGCTCACTGCAACCTCCACCTCCTGGGAAGAGGCAATTCTCCTGCCTCAGCCTCCTGAGTAGCTGGGATTACAGGCATGCACCACCATGCCCAGCTAACTTTTTGTATTTTTAATAGAGAGACGGGGTTTCACCATGTTGACCAGGATGGTCTCGATCTCTTGACCTCGTGATCCACCCACCTTGGCCTCCCAAAGTGCTGGGATTACAGGCATGAGCCACTGCACCCGGCCTCTTTGAGCTTTTTGCCAGACACCTGCACTTCTGTTTCAAACCTTTCATGGAAACCTCATTGCACACAAAATGAATTTAAACTTTAAGGTACAGCATATAGGGACTAACTGATTGGTTTTGTCCTGATTATTCAAAATTAATTCTTGATTATGTCTTGTATGCTCCCCTACTCATGCTTCGCCTCACCAAACAATCCCATTCCCCAAATTATGCCCAGTGTAGCTGACACACAGACTGTGCTTAGTGTTTGTTGTTTACCCAAACAAAAACAAATAAAAATGGTTATGTTTTAAACTCAGTGGTTTAATCTTAGAAATCGGAGCCCCACTTACTTCTGAAAGCAGCAGTTAGAAGAGTAAATGACAAAGGAAAAGTTAACTAGACTACCAGACAGAGAATGTGCTCCAGCCCCATTGCTCCACCCTGAGCAGTGAAACAACACTCCTCTGTCCAGGTGAGATATCAGATGTTCACTTGATGGAGAAATTGAACCAGAGTCTCTAGATTTAAAGGGAGCTGGTAAAGAGGAGAGAGAAGATCAAGTATGAGGCTGAAGCGAGAGGGAATTAAGTCAGTCATTGTAACAAAGAAGAAGTCTTCCCAATCTCCTTCTTTCCTTGGGTCTCAGCACACCCCTGGCAGGAGATGAGAGGACTGATCTGGAGAGTGGAAGAGCGCAGCACGTAACACATAGTCCTGGGGCACAATCATATCTATTACAAGCACCATGACTCTAAATGAAGCTTGCTAATTAATAAGCCACACATACATAGACCTTTCAATCAGCTTTTAGGTGCCTGCGTTTTTAAGCAGAAAACCAAGAAGCACTAGCCATTTGAGGAAAGCCTCCAAAATGAAAGACAAATGAAAACAGAAGGGCAGAGAAAAGGAAAATGGAGGGAATACAATGAGTAGAAAAAAAACTTCTAAAAATATATTTAATATCATTAAGGAGATAATATACTATATTCATGAAACAAGAAAAGAATGCCATTAAAGTCAAACAATAAGAGAACCAGAGATCTCTGTATTAAAATAGAGTTTTTATAGAAATTAAAACTATAATAGATAAAATTTTAAACACAAGAAAAGGGCTAGAAGCTAAGCTTGAGAAAATCTCCCTCCTAGAAATTCAAAAATTATAGTAGATGGGATATAAGGTGAGAAAATACTTTTTAAAGGTGTGAAAAAAAAACCAGAGATCTCAACAATAAGAAATCTAGAGCTTGCAAACAGAGTAAATTACCCAGTCTCAGGCAATAGCTTTACAGCAGTGAGAGAAAAGACTAATACAATATCCTTGGCGGTAGACAGAGGCACGTTTTCTCTTTGTCTGAATGAACGACTGGGTAGGAATCCACTTCACTTAAATTCACACTGAGACATGGATGCCTTTGACCTCCATTTGGCCCTCAACATTGAAAGGATCTTCACAGATCCAAGGTGGAGGCTGAATCTGTTGCCTGCAAAACACCCTTAAGGATGCTGCCCAGCCTGAGGCAGTCAGTGTCTGCAACAATCCTTTATCTTCATCCCACCAAGGGGGGATGGTGAGAGCATACAGAGAGAGCAGCTGATAGGGACAGAAGGGAGTAAGACCTGTCCTGGCTAAAGGAAGCAAACACTGAGGAAGCCTGAATTGACAGGATAAGATAAGAGATTACAATAGACATAGCTCATGGGCTTTCCTATTCTACTACCATGGATACATGGCTTAGTTTCTCTAAACTTTGGTTTCTTCATCTTTAATGGGCATTTTTGAACTACATTTTAATAATGGGAAGAATTAACGCACACAGACTCCCCGTTAAAAAACCATCAGATCTCACAAGACTTATTCACTATCATGAGAACACCATGGGAAAAACCCACCTCCATGATTCAAGTACCTCACACTGGGTCCCTCCCACAACAGGGGAATTGTGGGAGCTGCAATTTGAGATTTGGGTGGGAACACAGCCAAACCATATCAAGGTCATTCCCTTTCATGTGTGGATTACAATTCTGATGAGATTTGATTTAGTTGGGGACACAGAGCCAAACCATATCAGATACAAAATAGGGATACAAGATACGTCACATACTGTCTATCCCCCCAAGATATCTAAGGGACAGAAATTAAATATCCATTAAGAAAAAAAAAGTTTTAGACACTAAAACATTAGAGTCCAGAAGAGGGGAAAGACAATCACTTTGAGCTCATCAGAGAAGGCCTCCTGGAGACAGTAGCATTTAATCTGGGTGATAACGAATTGGCGGTTTGATCATATTCCAGCATTCCCACTGTGAACTGCCTCAGTCCCTTCCCCGTGTCTTCCTTGCTGGTTCTTTTGTACTCCACAAGGCCCCCTACCAATATTTTTCTAACACCTTAGTACTATTGCACACAGTTCTGCTTCCTCTCTGGGCTCTGAACCCCTTCAGGATTTGGAATTTCTCTAAACCAAAGACTAAAAGAGAGTGCCTGGCACTTACTTATATCTACAAAAGTTATGCACCATGAAAGGAAATGGCACGCCTGTTTGGACTGGTTAGCTCAGCTCCTATCAAGTTCTCTGCACTGTTGAACTGGATCATCGGAATTCCAGAGGGGAGAAGAGCCATTTCCACAAAGAGGTATTTCCACATGGTTCAGTGGGGCCTGCTGTGTGCTGGGCCTGACTTAGGACTTGATGGTGGATGCACAGACTCACAGACCGTTTCCAGGCCCCTGGGTGGCCAAGCTAGGCCAGTAAAACACAGCACAATCAATGGCCAATGCAATAGCTGTTTGTGATCGGTTATTTCCAAGAATATTTTTGAAATTGAAAACTAAACTAAATGAAAATGAAGGTGTTTTTCCTCTTAATTCAGGACCAAACATTTCTCAAGGGACTCCTAACTCCCCTGGAAGCTGGGAGCAGGAATATGGCAATCTTAAGAAATATCCTGAGGGATTTAATACGCTCTTGAATGAAAAAAGCAGGTCTTCAAGACTGAAAGCCCCAGCCACAGGGGCTCACATCACAGGTCTGAGAATCCTAACCCAGGATGAAGAGTTGTGGTGTGTGCTTATTTGTCTTTGGGAGCATTTTTCCTGATGTTGGGGAAGAGGAGAGTTTATTTTTCCACTCCCATTCACACCAGCTGCCATGGAGCAGCAATAAAGCCCCTCCGGTGCAGTGCTGTGGCCATACATCACTGAGCCGGCCTCAGCTGCAGATGGACGCAGCAGCTGGTCCAGAGAGGTGCTGCAGCTGACCCGCCCCCAACTCATACACTCATACACACACACACACACACACACACACACACACACACACACAAACACTCACACAGGCTTGGGGCTCAGGGAAGCAGCTTGCTGCCTCCCTGCCTCCCTTCCAAGATTTATGAAGCAGAAAGCAGCCAGCCAGAAAAGTAAAACAGAAGAGACCCAAAGGCTCCTGTGTTTATTTTTCTAAAAGCCAACATACACCTAACTATTCCTTAGCTACTAAACGATACAACTACCTGCCACCTACAGCCCCGTCAGGAAGGTGACTCTCCTGAACCTGTCACCTGGACACAGAGGATAGTGCCATGTGCAATGCCATCATGAACGTCCAGTCCTCAGAGGGCCCTGCAACTGTGTTCTGTGTGAAAGCAGAGCTGGGAGGCAGCAGCATGTGTGGGAGCCTGCTCTGAGCCGGCCTCCTGATGGGAACTTCTACAGTTAATCCCCAAGTGCTGTCTGAGAGCCAGGGGGAAAGGAGGGTTGAGCATTCTGCTCCAGCAAACACAACCTGGAGGTGCCCCTCAGCAGGGGCACGGGGCTGTTTTAAGAGATAGCTATGACCCCTGACCTTTCTTACAGCCTTCTAAGTGAGCCATTTAATCATTGGGGCTTCCACCCTCATTCACTGAGACTCGAATATTCTTTGTGGTCTCATATGATATCCTGTATAGAGCTCAAAAACTCAAATTAGATTTCCAATGGAACACCAATTACTCATTTTACATGTGAGAAAATTAAGGCCTTGCGAGTCCAAACCACACAGCTTGCCCAAGCTCACACAATTACTTGGACAGAGAGCAGAAAGTCGAACTCAGCCTTTTCACAAATACCCGTAGTCTTTATGCAAATTTTTCTCTTGAAGGCAACCCAGTAGCACCAACCCTACTTCAAAAGAAAATTAATGATGTGTCAAATGTGTAGCCTAAGTTCTCAAGTTCCCCAGTGTGGTCCTATGAGCCAAAAGTGATGATTTTTAAAACTCTTCTAGGTCAGCTATTCATGGGTGAAATAAAGATGCATTGATTACAGGAAATATACAGACTCTAATTTTTTTTTAAGTGTAAAGGAATTTCACGGAACCCGAGGCTTTAAAATGACTGTATAAATATCTGGGTTTGGGGGAATCCAAATGGAGTGTTAGGGGGAAACAAGGATTATTGGATATTTCAGGGCATGGGAGACTTGATGACTGCCCGTGCGTCTGCAACCAGATGAGGGGAAGGCCCCACTCACGTGCCCGAGCGGAGCCTTAGGCGGCTCTTCTGCATACCAGCTCTCTTTGTCTGGCACATTCCACTAATGCTCTTTGAGGGGCCTGGACTTAACTTAGTTCTTTACATGATTCTTTCTCTTTTCAAATAAGAAGGAGGCTGAAGTGAAGTGTGGTTGCTGGATTTCCATGGTCACAGATGGAAGGGGAGTTCTCTCTACCCAAAGCAGAACTGAGAAAAATGCTGATATATCCCAGAAGAAAAAAATACCTAATCAATCCACATTTTCTTATCCACAAAACAAATGTGTAAATGTATGATAACATCTACTACACGGAATCATGGACTTTTACAGAAATGCGCACGCACGTGCACACACACACGCACGTGCACGCTTGGGGCTCAGGGAAGCTATTCACACAGAACGGGCCTGAAGCACATCTCAGGACAAAAGAATACAGCCAGTCATCTACCCTTCCGGTATGAGGTGAGTGGTTGGCGTCATTGCCTGCATCATGGCTGGCATCTGGGGATCTGGGTCCACCTTATGGGGTTAAGATGGGCAGCGATTTTTACTTAGGCCAGTTTGCTATAAAATGGGTTTCCCCCACTGACACTGAATTGGAGTCATCCATTTACTTGGTTCTCTTACTCACTAGATTACGACTTTCTTAAACAGAGGTTAGCTAGTTCATCCTCATGTCTCACTGTGCCCAGCACAAGTTTCAGCATCGAGTATGCCCTTGCCAAGGGCAACTGAATAAATGGATGTTTGAAATTGCACGTGTTGTGTCCTCTCTCTCACTCAAATTTAAGAAACAGTCATTAGAGTGAATCAGCGACCAAGAGAATGGGAGAAAATTTTTGCTGTTTACCCATCTGACAAAGGGTTGATATCCAGAATTTACAAAGAACTAAAACAGATATACAAAAAAAAAAAACAAGCCCATTCAAAAGTGGGCAAAGGATATGAACAGACACTTTACAAAAGAAGACATACATGAGGCCAACAAACATATGAAAAAATGCTCATAATCACTGGTCATTGGAGAAATGCAAATCAAAACTACATTGAGATACCATCTCACACCAGTTAGAATGGCAATCATTAAAAAATCTGGAGACAACAGATGCTGGAGATGATGTGGAGAAATAGGAACACTTTTATACTGTTGGTGGGAGTGTAAATTAGTTCAATCATTGTGGAAGACAGTGTGGCTATTCCTCAATGACCTAGAAACAGAAATTCCATTTGACCCAGCAATCCCATTACTGGGTATATATCCAAAGGATTATAAATCATTCTACTACAAGGACACATGCACACAAATGTTCACTGCGGCACTGTTTACAATAGCAAAGACCTGGAACCAACCCAAATGCCCATCGATGATACACTGGACAGGGAAAATGTGGCACATATACACCATGGAATATTATGCAGCCATCAAAAATGGTGAGTTTGTGTCTTTTGTAGGGACATGGATGAACCTGGAGACCATCATTCTCAGCAAACTGACACAAGAACAGAAAATGAAATACCGCATGTTCTCACTCATAGGTGGGTGTTGAATAGTGAGAACACATGGACACAGGGAGGGGAGCATCACACACTGGGGTCTGTTGGGGGGAATAGGGGAGGGACAGCAGGGGGTGGGGAGTTGGGGAGAGATAGCATGGGGAGAAATGCCAGATATAGGTGAAGGGGAGGAAGGCAGCAAATCACACTGCCACGTGTGTACCTATGCAATTATCTTGCATGTTCTTCACATGTACCCCAAGACCTAAAATGCAACTTAAAACATTTTTTAAAAATTAAAAAAAAAATTTCTATCGTTAGGTGTTAAAGATCTCGAAAGACTCCTCTACGGCCAAACCACGCTTTTGAAAACTCAGTACCTTGGCTGCTTTGGAATGGAGGAAACTTGGCTTCTCTGCAGCGGTACACCATTGTTTGTTCTAAGAACTGGAATATCGGCTCTTGAAAGTCACTGCATGTTGATATGACCAGGAGATCAAAAGCCAATCCCGTCGTCCAGGTCTCAGTCCAAAGTTTCTGACCTATTCTCTGGGGCACGGCCTTGGCTTTGATATGCTCAGAAGCTTCTAGATTCTAATGCACAGTCCAGATTAAGGACCAATGAACAAGAGGGTAACACAGTTCTCATTTGAAGAACAGGCTACCTCACCCCATCCATTTGCTTCTGGACACACTCAGAGCCACACATTGGACTTCCTGCTTACAAAAAATGCTGTTGTAGAAAGAATGTGGCTGTTAACGGAGTCATGCAGATATAAATTCAATTTTTTTTTTTTGGAAACGGAGTCTTGCACTGTTGCCCAGGCTGGAGTGCAGTGGCGCAATCTCTGCTCACTCTAACATCCGCCTCCTAGGTTCAAGTGATTTTCCTGCCTCAGCTTCCCAAGTAGCTGGGATTACAGGCAGACAGGGTTTCACTATGTTGGCCAGACTGGTCTCGAACTCCTAACCTCGTGATCCACCCGCCTCAGCCCTGTAAAGTGCTGGGATTACAGGTGTGAGCCACTGCGCCCAGCTGTAAATTGAATTTTTTATTAAATGCTCAAAAATATTTTTTAAACTCATCATAGGAAGGATTACTTATAGCCATCATATGCCCCTCAGGCCACTCTGCACATAGTAGAAGCACAGAAATCATTTACAGAATTAAAATGAAACAAGATCAAAGAATCACGACTTCTAAAACTTTTCTCCTAGAATTCCAGTAAAATCTCTGACATTCACCTGTACATGGAGTAAGCCATTCTCACAGCCGACAGCTGCAGCATCTGCAGGACAACCTAGCAGGTGTTGCTGCATAGATCATTTTATGTTAAAGTCATATTCTACAGCCTGATAGCTTGTGGTTGCTGGCAGTGGTTGCAATTTGGCTACAAGGCTCCTTCTAATGCCTGGCTCAAGCAAAGTCATGGTACGCCATTCCAAGAGAATCAAGCAAACAACCATCAAAGTTCCCTGTTTTTCTCAGCACCCTAGGGCAGGCAGTCGATCCTATTGGCAAAAGGAAGATCAGCGCAACTGTAAGTTGTCAGCGGACTAACTCCACTGTGAATGATTTTACGTCCAAATGGGACATTCCGCAATGCTGGAAGTACGTGCACTCCCCACGCCTCCACCCACATCAACAATGATAATAATCTTGCGTAGACGGGACTAGGATAAAGCTAGGGCAAGCCAAGGGACCTCAGCTGGATGCTCTGTCGCCTCCAGAGTGTTTCAGTGCTTCTTTGGGGGATGCCTACACTTTGTGTACAGGGTCATCTCTCCTCCCACTAGCCCCAGACACAAGCTTTATGTGCAGAGTGGAGCACCTGTTTTTAAAGGCAAATGGCTTTGTGATCATTAAGCAATATCTAATAAAGTAAAACCTTTAAACAGGCTGAAGACAACAGATGTTTCCATCACTTAATGAAAAAGAATTATGCACCATCATACAACAGAAGCTGACCCTGCTCAGTCACATGCATTATAAAAAGGCCCATGTCCTCACCAGGTGTTTGGATAAGCTCGGTGAGAACCACTGCTGCTTGCCCTATGTCAAGTCAGGTGCATGCACAAGTAAACACCACACACTCACAGACACACACCTTGCTTCTGTGTGTTCACACACACTCACACAGCACCAGGCTGCCCGTGGGCAACGTGTGAACAAACACAGCTACCGTAAGTGACCTTCAAAAAGGAGGTAACCCATTGCTTACCTCCAAAAGCCTAGATAAACATAGGACAGTTAGGCCCAGCGATGGAGTAAAAGAACCCCATTGTGAAGGCAATAATACCTAGGTCCCGCTTCTTAGGGGCAGCATGAACCTCGCAAACCCCCATTGTGAAGGCAGTAACACCTAGGACCCGCTTCTTAGGGGCAGCATGAACTCGCACATTCTTTATCATCAGAGCCCATTTCCTCATCTGTAATATCTAAGTGAGGTGGTCTTAATGATTAATGTACCTAAGAAATAGAATTTGCAGATTTCTGTGCCGGAAAATTACTATTTTTATATATTTATTTTTTCTTTGTTTCTCCTTTTTTTGTTTTGAGACAGAGTCTCACTGCCAGTCACAATCTCAGCTCCTTGCAATCTTCATTTCATTTCCCGGGTTCGAGTGATTCTCTTGCCTCAGCCTCCCAAGTACCTGGAACTATAGGTGCACGCCACCACACCCAGCTAATTTTTCTATTTTTAGTAGAGATGGGATTTCACCATGTTGGTCAGGATGGTCTCGATCTCTTGACCTCGTGATCCTCCTGCCTCCGCCTCCCAATATTTTTATTTTTTTGAGATAGTTTCATTCTGCCATCCAGTCTGGAGTGCAGTGGTGTTATCTCTGCTCATTGCAACCTCTGCCTGCCTTCTGGGTTCAAGCCATTCTCATGCTTCAGCCTCTGGAGCAGCTGGGATTACAGATGTGTACTACTACACCCAGCTAATTTTTGTATTATTAGTAAAGAAATGGTTTTGCTGTGTTGCCCAGGCTGGTCTCAAACTCCTGACCTCCAGTGGTCCACCTGCCTTGGCCTCCCAGAGTGCTGGGATTACAGGCACAAATTATCATTTTTTAAAACAAGTAAGCCCTAAGACAATTGTTTAAAGGCCAAGGATTATGTCTCCATTTGTGACCCCCCCACCCCCGCCGTCCTCTGATCCCATTGCCTCTAGTCTCCTTGCACTGAGGACCTCTCATGGGCCAGATGAGTAACTCATTCCTGGTTACTCAATGGGAGATGTTCCTCCCTGACCTTGAGTGCTCCTGCCCTGGGACAGGGGGGCACACGTCTCTGAGCCATATCAGAGACTCTTAATGTCTTTGCATATGGTGGCACGGACAGCTCAGTCGCTGCAAACTAGACATGGCCTCCAGCAGGGTCCTCCTCCCGCCACACAGGCAGCACTTCTATTGGGCCTTGGCTCCTTCCCCAACTCAGATTTGTGTGTCTGTATTAGTCCATTCTCACACTGCTGTAAGGGAGTTCCTGAGACTGGGTAATTTATGAAGAAAAGAGGTTTAATTGACTCAAAGTTCTGCATGGCTGCGGAGGCCTCAGGAAACTTAAAATTATGGCGGAAGGCAAAGGGAGTGTGAGCACCTTCTTCGCCAGGTGGCAGGAAGGAGAAGTGCCTAGCGAAGAGGGAAGAGCCCCTTATAAAACCGTCAGATCTTGTGAGCACTCACTCGCCATCATGAGAACAGCAAAGGGTAGATCTGCTCTCACGAACCAATCACCTCCCTCCCCATCCTCAGCACATGGGGATTACATTTCCAGATGAGATTTAAATGGGGACACAGATCCAAACCATAGCAATGGCCTCCTGGCCTCAGTCCACACTGCTCGTGAGGCAGCTCCTTTTCCAGCAACCCCTGCCCCACTCCGGCACAGTGCTTGAGCTCTTGATGGAAACCAGGGTCAGCAACACATACCTGAGCTCAGGCAATTTCTCTAGGCTTCTTCCTCACCTGACACTTCAGACAACTCCCTTCAGCTCACCTTGCTTCCCAGCCCACTGGGTTCTGGTGCTTCCAACTGCTGACTGCTTAGAACAACCCACCTGACCGTCTCTGAAACCTGCTGACATGGCCCCTTCCCTTAACTGGACGCATTATAGCTGGGAGCAAGTGTCACCCTTACTGGACCTCTGCTCCAGATAAGGAGCTTCCAAGGTCCAGCAATGCAGGGAAGCCAGCTACACTTGTTCTTAGATAGTATTACATACTATGGGGCTTTGTTCTGTACGTGTGTGTTCATGTATCTGTACACATGAGTGTTTGAACGAAATTAAGGCAGCCCAACTCTCTCCTAATTACTCCTCCAAATTTCTACTACTCCTGGTTGGTGAAAGCACCATGAACATCCTTTTGTTCTAACGCTCAATCCTCTGTTTTGTTTCTTATGATGGAACACCTAAGGGAATGTGGGAATATTTCTAAAACACCCAAAGTATGCCAAGAGCTTGGTCAGGTCCTTTTACAACCTGCTATTCTGCATTGCTAATAAAAACTAACACTGGTGGAAATCTTACTATGCAAATTCAGTTTCAAACATTTTCACCTGTACGTTATTACTTCACACCACACAAACACCAAAAAATGGACGCTCAGACAGGGCCTGCTTGGGTCAAAGCACCCAGGTCAGCCATGGTCACACCCGGACTGCAGGGTCCTTGCTTGTCTATAACATCACGTCTGGCTGCTAGGTGCTAGAGAAGGGCACACAGGTAAGACCACTTTTGTCCTGCAATTTGGACAGCCCAGGAGACCTTCGAAGTGCATGTTTTCCTGGGAAGTAGCCGGCTTGTCAGTGACATCAGAAGCTCCAGAGCTAATGAAAACCACATGCAATGCCCCCTTGCAAAGCAAGTTCTATTCTGTGTACAGTCCCAGTCTCCTGGAAGCCTGGGCAGAAGCTGTCTTCTTAGCCTCTCTTGTGAGATAATAAATCTTGGAACCTAAACTAGATTATTGTATCTACAGGCACATATTTTTAGCTAAGATATAAAACTGAAAATTTGAAATGCAATATTCACCAAGGGAGTGGCACTAACATTTTGGCCTCTGTGTACCTACTTTCCCCTCCAGGAACAGTATCCAGTAACCAATGCAGCTCCAAACTGCCAGCCCCGCAGTCAGCTCTGTAGAAGCGGCATCTGATCTTAGACTGGAGGCAGAAATTGAGGCACTAACTTCTCTCTCTCTCTTCATCTCTTTGTCTCGGACACACACATACACTCAGACACACTCACTGACAAGGCCCAGGCCTATTCTGAAATAAACAGAGAAGAAACCATGAGTTCATAATCCTTGAATCCCTCTCTGTAACCCAAATAATCTACAGAACTTAAAAAAAAAATAAAAACAGCTTCCAGGGCCCTCAGCATCTCTGCAGAGCTTCTGCAAACATGAAATCATTTGAGTCTTACGACAATTCTGTGAGGGAATTCCTTTGGGCAGGGAGGCTGTCATCCGTCAGATGAGGAAACGTGTGTAGAGAGGGTGCGTGAGTGGCTCCAGACTCAGCAAAACGAGGACGATGGCCTAACCTTCCAGCTTCCAGTCCCATGATCTTTTCACTCAAGTACTTAGATCAAAGCAGGACAGTAACAGTGGTTGCAGTAATCATGTCAATATAGAAATAACAGCCGGAGAAGCCTTCTTAGAAAGCACGTCAACAAAAGAAATAGAAGCAAAAGAGCAAAAGTAGAATGTGAGGAACGAACAACAGCAGAAGCAGAAATACAAATAGGAATAAAAATAGCTTGAGAACTAGCAGCAGCATGAGGGCAGAAGCAATATAAACAGTGTGGGCAACAGTCAGAGCAGTGTGTGTAGAAGTATTTACACGCACAGAGAAAGCATTAGGAAACCGTGCCTCGCATTACCCCTTCGTGATCAAAGCCAGCCATCACGTTTGCTAACAGGGAATGAGTGTAAGCATAATGACAACTATTAGAAACAGTGTATTTTATTAGCATCTACTGGAGACCTGGTGTTTTACCAGCATCATTCTTAAACTTCATCATGATTCCACAACATAGGAATTATTATCCCAGCCAGGCGCGGCGACTCATGTCTGCAATCCCAACGCTTTTGGAGGCTGAAGCAGGTGGCTCACAAAAGCAGCCTGGCCAATATGGTGAAACCCCATCTCTACTAAAAATATAAAAATTAGCAGGGCGTGGTGGCACAAGTCTGTATCCCAGGTACTCAGGAGGCTGAGACAGGAGAATCCCTTGAACTTGGGAGGCGGAGGTTGTAGGGAGCTGAGATCATACCACTGCACTCTAGCCCGGGTGACAAGGGTGAAACTCTGTCTCAAAAACAGAAAAAAAAACAAGAACCACTATTCAATTTGGACACAGAGTTCAGCTAATGCAGTAACTCCCGGAAACCAACTCTTCACAGGTGGGAGAGCCAGGGTTTCCATGAAGCCAGAACACACCTAAGCTTTATGCTCCAAATACTGTGAATGAACATTTGCAGCAAACATTTTTAAAGACAGCATATGAATAAACAGAAACAGGGCCGGGCGCGGTGGCTCACGCCTGTAATTCCAGCACTTTGGGAGGCTGAGGCGGGTGGATCATGAGGTCAAGAGATCGAGACCATCATGGTCAACATGGTGAAACCCCGTCTCTACTAAAAATACAAAAAATTAGCTGGGCATGGTGGCGCGTGCCTGTAATCTCAGCTACTCAGGAGGCTGAGGCAGGAGAATTGCCTGAACCCAGGAGGCGGAGGTTGCGGTGAGCCGAGATCGCGCCATTGCACGCCAGCCTGGGTAACAAGAGCGAAACTACGTCTTAAAAAAAAAAAAAAAGAAACACACCAGTGATGGAATATTAATTTACCACTCTGGCTTCATAACAAATAGAAGTAGACAAAAATATATTTCAATATAGAAGACCTAAGTTATGCAATTACTAGGCTGAATATAATTAACATATGTCTAATTCTTCATCATAAAAATAGAAAATATGCATTTTCACGTGTTCATGTCACAATTATTTAAAAAACTGACCTTTTATTAGGTCACAAGAAAAACCTCACTAAATACCAAAGAGCAATGCTATATATACAGTGCTTTGAAAAAAATTTTTAAAGAAACAAAATTAGAAAATAAAATTAACTTGAAAAGCTTTTCATATGGAAATTTAAGAATCTTCCATCAACAACACTTTGATCAAAGAGTAAATCAAAGCCTCAATACGTAAATGCAAAATACCATCTAGACATAATAACAATGAAAATATAAAATATCAGTCTACGCAAATTTCTCCACTATGTTGGCAAGTATAAATGGCAATATATTTTTTATTATTCAACCCAATGAATTAGAAAAACTAAGAAAAATAAAATTAAGGAAAGCAGAACAAGAGAATTAACAAAGGTAGAGGCAGAAATTATTTGCTAAGAAACAAAAAATTGTAGGACTAAATAAATCCAAAGGTTGCTTTTAGAGTATTAAAGGACAGTAGCAAACATGAGGAACCATTAATATTAGCTAATAAAGGACTACAGAAGGAAGGAGAAAGGAAAATAAAGATACATTCATACTTAGCTTTCATTCAGAATTTAAAGAGATAAAAGTGTACATTATCCAAAATGACCCTCTTAAAGAGAAAATATTCCAAATAGACCAGTTCATATGGAACAGATGAAGTGCTCAGAGAACCGACATTGTTCCTGGCAAAAGAGCACCAAGCCCTGTGTGTTTAACAGATTTCTAACAAATCTTAGATAAATAGACTACCTTAATATATAATGTTTCTGTAAACAGAAGAAGGCATAAGAGGAGGAGGAGGAGGAGGAGGAGGAGGAGGAGGAGGAGGAGGAGGAGGATAAAGAGGGAGAAGGCAGAAGGGGGGAAAGGTTCCAAATCCTTTTGTAAACATAGCAACACACAAAACTGAAACCCAACGAAGAGACAAGAAGAAGAAATCTGTCGGTCACCGGCACATTTGAATAATGATATTAAATTGCTTGATATATATTAGCAAATATAATCCAATCCCATCCAAAGACTACCACCATCAGCAGGTGGAGTTCTTCCTAGAAATGCAAGGTCATTTGATATTAGAAAATCTATCAGTACAATTCACCATTTGAGTGGACACAAAAGTAAAATGGTATAATCTTTTGTGTAAGAGCAGGAAAACTATTTGATATAATTACAGATCTATTCTTGATTCAAAACTCATACGCAACAGAGATGGATAAGAGTGTAAATTTTCTTCTTCTCACAAACTTTTAATTTTAGACCCTTCTTAGACTGGACAAAAGACTTCCTAGAGGAAGAGCTCACCTACCTGCTGGGCAATGCAGGCAATGGTGACAGTCAGCCTCCATGCTGCTCCCCAGCCAAATATACAACTGACATGGTGCTTAGATTTGAAGCTTTTACAAACATATTAAGCTTGTGTCTAATAAGGCATAGCAGGTGAAAGATTTTAAACTGTTAATGGGAAAATGGTTATAATTATGATGAAGATGAAAGAAGAGGTAACTTAAAATGAAATTAGGAGAAAATAAGCAAAATTTTGCATGCAGGTAAGATAAATCTCTCAAAAATTAGACATGATTCTGAAGGACAAAGAATGAATAATTCATATACGAAAAATACATAAGTAATGGATAATAATAGGCAGAGATGAAGAAAGGTTAGTAGCCCCACGTTATAAATGTACTAGGCTGCTGTGATTTCAGAAGGAAGCCAGGAGTATTTCCAGAATTCAAAGGCCACAGCTGATTTCATGCGCTTAGTAGCTTTTTAAATCAGTATCGCTGAGGTATAAAGTGGGTAGGAATTCACCCACGGTATTAGTCCAATTTCACACTGCCATAAAGTAATAACCCAAACTGGGTAATTTATGACAATGGAGGATTAATTGACTTACAGTTCTGCGTGGCTGGGGAGGCCTGAGGAAACTTACAATCATGGCAGAAGGCGAAGGGGAGCGAGAACGGTCCTCACACGGTGGGAGGAGAGAGAAGAGTGAGTGAAGGAGGAACTTGCCAAACACTTAGAAAACAATCAGATCAGGCTGGGTTTGGTGGCTCAAGCCTGTAATCCCAGCACTTTGGGAGGCCGAGGCAGGTGGATCACAAGGTCAAGAGATCGAGACCATCCTGGTCAACACGGTGAAACCCCATCTCTACTAAAAATACAAAACATTAGCTGGGCATGGTGGCGCGCGCCTGTAATTCCAGCTACTCAGGAGGCTGAGGTAGGAAAATTGCCTGAACCCAGGAGGTGGAGGTTGTGGTGAGCCGAGATCACACCATTGCACTCCAGCCTGGGTAACGAGAGCAAAACTCCATCTCAAAAAAAAAAAAAAAGAAAAGAAAAAGAAAACAATCAGATCTTCTGAGGACTCTCACTCACTATCATCAGAACAGCATAGGGGAAACCACCCCCATGATGCCATCACCTCCAATCAGGTTCCCACTGGGGATTACAATTCAAGATGAGACCTGCGTAGGGACAAAAAGCCTAACCTACCACCTATTTTGGTAGCTAGTAAAAAACTCACAACAATGCTCATCAAGGAAATAAGATTCTCAAGGTAGGTACAATGATCCTATGTGGAAAATAAAGCCCGGGGGCATATAGTTTATTAATATATTCTTTTTTTAAGCTTTAAAACTGAAATCACCCTCCTATTTGGTGGAAACATATCTGGGGAATACAAACTTAATAAATAAATAGGCTTAAACTTTATTGAACTGAAGGGCTCTATGTGAGCAACTCTGGAGAAGAAAGTAAGTCTTTTCCAGTTCTGACTATCTCTCACCCTGCTTCTCGCCTGGTGCTTCACATAGCATCAGGTCACAGAAGGGTCCAGTAAACTGTCAGAAAAATTAAGTGACCCACTTATTAACAGCTGCATTTACAGAGCTCCCTATGGTTGCAGAAGAGTTTTTCCATCCACTATTTCTATCTGGCCTATAGGAGAGCATGTGAGAGAGCTTTGAAACGTCAGTCCCTTTAATGATAAGAAACATGGACGAAGGCATGAAGTGAGTCGCCCAAGACCACCCAGCTGGCTAATGGCACAGCCCCAGAAGCAGAACCTGGGGTCTTCTCACTTTTTCCTTCCAATTTCCAGTTGGCTACAAGCCTCTACACACTCCCTTGATCTCAACTTAGAGGCTGGGCTGAGCCCCTCAGCATGAGAATGGTCTGGAATCACTCATCTTACTCGACAAGAAATGTTTTACTTGTGGTAAGACTTTGCTTTTCAGTGCAAAGTCTCACCCTTAAGATAGATAATCAATTTCTGACACCTTTTACTGAATAGAATCTGGCATTTGATAAGTGCCAGATTAAGTGGCTTTGCTGAAGTATATGCAACCTATACATGTAAAAAAATTGCACTTGTACATCATAGATGTATACAAATTTTTAAGAAATTAATGAAAAAAAATTAAAAGACTTCTCTCAACACAAAGAAATGATAAATGTTTGAGATGATGGGATATGCAAACTACCCTCACCTGAGCCCTATACATTATATGTATTGAAACACCACTGTGTACCCTGTGAATATTTGCAATTATTTGTCCATTAAAAAAGAAACTTAGAATAAAATGAAAAACAAGACAAAACCAAAAATAGAGGTCTTCTTGTTATCCATGCATGGATTAGCAATCAGGTTAGATATTAAGACAGTATACTAATCATGAGGAATACTAAACACAATTTTATACATATTTCTTCAATTAATGAAATCCTGAATAGGAAGTTCCTATTATTATCCACATTTTATGAGTGTGGAGCAAATAACTTGGGCAATGCAAGAAACTCTGCCTGAACCTACAGGTCAGCAAGGTAGAAGAACTTCCCCAAGGTCTCATAGGCATTAAATGTCAAAGGCAATGAGAGCAGAAATCCTAGCTCAAGGATTAAATGGTGTAAGTTATTGAAAACACTCGTCTAGGGCAGATCACAATACTTGCTTTATTTTTCTCTTATTCTCACCACCCTGGGGGTCAGAGCACAGAAGGTAAAAACGTTCATGGTGAGGCCCTTGACGATCAGTGTGGCTTAGTGGCATGCCTGGGCTGCATGCAGGTGACTGGCAGTACAGGGGCCAGAACCACCTATTGGAGGATGTGCCTCTGGGGGTTCCTTATAGGAGTCTATAAGGAGAAATTGTCTGAGTTAAAGCAAACCTCCTGTCCTCAAGAACAAATGCAAACTTCTGAGTCCTGCATTGAAGGACTCCCAAGGTGAAGGCTGAAGCTGACACGAGGGGAGCCTCTTGAAACTAGTGAGTCCATCTGGGATGTAGGAAGAAATGGACCAGAGAACACCTGAGATGGGGAGCTAGAGGGTGCCTCTCCACACCCCAGGGCAGCCTGTGGCCCCTCCCACTAGCTGTGAGGCGTGCTGGGCCCAGGGCAGGGCAAGTGGCTGCAAAGCTCTGGTGGAGGATGCAGGTGCACATAAGCCCAGCTGGGCTCACTGCATCCAAGTGGTCTTTCTGAAACCGCACACCTGCTTCCTCTGTCTCTTACGCCCTTTTTAATTCTGGTTAATCTCAGGGTGAAGAGAGGGAGGGAGAAAATCATAAGTTGGAAGAAGGCTGAGTAGGCACAGGGTGGAAGGGCTCAAGGCAGACACAAAAATCCATCACTCACACGGAAAACAAAAAGACCAAAACGAAAACAAAACAAACAACAAACAAAATGGTAACAAGAAACAGCAAAGCACGTGGACCTAGAAACGGGTTAAACGCGGTGCTCGCGCGCCACCTGCTGGCCGCATCGTGGCACTGCACGCCGGCCGCCCCTTCCTGCCCCTCAGCCTCAGCTTCCTGCGCACTTGAGCATCCCCAGCAATCTACCAGCACCCAGGATCCTCCAAGTCCAATCCAGTTGCCACAGAGTCTTTCTAAATCATAGCAATTTAAATTTCACTCCCACTTGGAAATCTGCCAGTGGTCTCCGTTTCATATAGGAGCCAATTCAAACTCCTTAGCATGGCTCACAAGGACATCAACTGTTAGGTAGCCGGTCAGGCATGAGAGGGGAGGAGAGCCCCCCCAGGAGGGCCAGGCGACCATCAGGTGGTTGTCACGCAGTTGATAAGCTCGCTCTAAAATAATTGGTTGCAGCGGGCGCCAGAGAAAGGCAGTCTCCCATTATATAGAAACACCTGTGGCCGGTGACACGCTCAGCAGCTTCTATGCAGGTAAGACCTCATAGAGAGGGAGGCGGTGGGTGGGCTCACATATGCACACTGGGAGGTGAAATGGCAGCGTGTAAGTGGCATATGACCTCCTAGAGATACTAGGCTGGTGAGGGAAGAATGCCTCAAGGGAGCATGTGTACAGCTCCGGTAAACACATTGCACATGCACCCCTCCCAAGCCCCAGCTGCCCACCATGCATGCAGGCAGCCCACCCCAAGGGAGGAATCAGGGGAGAAGGGATGTAAAACATGGAGACATGCCAACATATAAAACCCCAAGTCAAAGGCCAAACCCTGCACTTGTCCTTCAAGCTGTTCGCTTGCACCTCTTCCAAGGGTACTTTCCTTCCTTTCATTCCTGCTCTAAAGCTTAAGAAACTTTCACTCCTCCAAAACTTGCCTCAATCTCCTTCTGCCTTATGCCCTCCAGCCAAGCTCTTTCTTCCGAGGAGGCAAGGAACAAGGCTGCCGCAGACTCCTACGCAGTTGCTGCTAACATACTTTGGTGCCCTGTGACTCAGAGATGTGTCGCTGCTAAGAAACCCTGGTTCTAGTCTATGCTTCCGAAATGGCTAACCCCAGGATCCTTTTGCTAAACCACCATGCCTTTCTGTAGGTCCATTCAAAACCACCTCCCTCATTCTCCTTGGAGGAAAGCTCGTCCTCCCCTGCCTTTCCCAGCCCTGTGCCCCTTTCTGGGGACTCGGTGCCTAGTCCTGGCCCCTTTCCTGCCTCCTCATCTTGCTAATCTCCGAGTTCCTACAGGGAAGTGTCTTATTTATTTCTCAGAACAGGGAACACAGTGCCCGAAACATCAGAGGCTTCCCATCCAATGTCTTAATATTTGCTAAGTAAGTACTGAGGCTTTTACAGCTAAAAATTCAAAGGTTTTCCATCATTAGATGCCTTTCACAGAAAAAAGTGACAGTGAAGAGCCAGGATCTGCCCCTCACTTAAAATTCACCATGTGGGCTGAGTGTGGTGGCTCACATCTGTAATCCCAGCACTTTGGGAGGCCAAGACAGGTGGATCTCTTGATGTCAAGATTCGAGACCAGCCCGGCCAACATGGTGAAACCCTGTGCCTACTAAAGATACAAAAATTAGCGAGGCATGGTGGTGCACCCCTGTAATCCCAGCTACTCGGGTGGCTGAGGCAGGAGAATCCCTTGGACCTGGGAGGCAGAGGTTGCAGTGAGGCAAGACTGTACCACTGCACTCCAGCCTGGGCAACAGAGGAACAGTCTGTCTCAAAAACAAAAACAAAACAAAAACTCACCACGTGGACTTAGGAGACGTGTCCTTCTGAGCCTGGGTATGAGGTGAGCGGCTGCCCCCAGGGATTCTACTGCCTCCTGGAGAATCAACTGACCGGCAGAGAAGAGGCACCGAACACCTGGTCATACCCAGCAAGGATAAGGCAACATGAAGCAAACAGGGCCTGCTACCCCTAGGACAGCTGTAACTGTGTGTCCCTGAGCAGTGCTTCCCCCGCTCCTCTCCCTGAAGCAGAGCCCTGCCCTCGCTCCCCACAGGGTTCCTTCGCTCATTCAGCCTTTCTCTTCTTTGCCCCAACCAAATGCACTCATCTCCATCCTTGAAACTAAATGCTTTCACATGGGAAAACATTCAGATTGTTCTCAAAGCATAAACCAATCTTGCCAGAGCCATGTTGCCAACCCAGGTGTCTCCACTAAGCCTAGAATCTAATAGTCAACTAGTCACCTTTCCACTTGGATATTCTACAATACCTTAAACTCCCTGGGGCAAACCTACACTCACCAGCTTCCTGCTCCCTTAAAAATCCCCTTCTGAGTCCTGCACACCAAGCAGAGACCCCACCACTGCCCAGGTGCCCAGGACAGAAATGTGGGATTCATCATCAGTTACTATGTCCCAATGATTCTGCCTTCTAAGTGTATCATTAAAGAACACACTTCTTTCTGGCACACAACCCCCTACTCGGGTCACTGGTGTCCGCACTGAATTATAGCTCAGCGTCTATGTTAGTGTCACCAGCAGGGAACTTGTATCCCAGGAGTCTGCAGCAACTTCAATTCTTGCCTCCTCAGAAGAAAGAATTCAACTGAGGGGAAGAAGGCAGAAGGAGAGAACAAGGCAAGTTTTAGAGAGGGAGTGAAAGTTTGTTAAAAAGCTTTAGAACAGGAATGAAAGGGAGGAAGGTACCCTTGGAGGAGGCCCACGCAGGTAACTTGAAGGACAAGTGCGGGGTTCGACCTTCTGACTGGTGTTTTTATAAGCTGGTATGCTTCCAGGGTCTCGTGTCCCTTCTCCCCTGATTTGTCCCCTGGGGTGAGTTGTCTGCATGCACAGTGGCCCGTCGGCCCTCGGGAGGGGAGCACGTGCTGGGTGTGTCCCGGAATTTTGCACATGCTCACTCAAGGCATTCCTTCCTCACCAGCCTAGCATTCCCAGAGGAAGGTCATAGGCCAGTTCAACTCCAGCACTGAGCCTCTTAATGTGCATGCTTGAGCCCGCCTGCCCACCTCCTGAGATCTTATCAGGAAGCTGCTGATACCAGTTTCAGGTGTTTTCTTTTTATTTGGAGCCGGCCTTTCTGTAGTGCCAGCTGTGACCAATTATTACTTTAGCAAGACTCTTAACAACCGCCTGACCATCACCTGATGGTCACCAGACACTCCCGGTGTAGGGGGCAGGGGGAGCCCTCTCCTGCCCTGCTCATGCCTGACTAGCTACCTATAGTAACCTGAGGACTTGGTAGACGCAGTGAGCAGAACCCTCAAGCCGCTGAGGTCAGCTTGCTGGACCCCGTTCCAGAGACAGTGAGACTTCCAAGCTCTCCCCGACATTTCCCTCTTGCAAATTTTTCTCAGCCATGGTGGTTCCTCCTTTTCAGATTCACCTTTCGTTTCCCTCCATGCCACTCCAGACCCTTCACCAGGCTGTGCTGCTGAGCGTAAACACACACAGACACAGACATACAGACAGGTGCGCACACACATACACACTCCACTCACCTCAAGCAGTCTGTAATGCTCATTAACCGCCAGGAAACTGGCACATCAGGGAACATACCCCCGCCATCTCCCAGTCTGTCTCCTCCTCTCTCCCCTGCTTTCCTGTTTCTGGCTCAAGCCAGTGATTCCTCTCTAGGCTTCCTGGGGTGGGGCTGAAGGAACTGGTCTCCGTTCCCACTTAAGTGTGCTCAACAAGGAAAACTTGTTCTGAAAATCGAATAATGCTCTACGGAGGAGCATAACAGGTTTTATCTGGTTCCAAGAAAACATGACCGCTAACATAAAGTACAACTTCCTTAAAAGATACTCTGAATTGCCCACCGTGGTTCCTATTCATTGTCCACATGCTTGCAGGTGGATAGAAGTTTCTGGAACATTTTACAAGATACTGGCCTCACTCTGCTGCTGCAAGGAGTGTCTGCAGCAGCCCATTAGCCTTGGGGGATGCTCCAAAAGCCCATGACCCCATGTCTTCCCAAGGCTTCCAATCCAGTCCCAGAAGAATGCCTGCAGTCTGTCCTGCTCACTCCTGTCCAACCCTGACCTCACACGGGACAGAGAACAGAGGGATAAATACAGAACAGGTTATAAGAA
>CM052654.1:135628724-135686224 GCA_028533165.1 Leontopithecus rosalia
AAAAATGAATTCGTATTTAGTTGTTGCAAATTTGGAATCTATTTTAGAAAGTATGAGAAAATACTTCTTATCCTCAATACTATCAGGCAAATACTTTCCTATTTTATTACATAGACATCCAATATTTTTCTATGATTGATGAATATCACAATTATTACAAAATTTCCTTTAATGTTTCCCCATATCATTACAGTTGTCCATTTTACTTACCAATAATTTTTTAATAAATAAAATTGCCCGTATTTTCACCATCTAGACAATGCAACTTTTAATATTTCAATCTATTTTATTCTTTACCCTTTTTTTTTTTGAGACAGGGTCTCACCCTGTTGCCCAGGTTGGAGTGCAGTGGCACGATCTTGACTCACTGCAGCCTCAACCTCCTGGGCTCGAGCAATCCTCCCACCTCAGTCTCCCAAGAAGCTGGGACCACAGGTGTGTGCCACCACGCATGGCTAATTTTTGTACTGTTTTGTAGAGACTGAGTTTCACTATGTCGCCCAGGCCAGTCTCAAACTCCAGGACTCAACTGATCCTCCTGCCTCAGCCTCCCAATGTGATTATAGGCATAAGCCACTATGCCCGGCCAGTATATTTCATCCTTAACATAATTTGGTTAAAAATAAAACTACATACTATATTTCAAAAATATGCAAGTCAGGATAAAGAAATCAATGTTAGGGATGAACATAATGAGTAAATGGCATGCCTATTCTTGGGGCTGAAACTATGAGTTAGAGTAGATTTGCAAACCACAGATATAAAATCCTGCCATGAAAAATCTCCATCCACAGCTTTTTTTAAAGCTAAAAGCTTTGGTGTGTAGCATCAGTAAGTTGTAAGGACAAAAATATTTACAATATTTATTAATACACCTGCTGTTTCTTTTTGAAAGTGTGCATCTCTAAGCTGAGTATTAATTATGAGGGGAGAGTCTTTCTATTTGGAAGAAAGATCCCAGAAGAGGATCATCCCTCACACTGGATCAGCCACCATTCCTGCAAATGGAACTCAGGAGAAAGGACAGGAAGGGGACAGCAGAACGGGACGACGGTGAGGAAGCTCCTCCGGGGTCTCTGCATGGGTTGGGGCAGGGACGAGGATCGCACCTGTGGCCTGAGACTGTCCTGAGCGAGGACCTGGCAAATAAGCCTTTGATAAACACACATCATTGTCATGATTATGTTGTGTTGTCACAGAACCAGAAAGGACACAAGTAACCGGGGAAGAGCTAGTGAAGGGTCCCGGGGCCATTGGGGACCCTCCAAAGCAGGTCAGCCATGAGTAATGCCCAGCGTTTGTCTGCAGGACGTCAGCCGGCAGTGTGAGATAATGGTGTCTTTTCTCTGGGCTTGCAGCTGCAAAATCTGCTCCCTCTTTGTTACGGACCGTCCTGAATGTTCCTACTCTCTCCTTGGAAATTTCCAGGGTCAAAAAGCCGTTGAGCTGGGCCCGGCAGCAGCTTCCAGCCCTGCTCAGGGAAGGCCCACCTTCCTCCTCCCCCAGGCCCTTTGACCCCACCTGCCTTGCAGACTGGGCAAGGCCAGGCGGGCCGTGGACTCTGTCTTTGTAAAACCTGCTCCACACCTAGGCTTTCCTGGAGCAAAGTCAGCAGACTTCTGTGTGGGCCCCAGTCCTCTGGGGCCTCATTCATGGTAGACCCACAGGCTCTTTAACCCTTCCGAGCCTACACCTTCTCTTTTATACAATGAGAGCAGTGGCCACAGTGTACGATGGGACAGTTGGGAGCCCTAAATGAAAAACAGGCTCCCGACACCCAGCGTGGCCTCTGACCCAGGTGCGCACTTCCCTCCTTCCTCCTCATCCTCAGCCCCCGAGAGACCAGCCCAGAGGTGCAGATGCCTGGCCCATGGGAATGGGGGCTTCCCTGCATGATCCCCAGGCAGAGCTCAGGGTCCAGCTCAGAGGGAGGCCCCAAGCTCCTTGTGTCCATACCAAATGCCCTCGGGGAAGTGCCCTGCAGACCCTCAGAGACAGACAGAGCTCCTGCCTCTTCCCGGCCTCGTCCTAAAACACCCCAAAAGATTCTCTCATCAGGTCAGGGAAAGGGCCGTAAGCCTGCCCATCATCTCTTCACGTTAGCAGTAAAACTGAGAGACGCTTTGACTCTCCAGTACCTGGAGTGACACAAGCCCGAGGATGGACACGAAGTCCCCGGTTATTTATCTCGCCCCTGGCCTCTCATTTCTCCCCCACTTTCATCACCCGGGGCCTCCAGCATACCCCAGTGCTCCAGATGACACCTGCATTCAGACCTTTAGAGAGCTGTACCTGCCAAGTCCCCTGACTTCCTGGCCAGCAGCACCGGGAAGCCACAGTGTTCTTTCTCGCTCTAGATTAGAAAGTTTTCTGAGGACAACTTTTTAAAAGTCTGATAGAGATTTAGAAAAAAAAACAAATGAGGGATTTACAATTGGATCCAGAAACTGGAAGAACGTCCTGACTCAGTGGATCCCCTGGGAGGCAGGGGCCAACACTCATCCTCCGCCTTCCAGGCAGAACAGTGGGTGACACAGCCCGGGCCCAGGGGCCTTTTGCCTCTGGCCCAGGATCCAGCCTCCGACGTCTGGCGGTCATGAGTCCTGCCCCGCTCCACAGCCCTGCCCCAGGCCTTTCCTCAAAAGCCACACAGCCTGCGGGGGCTGCAGAACCCTCACCAAGACAGTAGCCCAGCGGCCCCTCGGCATCCTGGAGCTGCAGGGGGCAGGAGCCGGCACCACATCAGGAAGTTGCTGAGCCCAAACGAGAGACACCAAGTCTTCCCCCACACCCAGAGGGCCCATGAGAAACTAGAAATCCTGGGTAGAGGGCGGCAGGGCTCTGACTCCAGGAAGGAGCCAAAGACAGCTGGTGGGCGGGGCTCCCCGGGGGCACAGGTGGGCTGGGTTGCTAGCACAGGGCACAGGCCAGTGACTGCGCCTGTCAGGGAGCAGAGGGCACCAATGTAGCCAGTGCACACTCAGCTGTCAGAAGTCAGAGACCAGGCTAACTAACCCACTGTACTTCCTAGTGGTAGCTAGAGATACTGAATAGCATCTCTGCGGTGACTTTGTAAGCATGCTGATCTCTTGTTCTACCTTTACATTCATGGTGAAAAGCTCCTGCAGCTGGCTAACACGTGCACACACCACACACCCACAAACACACTTCAGTCCCACACCTGAAGCTTTTGGCCAGAAACCTCCCGGTTTCTTCCACCTGAGTACGGGCCCCACTGCAGGCCCTTCTCACAGATGTGAGGCTGTTTCTCCAAGGAGGCAGCTTATAACGTGGCCCCTGCCACAGCCCTCTGCGGGGAAGCAATGAGTGCCTCTGAAGGACACCTTGGCTCCAGTAGGAGCCGCCGTGGGGAGCAGAGGCTTCAGCTGGATGCTCCAGAACTTCCTTCCTCCTGCTGCCAATTTCTTCTTCCCTGGAGAGGGCCTCAGTGTTTTGGCTACAGGAACAAGGCAGGAGCGAATAGAAGTGGGTGTTTGGATATTTCTGAGCCTATCTTGAGGGTGAGAACCCTGGGTGTGTTACATTAAAAACCGATGCCAGCCTACATCAGTAGAAGGTTAATATTTTGAAACACTGCTTGGGGCAGCTTTCTTTTTACCCCAAACTTTGAAATGGGGCTCCTGCGTACACCAGATTCTGGTAAGACAAGCAATTTCCAAATCTGTGCCAGTGGGAAGTGCCTCATGTTCTGCCTCCAACAGAGATTCCAAAGCCAGTTGACTCAGGAGAGGGTCTGACAAATCAGACAGAAATAAAAACACGTAACTTTATTAACCCATCATTTTCCAAATATATCTGACCATAAGTTTGCTCCTACATTCCCATCTCTTTTTATCAGGTGGAAGACAAGGGCAGTCTTTGCAGAACACCTAGTGCCACATCATCAGAGACTGCTGCCCTCTGGAACCTGGTTTAAGACAGCTGGTTCCCAGGAAAAGGCCCGACTGCTCAGTGCTAGGACCAAGGTGGTCATCCTCCAGCTCCTTCCCCCATCACACGGCCCCTAGTTCCTCTAAAAAGTGCATTAGGCTTCAGTCAAACTAACTGACTTGAAGTGTTCTTGAATATTTTTAGACTTCTAAGTCTGCTAATATCTTTCTAACTGGCTTGTCCACCTCAAATGCCACAGACCTGAATCGTGTCCACTCTTCTTGGCTTAGCTCCTTCCTCCTCTCAGCGAAGCCCACCCAAACCTGCAGCCATGCTCACAGCTTCCTCCTCTGTTACAGGCTCTCCTCGGGAGCTTGCAGAATCCTTGCTGGGCTCTGTCCTCCTTCCAAGAAGCATGTGTGGCCTATTCACCCTTAGTCACCCCAAACTATCTCAGACAAGGGCTGGCTGTGAAGCAGGCCTAGGAAACAGATGACCCACACCTCTGCACTCCCTGGCATTCCTCAAAGCAGAAACTCGGTCCTCTGTTCTCTGCTTTTCATCATCCCCAGACTCCCAGCCAAGTTACAAGAAAACATCAAGCTCTTGCTGGTTTGCTCTAAAACTTTCAGTGAACTGAAATGGACTAAAGCAAAAAGAAAGCAGAGTGGAGCTCTCATCCATGTGACTTTGGGTGAATTTCTTTCTCCTTCCTAAGGCTTAATAGCCTCATTGGCAAGGCAAGGTTCATTTGATAATGGATATAAATACCAAGATTAGACAAAGTTGTCTCAAAATTTTGAACAAAAACTTTAAGCATGAAGTATAGAAAGGGAAGCTATAGGAAGACATGGGACACCAATCTCACTCTCTCCAGCTCTAATGCCTACGGCCACACTGCTGTCCTTCGGAGTAGGTAGGGCAGGCCCACTAGTCCCCAGCCAGTTTTGGCCCCCGTCTCTGGATCATGGTTCACCTAGGAGACCTCTGAGGAAGTCGTCGATCTAAAAGCCTGAGTTTCTGCAGCATCAGCGTGCCCTGCTCTGTTGGGAAGAGGCCTCAATCAAAGTGACCAGCTCTTTTGGTCACCACGGATGTGTCACTAGAAGAGGATGCTGCCCAGTAGTGTCTGGGGCTGGGCATGCACCAAAACTGAAACACACACAGGAGGGAAATGGAAAAGCAGATCAGGAGACAACAGATGGATGCAGGAGGGATAGGACCACCCCATGGAACGGAGCATGCAGGAGCAGTGAAAAGCATGCCCAGAACAGCTAGCCTCAGTTCACACTGCAGTGCATTTAAGATAGAAAAGGTGAGCTCAGGCCAGGCGCAGTGGCTCATGCCTGTAATCCCAGCAATTTGGGAGGCTGAGGCAGGTGGCTCACCTGAGGTTAAGAGTTCGAGACCAGCCTGGTCAACATTGTAAATCCCATCTCTACTAAAAATACAAAAATTACCTGGTCATGGTGGTGCACACCTGTAATCCTAGCTACTCAGGAAGCTGAGGCATGAGAATAGCTTGAACCAGGGAGGCGGAGGTTGGGTGAGCAGAGATCATACCACTGCACTCTAGCCCAGGTGTCAGAGCGAGACTCCATCTCAAGAAAAAAAAAAAAAAAGCTCAGCCTGAGGGAGAAAAGACATAAAAGACATGAATTATCCAGCAGTTTGTTCTTTTTAAATAACATGCTGTAATCTCTGAAATATAAACCATGACATTTATTTTCCTGGATGTTTTTAAATGCCAGGTTCTTACTTGCTTGGATAAGTTTAAGGGATTCTTTATAACTGGAGGTGGATGGTCTATTTTAAAGTTTTCTAAGCAGATTTGCTTATCAAGATTACCAGGAAAAGCTTGAACTCCATCTTATCTCCCAGAGCTCCACCTCTGAGTTGGTGGGAAGTCTATTTTGAAAAAAGGATCCAAGGTAACTCTAATGTGCATTCAACTTTAACAACCACTGCATGGGACGACTGCACATTTATACTTTAAAGAAATAAGGTGTAGTGATTACTCAGAGCCAAGCATTTTACTGGGGCCAAGCAGATATAAACATAAACAATGTCGGAAAGACAGTCCCTGTTTCTAGGAGCTCATAGGCCAGTGGGTGGTGTAGACAGGCTCAGAGTTAACCATGGCTGCTCAAGGATGGAGTACAGAGGGAAACCATCTGGGCCTAGGGTTGTTGTTTTGTTTTTGTTATGGAAGGTTTTCATTATAAATTCAGGTTCTTCAGGATACATAGGGCTCTTATTTTCTATTCCTTGTCACATATGATTAGTTGTGTTTTTCAAGGAACTTGCCTATTTCATCTAGGTTATAAAATTTATGCCTATAAATGTGTTTATAATTTTGCTTACTTTTCAATGTCTATAATATTTGTAGAAACATTATCTATGTCATTGAAGATATCGATCAAGCCACATCTTTGTAATATTTCAGATCTGAAAAGATCCTTCTACTTGGTAGCAGATACATCAGAATGGCCTTCAAGGCTTCTTGCTCATCATGAGTTATGCCCATCACCTGGTGCCTCCTTTAAAGTTTCCTGAGCACTTTCACCTGCAGCCCCGCGCTGCCCCACCAGTGTGCTTTCACGTGCAGTCCCCAATGGAACAGTGTTGCCAGCAGTCTGGGAGCACCTCAGCCCCGGGTGCAGCACAGCCTCAACCGTGGACTGAGGTGCTCCCAGACCTCTTAACCTCCAGGGGCTGGATGAAAAGCCACTGGGACCTACTCCCAGTTCTCCACGGTTAAAGCACACAGCCTAGGAGTGTGGAACTGAGCCTGAGCCCTCTGAAAGCATCCAGAAACAAAGCCATTAGACGAAACTCAATTTGCATCACAGTCAGACTCGCAATGGCAATAAAGAACATAAAAACAAAAAAAGCCCCATCCAAAGGACAGCACCTTCGAAGGATAAAGGAACATTAACCCCACAGAGGAGAAGGAAGTATCTTCTTACCTCTAAACCATCCACACCAGCTCCCAGCAATGATTCTTAACCAAATAGAAATGGCTGAAATATTAGTAACAGGATTCAGGCTCTGGATGGAAAGGCCGATCAACAGATAAAGGAAAAGGCAGAAACACAATCAAGGAAAACAATAAAACAATTCAAAGTTGAAAGACAGCCATTTTAAGAAAGAACAAACTGAACTTTTGGAATTGAAAAATGTACTACAGGAATTTAATAAAACACTTGGAACCATTAACAACAGACTAGACCAAGCTGAGGAAAGAATCTCAGAGGTTGAAGACCATTCCTTCAAAGCAATGCTGGCAGACAAAAATAAAGAAAAAGTAATTTTTAAATGAACAAAACCTCTGAGGAATATGGAGTTATGTAGAGAACATACTCATTGACATTTCAGAAAGAGAAGAAAAGAGATCAAGCAACTTGGAAAATATGTTTCAGAACATAGTTCATGAAAATTCCCCCCATATCACCAGAGAGGTCAACATGCAAATTCAGGAAACTCAGAGAATCCCTGTAAGACACTGTATAAGAAGACTATCTGAAAGACTCATAGTTATTAGATTACCTAGCGTCAAATCCAAAGGAAAAAATCTTAAAGGCAGCAAGAGAGAAGGGGCAGGTTACTTGGTTACTTAAAAGGAAACCTTATCAGGCTAACAACAGAACTTTTAGCAGAAACCTTGAGGACAAGAACAGATTGGGGGCCAATTTTTAGCATTTTTAAAGAAAATAAATATCAACCAAGAATTTCATATCTTGCAAAACTAAGTTTTATAAGCAAAAGAAAAGTAAAATCCTCTTCAACAAAGCAAATACTAAGAGAATTTATTACCACTAGATCTGCCTTACGAGAGGTCCTAAAAGTAGTTCTAAACATGGAAATGAAAGACTGACACCTGCCACCGTAAAAACACTTTAAATACGTAGCCTATTGACACTATAAAGCAACTATACAGCCAATTCTACATAACAACCAGCTAACAACACAATGACAAGATCAATTCTTCACTTACCAATGTTGACCTTGAATGTAAATAAATGGGCTAAACACCCTACTTAAAAGGCCCAGAGTGGCAAGTTGAACCAAAAAGCAAGACTCAGTTGTCTGCTGTCTTCAAGAGACCCATTACAGAAACAACACACATAGGCTCAAATTAAAGGAATGGGGGAAATATCTATCAGGCAAATGCAAAACAAGATTAGGGGTTGCTTTTCCTGTATCAAATAAAACAAATTTTAAACCAATACTGATCAAATAGGGCAAAGAAGCTCATTATATAATGATGTTCAATTCAACATGAAGACCTAACTATCCTAAATATATACACACCAAACATTGGAGCACCCAGATTCGTAAATTATTAGAAATCTAAAAAGAGATTTAGATAACCACATCATAATAGTGAAAACCTTTAATACTCCACTGACAGTGTTAGACAGATCACTGAGGGAGAAATCTATCAAAGATATTCTAGTCTTAAACTCAACATTTGACCAATCAGACCTAATAGATATCTAGAGAATGCTCCACCCAACAACAGAATATACATTCTTCTCATCTACACATGGCATATAATCTAATATTAACCACATACTGAGCCATAAAGCAAGTCACAACAAATTCAAAAAATTAAAATCGTACCAACCACACTCTCAGGCAGACCATAGTACAAGACAAATAGAAATCAATACAAAGGTGACCTCTCAAAGCCATTCAATTACATGGAAATTAAACAACCACTCTAAAATTGCTTTTGGATAAAGAATAAAATTAAGGCAGAAATAAAAATTATATGAAACGAATGAAAACAAAGACACAACACATCAGATTGTTTGGGAAATAGCTAAAGCAGTGTCAAGAGGAAAGTTTATTGCACTGAATGCCTATATCTAAAAGTTACAAAGACCTCAAACTAACAACCTAAGATTACACCTAGAGGAGATATAAAAAAAAGAGCAAACCAACCCCAAGGCTAGCAGCAAAAAAGAAATAACCAAAATCAGAGCTAATCTAGGTTGAGATGCAAACCTTAACACAAAAGTCCATGAAATCAAAGTTTGTTTTTTTGAATGAACAAGAGTAACAGACCACTAGCTAGATTAATGAAGAAAAAATAGAGAAATAAAAATAAATGCAATCAAAAATTACAAAAGTGACATTAGAACCAACCCCACAAAAATACAAAAGTCTTGGGGACTATTATGAACACTTCTGTGCATAAAAACTAGAAAAACTAGAAGAAATGGATAAATACCTGGAAACACACAGATTACTAAGATTGAACCAGGAAGAAATTGAAATCCTGAACAGATCAATAATAAGTTTCAAAATTGAATTAGTAATAAAAAGGCTACCAACTTAAAAAAAGCCCAGGACCACATAGATTCACAGCCAAATTTTACCAGATATACTAAGAAAAGCTAGTACCAAGTCAGGTGCAGTGGCTCACGCCTGTAACCCCAGCACTTTCGGAGGCCGAGGCAGGCAGATCACGAGGTCAGGAGATCAAGACCATCCTGGCCAACATGGTGGAACCCCATGTCTACTAAAAATACAAAAAATTAGCTGGGTGTGGTGGTGCATGCCTGCAATCCCAGCTACTCTGGAGGCTGAGGCAGGAGAATCAATCGAATACTAGAGGTGGAGATTGCAGTGAGCCGAGATTGTGCCAAAGCCTGGAGACAGATGGAGACTCTGTCTCAAAAAAAAAAAAAAAAAAGTCCAAGTTGCCAAAGCAATCCTAAGCAAAAAGAACAAGCCAGAGGCACCGCACAACCTGACTTCAGACTATACTACAAGGCTACGGTAATCAAAAGAGCATGATACTGGAAAGAAAATAAAAAAACAGACACATAGACAAACAGAACAGGATAGGAAACATAGAAATAAAGCTGCACACCTGCAGCCACTTGCTCATTGACAAAGTCAACAACAAGCAATGGGGAAGAGACTCCAAATTCAATAAATGGTGTTAGGATAACTGCCTAGCAGTTATTGCAGAAGACTGAAACTGGATCCCTACCTTTCACCATAGACAAAAGTCAACTCAAATAAGTATTTAAATATAAGACCTAAAACCATAAAAAATGCTAGAAGAAAAACTAGGAAATACCATTATTGGCATTGACCTTGAAAAGTCTGGTAAATATGCGTCTTAGTGATGGTTGTCTTGTATCTTGCAAGGGTTCTCTGCAATTCTTGAGTTTGCATGTTGACCCCTCTATCTAGACTGGGGAAATTTTCATGGCCTGTATCCTCCAATATATTTTCCAATTTGCTTACTATCTCTTCTTCTTTCTCAGAAATGCCAGTGAGTCATAGGTTTGATCTCCTTATATGATCCCATATTTCTCAGAAGTTCTGCTCATTTTTAAATTATTATTTTTAAATTGTTGTCTAACGGGGTTGACTTGAAAGACTGGACTTTAAGCTCTGAAATTCTTTTTTCAGTTTTCTCTATTCTGCTGTTGATACTTCCAGTTTTATTTTGAAATTTCTAAAGTAAATTTTTCAATTCCACATGTTCAGTTTGGCCTTTCTTAAAATCACTATGTCATCTTTCAACTCTTGGATCACTGTACAGGCTTCCTTGGATTGGGTTTTAACTTTCTATTGAGTCTCTTTGAGCTTTCTTGTCATCAGATTCTGAATTCTAGGTCTGTCATTTCAGACATCTAAGTCTGGTTAGGAACCATTGCTGGGGAGCTAGTTCGATCCTTTGGAAGTAAGGAGACATTCTGACTTACTGAATTGCAAGGGTTCTTGCACTGGTTCCTTCTTGTCTGAGAGGGTTGGTGTTTCTTTATCCTTTTGAAGTTGCTGTCCTTTGGATGCGTCTTTTGTTTTTATAGACTGTGTTGCATGTTATGTATAGTCACTTGGCTTCATTTCTGGGTGCTTTCAGACAACCAAGGCTCTGTGTGGGTTTCTTAGTTGTGGCTAGTTTCCTGCATTGGGTTTCACAAGAAATGCTAGCTGAAGGAAATTATTATTATTATTATTATTATTATTTTTGGTGGTGTACTTCAGGCTGCCACAGAGTAGATGTCACTAGGCTCTTAGCACCTGTTCTATATTTCAGTGCATTCACAGCAGCTCTCTGCAGAGCAGGAAATGGAGGAGGTGGTGAGAGATGACCTCCCCTTACCAAGTTCATTCACAAGCCTTGGAGGAGGCCCTTCTAATCACTGGCACTGCACCCACATTTCCTTAGCCCCAAGACAGGCCCTGGTAGGCTGCACTCTCCACTCTTTTAGGGGCTGGCTGTCCAAGCCAATGGTTAGGTTGCCAGAAGACCCACCACTCCCAGAAAACTGCTGGTCCTCTGTGCTTGGTGGAGTCAGAGTGGGTTGTGGAAAGTGTCTGTGGGTACAGGCACCAACTTTTTCTTTTTCCTATTCCCCTTTGAACGAAGACACCTACCTTTTGTAAATAAGGTTGTATTGGAACACAGCCACTTCTACTTGTTTACATACTGTCTGTGACTCTTCCCTCTACAGAAGAGCTACATATTTGCAACAGAAACGGTATGGTCTGTAAAGCCTAAAATATTTATTGTCGATCCTTTTACAGGAAAAGCCTGCCCAACTCTATTCTAGGGCATCATACCTTCCATAACAACTCTCAGCAGATTTATGTTACTCAGCTCAGGACACCACAACAGAATACCACAAGCTGGGTTTCTTAAACAACAAATTTATTTTCTCACGGTTCTGGTGGCTGGAAGTCTAAGATCAGGGTGCCAGCAGCATTGATGTCTGGCGAGGCACCTTTTCACTGTGTGCCCTTACAGCCATAACTCTGTGGATGTGCATGGAGAGAGACATCCCTGGTGTCTCCTCTTCCTCTTACAGAGACATTGACCTAACAGGTCAGGACCACACCCTATGATCTCACTTCACCTTAGTTACCTCCTTAGGTTGTATCTCCAAATGCAGTCACACTGACAATTACAACTTCAACATACAAACTGGGCAGGAGGGGTGGACACAATTCTGTCTGTAACAGGAGTTTACCACTTTGATATTATGTTTATTGTACCAATTTGCACAACAAATTTGAGAGTAGCTTTATTTCAGAAGATTGACAGATCTTTGAAAACTATAACTAAATATCTCATCCACTTCAAATAAATACACATATGTGAACAAAATATAATTTCAGCATATAAAATTTAAGTTTTTATTTGTCACTTTAAAGCCACAGCATAAACAAGTCTGAGGCCAAGATTCTTTCATGCCCTCATTCTATCAATCTCCATCGCACTAAGTAAAAACTGTTCTTATTTCTATAATCATATACTAGTTTTATCTGTTCTATAACTTTAGGTGGATCAAGCTGGTCCAACCAGTGGCCTGTGGGCCTCATATGGCCCAGGACTGCTTTGAATGCGGCCCAACACAAATTTGTAAACTTTCTTAAAACATTATGAGACTTTTTTAATGAATTTTTTTTTTAGCTCATCAGTTATTGTTAGTGTATTTTATGTGTGGCCCAAGACAATTCTTCCAATCTGGCCCAAGGAAGCCAAAAGACTGGACACCACCGAGCTAAATGACATCATGCAATACATATACTCTATTGTATACAGAAAAATATTGTGTGTACAATAGACTGTAGGTATTGCATGCTGTCATTTAGCTTTTTATACACAAAAATATTTTTGAAATTAATCCATCTTGTTGCATATAGCAATGATCCATTCTTTTTTTGCAAAATACATTTCAATTTTTGTATTGAATTTTTATAACCATTCTCATTTTAACAAACGCTTGGATTGTCAAAAAAACTCGATGACAGCTCTTGGCTGTTGTGAATAACGTTATTATGAATATTCGTATTCAGACTTTCTGTAAAAATATGTTGGAATGCATCTTCAGTGAATACCTAGGAGTGAAAATGTTATGTCCTAAGATAGGTTTATGTGTAACGTTATGAGAAAATGGAACAACTTTCCAAGTAGGCTGTGTCATTTTAGGTTCCTAACACCAAGGTATATAAGTTCAAGTTATTCCAGATCCTCAGACACTTAGTGCTGCCCGTGTTTTTAATGTTAATCTTTCTAGTGAATGCTTAACAATATTCCATTGTGGTTTCAATTTGCATTTTATGCATGGTTAATAATGTAAGCGCCTTTTCTTATGTCTATTGGCTAATCATATATTTTATTTTGTGATGTGGCTATAGAAAGAAGTCTTGTGTCCACTTTTTAAATTGGGTTAGTTTCATTTCATTATTGACTTCCAGGCATTCTTTATATATTTTAGATTGGAGCCTTTTGTCAGATACTATATTGAGAATGTTTTTATTCCACTCTATGGCTTGATTTTTCATTTTCTTAATGGTGTCCTGTCTTGAGTTTTAGGTTTCGTTATGACAAATCCAATTTATCAATCTTGTTTGCTTATGGTTAATTTTTTTTGTCTTCTCAAAAATGAATCCCTATTTACCTCGTGGTTACAAATATATTCTTCTATGTTTTCTTCTAGTAGCTTTTAAGATAAATCTTTTTTATTTTTTTTTTTGAGAAGGAGTTTCGCTCTTGTTACCCAGGCTAGAATGCAATGGAGCCATCTCAGCTCACCGCAACTTCCGCCTCCTGGGTTCAGGCAATTCTCCTGCCTCAGCCTCCTGAGTAGCTAGGATTACAGGCACGCGCCACCATGCCCAGCTAATTCTTTGTATTTTTAGTAGAGACGGGGTTTCACCATGTTGACCAGGATGGTCTCGATCTCTTGACCTCATGATCCACCCGCCTCAGCCTCCCAAAGTTCTGGGATTACAGGCTTCAGCCACCGCGCCCGGCCGCTTTTAAGGTAAATCTATGCTCCATCCCAAATTAACTCTATTAGGATGTGACGTAGTATCTAGGTTCAGTTTTTCCCATGTACTTACTCAGTTACAGATCTATTTGTTGAGAACACTTTTCTGGGCTCTTTCGTTGAAAGTTTATTTATGCTACTTATATGGGCCTACTTCAGGGCTCTGTATTCTGCTCTTTTGATCTATTTGTCTGAGGATTGATTTTTTTTTTCTGTGAAATGCCAATGAGTAATCATGTTGGGTTCTGCAGGCCATAATGATTTGTAATACAAATATTTAACTATGGCCTTATAGTGGTAAAGCAGTCATAGAAAACACACAAACAAATAAGCATGGCTGCGTTCCAGTAAAACTCTCCTTGTGGACACTGAAATTTAACTTTCACATAATGTTTGAGTGCCACAAAATATAATTATTCTTTTGATTTTTATCAAACTTTTAAAAATATTTTTAAAAATCTCTGCAGAATATCAGGCAGAATGATATCAAGTAACAAGCTTTATTTTTCCCTCAGCTGTATTTTTCCAGTCCCTGTTTTCATCTGTCCTTATCTTAAAACAATACTGTCTTCATTACTTTAGTTGTGTAGGTGACCTTGACATCAGGAGTGCAAGTCCTTCAAGGTTGTTTTTTACCTTTTCAAGATTGTTGTAGCCGGTGTACTACTTTTAATAGCAAAAACTGCAATTACTTTTGTATCAACCTATTAGATTATTTGCATTTTCATATAAACTTCAGAATCAACTTCCCAATGTCTACAAAAATGTCTGATGGAACTTTAGAAGTTCATTTAATCTACAGAGCAATTTGGGGAGAAGTGATGTCATAACATCACTGAATCCTTCAATTCCTGAACATTCCATAAGTCCTATTTATTTACTTCTCTTAGCAATGTATAAAGATTTTCAAAGTAAAAATGTTATCCATACTTAAATATAATCCTAAGTATTTGTATTTTCGATGTAATTAAAATGGACTCGTTAAAACTAATTTTTCAAATATTTGTTGCTAGTGCATAGAAGTCAATAAATTTTTATATATTGATTTATATTCTACACATAGTTAAATTCATTTAGTATTTAGTAGTTTTGTGTGGATCTACTAGAATTTTAGAATTTTCTATGTAAGTAAACATGTCACCCACAAATAATGCCAGCTTTATATCCACCTAGCCAAGTCTTCATGCCTTTTATTTCTTTTCTCTGCCCATTACCCTACTTTGGATTTACAGTACTACAGAGGATAGAAATACAAAGAGTGCATAATCTTACGTTGTTCTCAATGTTTTTAAAAAAAGCAGTCAGTAGCTCATTGTTAGCTGTAATTTTTTATAGACGTCCTTTAACAAACTGTAGTAGTTTCCCTCCATTCATGGTTTAGTGAGAGTTCTTACACAAAAGGAAGTTGACTTTTGTCAAAGACTTTTCTCAATGCCTACTGAAATAATAAATGGTTTTATTTTTCATTCTGTTACTATGGTGAATTATACTTCTTATATATTCCTGGATTTGAATTACTAAATTTAATAAGAAGTTTTGCATCTGTAGTCATACAGTATTATTTTATTATAATTTTCCAGGTTTGGATATCAGGGTTACAGTGGTCTTAAAACATCAAGTGAGTAGTAGTCACTTCATTTAGTTTCTGAGTGACTCTGTTAGATTTTTTAAAAGTTTTTCTTTAAATATTTGATAAAGTTTACCAGTGAAACCATCTGGGCCTAGAGTTTTTGTTTTTGTTTTTTATGGAAGGTTTTAATTATAAATTCAGTTTCTTTCAGAAATATGGAGCTCTTAGAGTTTTTCTGTTCTTTGTCTTGTATGCTTTCTTGTTTTTCAAGGAATTTTGCTATTTAATCTAGGTTAGCAAATGTATTGCCATAAATGTACTCATAATTCTGCTCACTTTTGAATATCCAGGATATTTTTAGGAACATTGCAAAATCTGTGTCATTCTTGATATTGGAAAGGCCAAATATTTTTAACATTTCAAATATATAAAGATCCCTCTACTTTATAGGAGATAATTAGGAATGGCATTCAAGGCTTCCTGCTAATCCTGGTGCCTATCACATGGTGCCTCCTTTAACATCAAGTTTCCCTGAACAACATCTATTCAGGAGGGACAGCACTTCCTTCCTTCCTTCCTTCCTTCCTTCCTTCCTTCCTTCCTTCCTTCCTTTCTTTTTTTTTTTGAGACAGAGTTTCACTGTTGTTACCCGGACTGGAGTGCAATGGTGCAATCTCGGCTCACTGCAACCTCCTTCTCCTGGGTTCAAGCAATTCTCCTGCCTCAGCCACCTGAGTAGCTGGGACTACAGGCGCACACCACCATGCCCAGCTAATTTTTGTATTTTTAGTAGAGACGGGGTTTCACCTTGTTGACCAGGATGGTCTTGATCTCTTGACCTCGTGATCCACCTGCCTCAGCCTCCCAAAGAGCTGGGATTATAGGCGTGAGCCACCGCGCCAGGCCTGGCACTTCTTTCATTGACTTTCCACAGCTTCTAAGAGCTCTGACAGTGCCTACCATGTTATATTAGTAGTAGTAGTTCATATCTTTTATATTGAATGAAATGTTTCTTGCTAACTGTAACTTCAGAGCCTGCTCTGACCATCAAGCCTTAACTAGTAAGAAAGGGAAGCAGGAAGGCAGAGGTAGGCAGGCAGGCAGGAAGAAACTCAAAGCTGTTTGAGGGCAATTGTAATAGTTCACATTGCCCTCTATATAACAGAGAGACAAATTGGCAGGGCCTTTTCAGCTTAAAAGTAATGCTGGGAAAAACAAAGTAGTTCCAGAATGATGCTCAATTAAGGGTGACTTTTATAGTGATAAGAATGGACTGTTAATAAAACATTTAAGTCTTTTTTGGCTTAATATTTCGTAACATCAGAGTCACACATATGGATGGAGCCACTGGGATGTGCAAGCATTTTGGGGCAAACAACTTTGTTTTCTTTGCCTAAGTTTCGGCAAACCTGAGGAGTATTCCATTCCGTGAATGGAATGCCTCTGTGGCTTACGAAGGCGTCCTTAGTCCCACGGGTGGGCCACCATGTTTGAGCAGTGGGGTGGTATCCCTTTCACCTCTGCTGGTAATAATGGAATTATCTTACTCGTCATCATCTGAATTTGTGCTTAGAGCTGAGCCACAAAAGAATTCAGCCTGGTAGACAGTTCAACATCATACAGGGTCCCAGGGACCAGAGGTAATTTCTCCTGGGCGCCGTACCAAAAGGATAGAGCAGGGAAAGTCCTAGAACCTGTGCCATCACTACTCTGGAAGTAAGTTCAAGACAAAAAAAGGAGATATTTGTTATAAAGTATAAGAAGAGCATGAACAGAGACCTAGATATGGAAGTAAAAATTAAGTAAAGAGCCCAATGATAACACTCTAAATCCCACAAAGAAACCAGGCAATGTTATGGTGAGATTCTTTCAGCACCCAGGGGAGGAGAGTGGGGAAGAGGCAAATACAGAGATATACTCCATGTTCTCTACACTCTCAGCCCTGGACTGGGTTGGCTTCTTCACCCCTGGAGGTGTCAAGTCCTGAGACTTCAGACTTTGGGGTGAGCCAAATCCAGCCACCTCTTCCTAACAATGTCATTTTTTGCAATTTTTCTTACAGTTTCTGACTTGGTTTCTCATTGCTCCTTTTCAAGATGAAGCCTGCTGCCCAGAGTGGAAGAAAGGATGTGAAGTATTAAGGAGAAATTGCTTCGCACAATAGGTGCCATCTAGGAGATCTTCAGTAGAAGGTTGCTCCTGGTTTTGACCGTAATGGGCCATTCTAGTACGTGCTGGGGAGGACAGAGAGCAGCTGGGAGTACACCCCGGCCTGTTACAGCAGAGTACTTCTATTCCTCCCACAGGAGAGTCACTGGGAAACAGGATTGCAAGAGCAAGAAACTTCCAAGTATGAGTCATTGCTTCTTTGCCTCGTGTAGCTGTTTCCGTAGGCATACAATGGTGTTGTGTTGTTAAGGAAACTTTCTGTCAAGCAGCAGCACAAATAAAGCATTTAGTTTTATTGAGTTACATTATAACAACTATGGAAAATAATGGGCCCCAAATGTGGTTTATTCAGTGGGGAGGGACAATCCCCTCGCTGTCCAATGGCCCATAGCTCATGGAGCCAGAGAGATGGCACCCAGCATGCTGTAGTCGAGCGCCTCCTGCTGACAGCCTGAGCCTGCTGAAGCTAGCCTATGTAAGTCTTTGGAAAAAGAAAGGGTTTTGGGTTACTCTCTGGAAGTCAGGAAAATTGTTCCAAGATGTGTGTTAGAGAAGATCAGAATCTCATGTTTAATAAGCAGTTTTAGGCCTAGGCCTGAATTCTCTAAGGACAGTGCTTATGGGCCTGTTTTCCCTACTACATAGTGTCAGAGTCCCGCCAGCAATAGCCAGAACATGGTAGAATCAGTTAAGAGATCTAACGAAAGTGCTTTGGAGGCAGAACTTCAGAGAAAGAATTGAATTTTATGCTGAGAAGTCACAATTCCACACTCTGGAGTGAGAGCCCTACATAGTTTACTCTGTGGTCCCTTAATCGTATCTCCACATAAATGCAAGGTCCCGGCACTGGAGTTCTGGTCTACCTTTCTGCTCCTTTGTTCCTAACGAACAGGTGGGGGTTCCTCATAAGTGCCAGGTCATTTCCCAATCGATTTACAAAGTATGTTTGTTGATGAATTGTCCCTGCTTGAAATCATCGTCATTCTTTACTCTGTCCAGTAAATACTTACCTTTCATGATTCATTTCAACATTAGCTCCTCTGGGAAAATTCTATCCCTCTACCACCACTATACTTACCATAAGAGGGTTATTCTATTAAGACTTCTTACTACCAGGATGATGAAACCATTCAACATTAGTTTGTATGTCTCTTTATCATTACTTTTCTATTGTGTTCTAAGCCTTTGCTCACCAACCTTTCTCTGCCTTATATACTAGCTTCCCTGGCAATGAACCAACCACAAAAGAAATCTACATCTGTATCTCTAGTACAGGGGCTGGCACACCCTGAGTGCTAAATTGAGTTCAATGGATGCTGTAAGCAAGAAAGAGTTACATTTTACCAGATATTACTGAGGAGCAAGGTGCTACCCCTGCAGGATGGGCTTCCCCACAGCATGTCCCACAGGACATCCATGGCCAAGGAACCATTGCTAATTCACAGTAACTCCCGAGATGTATGTCTCAGGATGGGTGGTACTACAGATCCCCCTGTCTCCCTGCAAGCACTGTATACAGGGTTGTATGCACCCACTGCTGTGCCAATGAGTGGCTCAGAAACTGAGTTATGAACTAGCTAAGAGTAAATCTTCTGATAATTGCTTACATTGTGCCACTTTAAATTTTCCCTAATCATATTGAGGAGGACTTAGTACAACCACACTAATAGGATTTCAAAAGGTTTCATTTCATCTCTGCAGTCTAGCTGGAATAGCATCCTATTGATGGGCAATATGTACCAGGAAACTTCAAAGTGTTTTTGGTCTCCTCTGAACCATTTATTCCCCTTCTATGAAACTCCTAATGTAGCAATCAGGCTAGCAAAAAATGTAGTGTGGCAACCAAATCATTTATAATCCAAAAATTGGGAAAATAACAAGACATATTTACAAATAATTTCTAGTAAAGTAAGAAATTACAGTATCACTTTAGTAGAAAATAGTGATCAATTATATTAACAATGAATTTCTTATACAGTAATGGATATTTAATATCAGGAAAAAAAAAAAAAAAACCTCAACCACACAGGCCATCTTCCCCTCAGCAAGCCCTAGGGAAAGGGCTTGGAATTTGGAGCATGCACGTCCAGGAAACTGTTCCATGTGCGTACAGAGAAACAGACAGGGAAGCTCACTGCAGCACTGATTTTTCAATTAAGAGAAATTAGAAACAAATGTCTATCAAAACAGCCTGATGCAACAATTGTAGTTATTCACAATATACACAATAATAAGCAGAGATGTTTCAAACTTTTTTGACCACAAAGTACAGTAAGGAACACATTTCACATGGTGAACCAGTAATGACATATTGCACTTTCCAAGGAGGCCTCAACAGAATGATCTATCTCACATTTCCCCACCCCTTAGGCCTAAGCAACCTTTACAACTGGCTTGATCAGTAGCATATAGTGGAAGTGATGCCATGTGTCTTTCAAGGCTGAATGTCTTAGTCCATTTTCTGTTGTCATAACAGAATACCTGAGACTGGGTTATTTGTAAAAAGTAGAGGTTATTTTACTCACGGTTCTGGAGGTGGAGAAGTCCAAGATCAGGTGGCTGCATCTGGTGAGAGCCTTCCTGCTTTGTTGTAACATGACAGGAAGCATCAACTGACAAAAAAAAAAGCAAATGTTCTCTCTCAGGTCTTTCTTCCTCTTCTTATAAAGCCCCAGTCCCATCATGGGGGCCCTGAAGACCTTAGCAATTTCTAATTGCCCCTTAAAGACCTAACTTCCAAATATTATCAACATATAAATTTAGAGATTTAGAGATTAACTTTCCAACACATGAAATTTTGGAAGAGATGTTTAGTCCATAGCACAGGATCATAAAAATGCTAACTGTTTAGCCTTATTCACTTGGAGCCCACCATGCTGGGAGGAAGCTCAAACTGGCCCGTGAGAGGAGAGCACTGTGTGAGAGAGGATATTCCAGCTGATAGCCCAGCTGAAGCCCCAGCTGCCATCAATCATGAGACACAAAGATGCCTCTTTATGAGTCTGATTGGAGAATGAGGTAGAAAATGAACCTTTTATTATGGGAATAATAATAATGACATCTGGGGCTGCAGATGTCATGGAGCAGAGGTGAGCCATCTACCACCCACACTGTGCCTTGCCCAACTTCTGATCTATAGAATCCATGAGTATAAAAAAATGTTTTGGGAAGGTTAGTTAGTAGCAATTGTACCTGGAATGAAAGTAAAAGTTTTACAAATGATTCTTTACCCTTAAAAAAATCCAAGCCATGCTATAGAAGAAAATTGAGAACCTCCTCATCCATGTCTTTCTTTGATCCCATTCGTTCAAATAAATTCTAAAGAAACAGGGATCCCTTCATTTCCTCCTCCTTCTTTCTTCCCTTATTCCTTCCTTCCTTACATCCTTTCTTTTCTTCCTTCTGAAAATACTCACTGTTCACCTACTATGTTATAGGTACTCTGCTCAGTGGTGGGGGGTGGGCTCTAGGGGTGACACAGACACAGACATTCTGCCCCTCAAAGCTTATGACTCAGAAGAAAGGGCAGACATATACTGAGTTTTCACTAGTTTAATTCTTTAATACAGTAAAGAGGAATACCAAGTTCATGGAGCTTTTAAGGGCCCAGGAAAATATTTAAGACATCTACAACAAATTGTTGACAACAGAAAACTTTTAAAAGCTGCAAAGTACAATTTTATGTTTCTTTTTAATCGATCAAAATAACATGTCAACTAGAAATCCATAATTCAATGTGTTTGATTGTATGTCAAGATTACATTTGCTGTGGGCTACAGCTGCACTTACATATGCTTGCTAGAATGTAGGGTGGAGGAATAGTAGGTGTGTTGGCTGGAAGGTGGGTAAATGGATGGGTATGCAGGCCTGAAGTGAGCACAGTTTTTATCACGCCCTGATGGTAAGTGTTATGAAAGGAAAGCTTTGGTGCCTGGAAATCCAATGACTTTTGTTTATGTGATATAAGCTCCCAAACTCCTAAAAACCAGGAACATATAACAGAGTCATTGTAATTTAATGTATTTCATGTGTCCTCTGTGCAAGGCTTTGATATGGGCTCTGGGGAGGATTAGGCAGAATCACTCCTACCCTCTGGAACTTGCAGTCTTGTCTTGACAATAGGGCAAGTGCTCTGTTCTAAAGAGACAGGATAGTCAAGTAAGAGGGATGATAAATGGACAGACTCTGCTCTGTGAGGGTTAAAGGATCTGAGAACAGGAGAACTGAGGAATGCTCAAAGAAGAGCTGATATTTGAAGTGGGCCTACCCCACGCCCCTGTGGGCTACACAGACCCGATTGAGGACCTGGGTTGAGGAGCTAGCAGAATATTCTGAATCCACAGTGGTGTGACCGTATGAGGACCAATTTATATCTTCACCTCATGTGTGGATTAAATAAAATGTAAGGATTAAATAAGTTCACACATGGGATGTGCTTAGAACAGCACCTGGCTTAACGTATATACTTAACAAACATCAGTTTGTTATAATTTTTACTATTCACTGAAATAACAATCATTATTTAACACATTCAATGTGTCAGGCATTAAGTTCCTCTGCTTGCACAGGGTAAGATTGCCAGACCTCATGAGGACACCTTATTATCTCCAGTGGTGACTTTGAGTTAATTATAAAAATGATTCAGTCCTTGTTACCCATTCCCTAGGAGTTTCTACTGCCCTCCTCCAGAAAACTATCATCATATATGTGCAAATCTATGATGAATATGGATCAGAGTGTTCTGACCTCATGTTGGTCTCCATACAAATATGAACATCACATCATTCCTGCCCTCCAGAGCTGACACTCAATTTCAGGGAGTGATAGACACATTTGTAATCCAGCATGAGAAAGTACAAGAAAGTAGAGTAGCTTCCCAACAGACAAACATGGGGTGGGGAGGAGACTGAGAAAGGCTTTCCACATGGGCTACTGCATGAGCTGGGTGTTGAAGGAGGAGTAGACCTTCCCAGGGATGGAGACAGGGTGGATCCCTGGCAAAGAAAAGAGCCAGGTAAGAGTCTGAGTGGCGACACGGCTGTTTGGGGAACTCAAAGTTGTCCAGTACAGCCAGAAGAGATGGGGTGGATTGTAGACAGGTGAAGCTGGAAAAGGGGCAGAGAGTTCATAGGAGTCTTAATGATACGTGTGGGACAGAGGGAAGTTCAAGGACTGGAAAGACAGGAAGCCTCAAGGAGCATCAGGCCCCAGATTCCAGGCCAGACACTAGGTTCGTTCTGGGCCTCGTCCCCGACTTCAGCTCAGCCCCTCTGAGGTAAACACTTGGATCCCATTCAAGAAAATGCCTTTCTGGTCTTTTTGTTCTGATTTTCTAGAATGTCTACAAAATCCTGATCCTTCATCATGTGTCCCAAAGTTTGTTCATGCATTCATTCACTCATTCCACAAATCTCTATTGAGTGTTTGCTTTGTACCTGACACCACTAAGCTCTAAGACCCAGTAATGGAGACATTGCTATTGCCTTCAAGCACACACTGCCTGGGGGGAGACAGGTAAATAAATCCGTGAAATATTCTGTGGCAAGATAAGTGAGAAAATAAAACAACATAATGTGAAAAATGGGATGGCAAAGGAAGAAGAGACACAAATGGCAGAAAAGTTGAAGGAGGCCTTGTACAGAGCGCATCCATTTCCTGAGGTTCCTGCAGGATTCTACAAGCCCGACAGGCAGTTCTTCATCCAGCTCTGGCTTCTCTTTCTTAACAGTTCTTCCCTCCATTTATCTGTAAGCAGCAAAGAGAAATCAGGCCATACCTTCCACACTTTGCTTTGAAATTTCCTCTGTTAAATATCTGTGTTCATTGCTCACAGTTCTGCTTTTCACATGGCAGAAGGATGTGGTTGTGCTAAGCCTTCTGCGATTCTACAGCAAGAATCATCTGTGCCCTCACTAGTAGCACTGTAGCTTCCACATTTCTACCAACAGTCTGCTCAAGGCAATCTGGGTTTTATCTAGCACGTGCCCAAGTGTTCTCCCAGCCTCTGCTCAATGCCCAATTCCAAAGCGACTTGCCCATTTTTAGGCATCTGTTACAGCAACATCAAGCTGCTGTCATCCTACTTCCTACTGTCATCAAGCAGAATGACAGTAAAACAAAACCACTAGGAACTAGCTTCGGCGACGTGGGGGGCTGCCTGGGCAAATCCAAAATCCTTAGGGCAGGCTGGAGCCTCTTGAGCAGGAGCAAACACTGGAGTTCCAGGTGGCATTTCTTCCTCGGAGAACCTCAGCTCTTTCTTCTCTTAAGGCCTTCAGGTGAAGTGGACCAGGCCCACCCAGAATATCAAAGATGGTCTTCTTCACTTAAAGCAAACTGGTCGTAAATGTTAAATCACATCTACAAAATTGCTTCAGAGCAACACCTAGGTGACTGTTTTGTTTAGTGACTGGAGACTCTAGCCTTGCCACATTGAAATATGACACTATCACAGGAAGGGACTCCAATCAGCATCCAAACCTCAAGAAGTGCAGCGTAAGGAGGGGACTTATCCTATAATTAGTAAATGCCAAGCCTCCTTATATTTCACCCACAATGACATTTACCTGTAATCATCACAGGAATGTGATCACAATGAAACTGGAATTGAGATATGAAGGCAAATGTAAATAACTCAGACCAAGTCACACAGCCGGGAAGCAGCAAGGCTGTAAGGTGAGTGTACACTGTCTGACTATAATACATGTTTTTGCCCTAAGACCTCATCCAAAGGAGGATTATGATGCTGGCTCACCTGTTGTCCCTGACCATCAGGTACATGAGGAGCTCTGCAGTGCCTCCCATGCTAGAGAAATCCAAGCCGCTGCCTATCACATTTCTGCCTAACCGTGCATCTGTACCTGGCCCTGTGTCAGCTTACCCCGGCTTCTGTAAAAAAAAAAAAAAAAAAAAAAAAAAAAAATTCACAGCAAAGGCAGGACGGAGTGGCTCATGCCTGTAATCTCAGCACTTAAGGAGGCCCAGGAAGGCACATCACATGAGGTCAGGAGTTTGAGGCCAGCCTGGCCAACATGGTGAAACCCTGTCTCTACTAAAAATACAAAAAATTAGCCTGGCATGGCAGCACACTCCTGTAATTGCAGCTAATCCAGAGGCTGAGGCAGGAGAATCGAACCTGGGAGGCAGAGGTTGTAGTGCGCTGTGATCCTGCCACTGCACTCCAGCCTGAGTGACAGAGTGAGACTCCATTTCAAAAAAACAAAAAAGACCACAGCAAAACAGTCTCAAAACAATATAACTGGATTGGCACACAGTTCTGGACGCTGAAAATCCAGAGTCAGGGTGTTGATCAGGCCAGCACTCCTGAGACTGGTCAGAATCTTGGCTTCTCCCTAGCCTCTTGTGGCTGTTGCCAATCCGCGGTACATTTTGGCTTGTGGCAGCATGACTTCAACTGTTACCTCTTCCATCACACGGCATGCTCTCTGTGCGTCTGTTTTCCCGTAGCCCTTGCCTCTGGGTGTATGTGTCAAATTTCCCTAATGTTACAAAGACATCAGTCATTGGATTAATGCCCTTCTTCATCCAGTATAACCTCATCCTAACTTGATTATATCTGCAAACACTCTCTATTTCCAAATAAAGTTACATTTACATGTACTGAGAGGGGGACTTCAGCATAACTTTTGGAGAGACACAATTTAATCCACAACCGGCTCACACCAGTGGTGGAAAGCTAACCTCTGCAAAGCAGTCACAATGTTTTCCCTTGACCTCATCCCGTTCTTTATATAAAAAGCTCCATTTCTCAGACTGCACAACATGGAAAAAACCCTTCTCTGCAAAAAATACAAAATTTAGCTGGGTGTGATGGTACAGGCCTGTAGTCCCAGCTACTCAGGAGGCTGACATGGGATGATGACTTGGGTCCAGAGAGGTCAAGGCTACAGTAAGCTGCGACAGCACCATTGCACTGTAGACTGGGTAACAGAGTCCAACCCTGTCTCAAAAAGATTTAAAAAAAAAAAAAGAGAGAGAAAAGCAAAGCTCCAATTTACTGATTCTGCTGAATGTAACCTTTAGAGTTTCATTCTCCCAGAAGTCTCCTGGAGTCTCAAAGTTCAGTGTGCTTAATCCTGAGACATCCCTGGTACTTGGAAGACACTGTGAACCTTCTCATCCACATGCCACATTTCCACTGAGACACAGTTGTGTCTTTATTTTAGTACTTCCATGCACACAAAAAGACAACTCAAAACCTTGAAAAGTTCAAGCAAGAGAGCTGTTGACAACATATTGAAAGATAAGCTGTTCCCTGTCATTATAAACAAAATTTTAAACCATTTCGGCAAGTTAATCTCTGGGATGTTAAGAAACTTCTTGTTACAACTTGCCTCTTTACCATCTCATCAAGTGCTTTTTACATAAACTTTTTGAGTAGAAGCCTGAGCCTGAGTTCTTATCTCCCTGAACTCAAATTCCCTGTACTCAACCTTCCAAAATTTGGGAGGGAATAAAACATAAGTTATTACCTTGTGTTTATTTACAAACGGCTGGAGGTTCATTAAAAAGCCTCGTATTTTAGGCTGCCTGAAAAAGAACAGAAGAGTCAGGCAGGGAGAAGATGAAGGGGAAGGAGTGGGAAAGATGGGAATATGAACGGGCAGGCGTAAGTGATCCCGAGTCAAGAACAGAGAGACAGGGAATGGAAAGAGAGAATGTGGAGCAAACAAAGGTGCTGAAGCCACTCAGAAAACAGGCAATGCTGGAATGACAACATGAGAAAACTAACACCTGCTAGAAAAACTTCCAACCAAACAGCCCTCTGGTGCCCAAGCTTGTTCTCAAAGTAGGATTAATCTATTGCTAAATTGCTAAAAAGTAAGAGAGGGATCTGTTGGCCACACAGATTACAGCCAGTCCCAGCCAGCCCTGGAGGCTGTGGCATGGTCCTCCTGGTCATGCGGGAGACAGCAAGAGGCAATGGGAGGGTGGCCCGAGGCACCTTTACATTTGATGTGCTGAGGTAGCCTCCCACACAGGTGCCCCCAACTCAATACCTATCAGGTGCATCTGGAAAAGCCCCATGTGAAATCACGGGCTTTGGAGGCTGACTGAGCTGACCAGCTTCCTTGCTGGGCTACCACTGACTCAGGGCAAGTTACTGTCTCAATTTCCAGGTTCCTCAGCTGTGAAATACAGACACAAGCTGCCTTGTAGGATCGCTGTGAAGATAAGGCACTGTCATAACCTGTGAAAAGGCACCCACCTCGGAGGCCCGAATCCAGGAAGTGCCAGGCAGCCTCCACTTAGGTGTGTGTGGGGACTTCAGCATATGGGGTGATGACACTCAGGTCTATGTGAGACCCTTGGGTCCCAGGCTCTTCATGGCCATCTCCACATTACCTGTGACCTGGGTTTGATGGTGTCCTCCAAGCTCATTCCCTCTTAGAACTTGAAAGCTCAGCCCCCATCTCTATCTGCCATTGCTCATCGTTCTGTTTCCTCACTCATTCCCAGCTGCTTCTATGTTATGCTCAGTAAAACCCCTAGCCCTTGGGCTGGCATCTTCTGGCTTCTCTTCTGACTCCGTGCCTCCAGTTTGGTCTGCCATTTTGAAATCTTCTTTGTCTCCACTCATGGCCTCAACCTGGACGAACATATCGATGCTCAAAATCTCTGCTACCACCCCCTCTTTCTGCTTCTGCTGCTCCTTGTTTCTGTTAGCAGCACCATCCTCTCGGCCAGAGGAATTGGAAGCTCAACCCACTTCTTTCTTCTATAATGCCTGAAAGCCAGTCATTAGATCCTACCACCATTTTCACTATGAAGTTTCCCTTTGCCATCATCTAAATGAATTACTCTGTTTTAATTTTCTCATCTTCAAAATGTGTTATGAACAACCCACCTCTCACAGAGGACACTCAGATTCAATATCATGGAGAATGCATTTCTCTAAGATGCCATCACCCTGTTAGAGAAACCCTTACTCAATGGTACTTGTGAAAGCACAGAGAAGGAGACATTATTTAAGACCATCACAATAGAGGGACCACTGCAATGGGATTTTGCAATAGGGAAGAGAGATTGGGCCCAACTTGGAGTACAGCACTGGTAAATGGGAATTTATAGGCAAGGAGCAGCGTGGAGACCACTGGATAGAAAATTACTAATAGGAGATATCAGGAGTGAGGGTCTGGGGAGTCTGGCTAAAGAAATCTAACAGGATTCTTGCTGAAAACAGGCCACGGTGATCAGACATCACCTGGGGATGATGGACAATGAGAAATGTGGTCATATGTTGAAAATATGGAATCAGATATCAAGGTTGGGGAGTTCTTGATAAACTGACTTAGCAGAGTTCTTGGCCCTAACTGGATTTTAGTACACAGATGGACATAGGAGAAGCTTCAGGGCACTGGCTACACTTTGGCCAAGCAAGGAGTTTTGGTCAGTCCTTCCTCTTGTTCAAAGAAAGGAGAGACATTCTTCTTTCTTTTGAACACTATCACTTCATTTTCTCATTTGGTCACCTTTTGTTCACTGGGGACCTGCTGAGTCACCTTTTGGGACTTGACAGTCCCAACAGACTGACGGTGCTAGCAGTCAGGCATTTAATGAGGGAATTGTTTTTATGGAAAAAATATTAATAGTTGGAAACTCAGTTTCTCAGAGGGCAGCCAATCAAAAAGATTTCTAAACACTCCGCTTGAAGCCTCTTCAGATGGGGAGTGGGAACAGGCAGTGACAAGCTGACAGACCTTCCTGGTTCTCAGTTTTAATGTCATGAAGGTTGTCTACACCTGAGCTCCTGTGCTGATCTCTCTGATGTCTGTATCAAGTCCTCCAGGTTCAGCTTTCGGGGCTCCAGGAAAGAAGCAGTTTTAATGTTAACAATTCCAAGTCAGCAGTGTTGGAGAAAACTGGAGATATTAGTCTGGAGTGTGGTAGCCAGATTTTGGAGAATTCAGTATCCAGTCCAGTACATAGACAAATCAGAAAACCACATAAACAATGAGCAGGCCTAAAATTTAAGGAGGGGTGTGCTATAGCTTTCTTCCGAAACATCATTTTTCTCTCTATATATTCACCTCCATTCCTACCGAAAATAAGCAAAGACTGATTTGCTTGCAAAATAAGTTGAGTCTCATTAACTTGGCCTGATTATTTATACAAATGCAGCAAAAATAATGATTGACCACCTACGCTCTTTTTCAGTTTGCTTTCCTGGAACTTTTCATGGGGTAATCTCAGACTGAACGGTTAAAAGGCTCTTAAAACTAGAAAGCTAAGCCAAGGACATGCTCTCAGGGTGTTTTCGAAACACTTAGGGATTTGAGTGAATTTCCCTTTTACAGGTCTCCAAACTATCTTGGGGGTCCTGGGCCTGCCAGGAAGCGACACTATTTACCTGGAAGAAAACTATGTAAGTGAACCCAGTATGCCACACACCGTAGAGATATATTTTTTTTTCCAAGAGACTTTATTGACTCCATAAAGTCAACTTTAGTTTCTTAAAGTTGCCTGGTCATATCTGAAGATACAACATTTCAGTTAAAGCATTCATAATATATCCAATGTTTTCAATTGTGTACTGTTACAAGAACATATTCTTCCTGCACTTATGCAAATAACTACATTACCATAAAATAAAAATGTTTACTAATAGCTTTCTAATTCCAGAGGGATCAGGTAGGAGGCAAAAGTAATTATTTCTTCTTTATTCACAAGGTATGCATTACCAAATTGTTCTGAGCTATAGACAGCTTAAGAGAACATAGAAAAAGTTTTCTGAAATTTGAAAAATAAAATATTAAAGAACCAGCAGTGTTTCAAGCAAAAAGTCACTAAAATGTTGTCCTCATCAGTTCAGTCAGTTCCATGCAATTCCTGTTATTCCTGAGCTTGGGAGAGAACTTTCATGAAGCCATAGGTTTCTTCATTAGAGTTCTGGAAATTCTTACCCAGTCCACTGGTATGATCTCAAAATTTTCAGCAGAAGCCTGTATTTTTAAAGTAAATTTCATAGTCTTTTCCATGAATATCTTTAAAGAAGCAAGTTTGGACTGTAGCTGATTTCAAATGCTTTCAGAGAAGAACCAAAGTAAAATAATAACTGTCCACAAATGACAAAAGACTTAAAATGGTCATGCTTGAAAATCTGACGAGAGTTCATTATGATACTTATGCAATTGACAAAGATATTTGGCTATTTCTGTGACATACATTTTAATATAATTTTAATGGAGAAGACCAAATTCTAGTTCTTCACTGGTGTACAATACTAAACCTAATTTTAATAAAACTTTGTACAAGAATCTATCAAATCTCAGCATTTGGCAGCAAAAGACAATATTACTTTTTCAGAATTCCTTTTCTGCAAAAGTTTGGCTAAGCAAAAGAATCTTTGTCAACCCCATCCCACTGTTGAGAAACCTGCCTCTCTAAGCTCTCCCTAACTGCCATGGTCAATATAGAAGCCGTCATTTCACAACAGGTCCAGGCCCTGACTTCAACTGATGGGGTCAGAGGAAGGTGTTTGGTCAGTTTGGTCCAGGAATCAGAATTTGTCTCCAGGAATTCAGATTTGGAACCAAGAGACTCCAGTGTCAATCTAAATCCTTTCTGGACAAAATAAATATAAACTTAAGTACAGTTTTAATCAGGAAACTGATGTATGGGAAACTTACAGAATCAGTCTGCAGTAAAGGGAAAAGGTCAATGCAAAGGAGCTGGAGAGAACTGTGAATTTCCTAGAAAGGCCACATCTTTTCCCATTAAATAGGAGAACCACCTGCATTCTTCCCTATATCATGTCATAAATCCATCTCTTTTTTCTTGTGCACTTAAAAGAGTGGCATTTGGTACTTTTGGGCCAAAGTGTCTGAACTAATACACCATGAAAAGTGCTCATCGAGTACTGGTTAAGAGGGCTGCCTTTGGGATCAGAGCGTACGAGATCCCATTCCATTCTGTTCCTTCTTAGCTGTGGGACCTCCGGCCAATGATGTAACATTTCTGTGTTGCTGGTGCTCAGTTATAAAATGAAAATGAGAATGTCAACTCATACTGTTGCTGAGGATATTCAATAAGAAAATGTGCCGAAAACACAAGGTGTCTCACGGGAGATACCTAGCCATTCAAGAAAGGTTAGCTTGTATCACGTGACTGTAACTTCCAGGCAAAATTTCTGGCATATAGTAAGTCCTTGTAATGTAATAGCCATGTTCATTAGTACAAGCTGGCATTCCTGTCTCCATGCTCTCTCACAGGTCATCTTCACATTGCTAAAACATACCTCTCATCAAAGTCACTTAATTGCCTAGGAAACAAGGCAGAAACTCAGTTCACATGCTACCTATGCCATGGAACTCTTCTTCTTAATTCACAAACACTTCCACTTTTTCAGCATGTATTTCAAGAGACAGTCCACTGCTGTGGTTGATAGCATGACTCCCACACTAGAGATCAAGACCTGCTTAATGGTCATACGATATGAGATTAGTTAATTAACCTATTTCTGCATCAGTTTTCTCATATGTATGTTGGGAAGAATAATGGTACCTACCTCATTCAAATGTTATCAGAATTACATGAGTCAACAGCAGACAACCCATAAATCTTAGCTAGAATTATTGCGCTATTCCTGTAGGCTCACTTTATCACAGAGCTGTCCTAGAATGTAGATTGTCACAGAATGTTTTATTTACCTGTGGTGGCTAGAAAAGACCTACTACTGCCCCGAGTTCTCAGGGCTTGGTGATTTAATCTGATGCAAGTGACCTAAAGGGGTTTGCCTACCTGGCTACCTCCACATCTGTCTTCAGGGCTGCTTAGAACTTTCTGGGATCCATGTGAATATTCCTTTCATCCTCATTTACAATTTACAGAAAGCTGAGATCTGTTTCTTCATGTGTCAAGGCAAACCTTTTATCCTTCCCTGTCTCTGGACAACTTCAGTCTCCCCTTTTCCCATCCTCCTGAATTTCTATCAAAGTCATCACCAGAATCTTCCTTAATCTACAGCCTATGTTGGTCTACACTACCTGTTCATTTCCCTCCATGACTGAAACCACAGAACTCTTCCCTGTACTTCAGTGAGGTTCTGAAAGCCAGGGGACAGAAGCTCCTTAGCTTTTCTTTGGCACTGCCTACTAGTTCACCTGTCCCTCCTTGGGTGAGCCTCCCCCTGGAGTCACAGCAGAAGAGTGCTCCTCTTCCTAAAGCCCCCTCACTTCAAGATATCCCCTGCTTATTCTTGGTTCCTTATTATCAGCATTTAAATGCTCGTAAATCTCTTTCACTTTGCTTTTTTAAAAGAAGTTTTCCTCACTGGGCGCAGTGGCTCAGGCCTGTAATCCCAGCGCTTTGGGAGGCGGGTGGATCACGCGGTCAAGAGATCGAGACCATCCTGGCCATGGTAAAACCCCGTCTCTATTAAAAATACAAAAATTAGCCAGGTATAGTGGCAGGCGCCTGTGGTCCCAGGTACTCGGGAGGCTGAGGTGGAAGAATTGCTTGAACCCAGGAGGCGGAGGTTGCAGAGAGCCAAGATTGCACCACTGCACTCCAGCCTGGCAACAGAGCAAGACTCCATCTCAAAAAAATAAAAATAAAAATAAGTTTTCCTCTTTGGTACTGTTCTGTTTCTCCATTTCATCATTCAAACGTCTTCAAAGCATGTTCGGCAAACCCTGCCTCCTAGTCTCTGGTTTTCTTCTTTCTCTTCTGCTATGATTTTAATGTGTCCTCCAAAAGTTCATGCACAGGAAACCTAATCCACAATGCAATGCAACAGCATTGAGAAGTGGAGCCCAATTAGAGGTGCTTGAGTTATGAGGGTAAAACCCTCATAAATGAATTAATATTTTTATTGTGTAAGCAGGTTAGTTATCACAAGCCTGGTTTGTTATAAAGCTAGTCCAGCTGGGCTCGGTGGCTCATGCCTGTAATCCCAGCACTTTGGGAGGCCGAGACAGGTGGATCACCTGAGGTGAGAAGTTTGAAACCAGCCTGGCCAACATAGTGAAACCTCATCTCTACTAAACTTAAAAAAAATTAGCTAGGCGTGGTGGCGCATGCCTGTAGTCCCAGCTACTTGGGAGGCTGATACAGGAGAATCACTTGAACCCGGGAGGCAGAGGTTGCAGTGAGCTGAGACTGAGCCATTGCACTCTAGCCTGGGGTACAAGAGCAAGACTCCATCTCGAAAAAATAAATAAAGCTAGTCCAGCCCGTGTTGTGTCTCTCTGCCTCATGTACTCACATTTCACTTTTGCCTTCCACTTTCCACCATGGGAATCCTCTCAACAGATGCTGGTGCCATGCTCTTGGACTTCCCAGCCTCCAGAACCATGAGCTAAATTAACTTTTCTTAATAATTTACTCACCACGTGGTATTCTATTATAGCAACAGAAAATGGACTAAGGCATATTTCATGAAGTGGAATTTGTCAAGATCACTAATTATTTCCTTACTGCCGTCAGTAATGGGTACTTTCAGAAAGATCTCTCTTGAATTCTCTGGAGCACTGGACATTAGATCATTTCTTTCTTTTTGCCTTGTTTTGTTCTCCCATTTTCTCCCTCTACCATTTGGGCCACTTCTGAGTGTACCTTCTGTGCCTGTTCTTTTTTTGCCCATTTTTAATGCTGATCAGCTGCCTTGAGCCTCTTCTCCTTTGGTATAACTCTCTCTCAAACAACTCTTTGACTCCCATATCCTTATTGTTCATTTTTAACACAACAGCTTTAAAATTAAGGCCCCACCCTAATTACTTTCCTAAGCTTTGTTATCTTATATTTACCTGACCTTTTGACATTTCCACTAAGTTCCAAGTGTGCACATCAAGCTCTACCTGTCCATAACTAAACCCATAATCACTCCCATCCTGCTCTTCCTCCTGTATCAACCACCCCTGGAAGCTGTGCACATTCATCCAGGGTCTAGAGACAAAATTCAGAGAGCTGCTTATTTCTCTGTATAACCTCCACATCTCTACATGTAAGCAACTTCCAAGGTCTGTTCTGTAAACATCTCCTAAATATGTCCTCCTTTCTTCAAACAAACTGCCAGTGCTGTGATTAGGAGCTTCATCATTTCTTACCTGGATTACCACCAAATCTAGGTTTTTCCCTGTAATCTAGTGTTAGCATTCAGACCAGGTGTCCTCCTCCCCAACTGCAATGCTGCAATGCTGATCATGCCTCTCATCTGCTTAAAGCTTAGCCTCTGGATAAATGTCAAACCTTTTTTTTCTCAGTACTCAGATCAAAAATATTTCTAATACATTTTTATTATTTTGTCTTCTGTTTGTTTTGTTTCACCAAAAGAAGAGTTTCTAGAGAAAGGAGAGGATCAATGGGTTGACAGGTGCTCACTGGAAACTATCCAATCTGTAATGTGAGCATCCCAATATGCAGAGGAACTAGCAGTTTAATATTTGAGCTGATTAAGAATTAAACAGCCAGTTCTCTGGCCAGGGGAGAGACTCTGCTTTCATGTTATCGGGGACTCAGAGAAGCTGGATAAATATCTCTGCTTTCTTTCCTTTGGTCCACCCTGCTCAAGTACCAGTGGTGAGCAAACTTTATCTGTCTTTCTTCCTTCACTGTCTATTATCAATTTATTTTACCTTGGGGCTAAAATGTCCCTACTACTATGATGCAATATATTTAGTGACCTTTCTGTGTTGATATTGAAAGCCCTCCATTCCTTTTTCTAGCACCCAGCAGCATTTCTTAAAACACATCTGTACTTGATTAAATGACCTCTTCTATTCATAACCTTTGCAATGGGTCTCTGCAGGAACTCCCAGCTAGAGGAAGAATATACTTCTCCACTTTTAACTCTGAACTAGTCTTGAGATTTCCTTTGGCAAAAAGCAAAAATGAAAACACAACCACCACCAACAAAAAACTCAGCAGAATTAAAATGTAAGTTTCAAGCGCAGACCTCAAGAGACCACGCGTGTTTCTCCTCTTTCTCAAACCTCTGCTCAGACTGCACCGAAGACAATTCCTGCCAAACCTGCTGGAAATGAGAAACGGCATGAAACAGAGCCAAGTGAGTCCAATTTTCCAGCCAAGGCTCAAGACACATGAATGCCCAGCCTCAATTGGCAGAACCAGGTACCCAGCCCAGCCAGAGCTAGTCACAGGTGCCTGAGTTATCTCTGCTGAGATTAGAACTGCCCAGGTCACCACTCAACTCATTGACAATAGCAGATGCTCACTGTTTTCAGCAACTGGGTTTTGGAGTGATGAGTTACTTATGAATAACAAACTCATACATCTTTTCTGTGTTTCACAGTAAAATGGGGAAAATGCTGTCATATATGTGTTAGTTATAATACATACAATACATTATAGGTAATGTCTATCAAATAATGCCTGCACTTCGTCCTGTCTGCAGTGCCGCTCGTGTGTCTAGAAGTGCTCCTGAATAATGAGACAGAATGAGTTTTTCTTGACTGTTTAAAGCCCATGTTTTCAAAGCAAACAATAGAATTCAAGAAAATGCTTAAAAGCACCTCAAATGGTCTCCAGATGACACTGGGGTTACTGGCTCTGCAACCTTTCGAATTAGCAAATTCATTATGCCATAGTTAAGGTCCAAGCATAACAATAAAAATAGGTTAATTAAAAAAAAAGATGATAAAGGGTGTTGGAATGTTAGTCTGTCTGTATACCTAAAGCATACAACGTTACTCTGTCTTGTATACCTAAAGCATACGACGTTAGTCTGTCTTGTATACCTAAAGCATACAACAAGCACTCAACAAAGTATTCATCCTTCTTTATATTATCTTCTACAAACTATAAATGTTTCTCATTCTCATGTTGAATCATTTTAAAAGTAATGCTTTCCTTACCAAAGTAAACGTAAGATCTAGTTCTAGGGCTCAGCATTCAGCCTAAATCATAGACTCTGAAGAGCAGTGTGCCAACGGTGATCAATTCTGACAGCGAAGACTTGCCTGAACCCTATTCTTTAGCTGGCTGCTTGTGATGGAAACATGGCCCACAGAAATGCATGCAGATAGACACAGGAGATAAGCAAATCCTTGAGAAACCCTTGGCTGAGACGATTATTTTGCTCATCTTGGAAGAAAAAAACCATCATAACTCTCTCCATGTGACTTTGCTCCCCCATTTTCCCCTCAGAATATGATTAATTGCTCTCTAAATAATAAAAATCTTCCAGGAACAATAGAAAGCAGCTACTGCGAAACATTCATAAATATTCAGCTGAAGCCTGGTGGGAATGTTATACTCCCATGAGAGCTCTGTGCTGACATTGGAAGTCAGAAACCAACTTGAAGACATAAAACTGTGCAGAAAAAATATTTACATAAATGAGCTTGGGGTGTGTTGTCAGAGTGCTATGTTCTTCTTTTGTCTGGACATCGGGAATTAATTTGGACCTGATGGTGAAGCTCAGGTCTGAAATGATAGCAGCTTCTTTATATGCATGGAGAGCTCATATAAATGTCAGGGGTAAGCAGAGTAGAAACACTTGGGCCGCTACCACTTGGGCCACTACCATGGCAGAGCCCAGGCCGTCAAAATGTTTCTTTATTTCCCTTTTGATTCCTTAGGTTTCACATAGCCTTCTAGAAATCATGGTAGTGCCACCTACTAGACACTAGGAAAAACAAACTTACACTCAGGTCCCATCTCCTCCCAAAGAAACTACATGCCAAAAAGGAATGCATAGGTATTTCTAATTCAACACAAATGCTGGCATGCTGATCTGGCCACACACTACTAGAGCATAAGAAAAAGAAAAGCCTGCAGAGATTGCTGGGGCAGTGGGATCAGGTGGCTGACGGCACAGGAAAGGCTCTATCTAAGAGGGAGTGTCCGAAGAGCTTATCAATTCTTGCAGGTGAGAAGACAGCAAGGGAATGATATGCATCTCTGGTGGGGTCTTGGTAACCATGTGTGACAATGATGTGCTTAGGGACCATAAGCTGGAAACATCAGCCCTAAATCTGGAATGGAAATTTGGGGATCCAGAAACATGCAGTGACCTTTCTCTCCATTTCAGTTTTGGTTTATTCTGGCTGAAGTTTTGCCAGGGGAAAAGATTATAAAGGGTGTTGGAATGTTAGTCTGTCTGAATCCTTTGGGATTAGAAGGTAACAAAAGCAACATCCAGCCCTGCAGGTCATCGTGTGCCTGAAGAAAATGATGGATGACCACACAGAGGCCCCGGACAGCTTGGAACAGCACATGTGCCCTCTGTCCTGCCCCTGGAAATCTTTCTGGGAAAGCAGAATGCCAGTATAATGCATCTGGAAATGTTAGATCAGAAAAAAATGGGGTTCTTTCATATTTCAACTTTCAAATGTTTTGAGGAAAGTGTGAAGGGAAGGGGCAGAAAAGAAGAGAAACATAAGGAAGAAAAGTGAGAGGAGGGATGAAGGAGAGAGAGGAGACACAGTTGGTGGAAAGGTGTATAGCAGTAGATTCATTCTAGAAATTAATTCTGAAATCTGAATGAAAATTCCAGAACAAGGCTGGGCGCGGTGGCTCACGCCTATAATCCCAGCACTTTGGGAGGCCAAGGCAGGTGGATCATGAGGTCAAGATATCGAGACCATCCTGGTCAACATGGTGAAACCCCGTCTCTACTCAAAATACAAAAAATTAGCTGGGCATGGTGGCGCGTACCTGTAATCCCAGCTACTCGGGAGGCTGAGGCAGGAGAATTGCCTGAACCTGGGAGGTAGAGGTTGCGGTGAGCCGAGATGGCGCCATTGCACTCCAGCCTGGGTAACAAGAGCGAAACTCCATCTCAAAAAAAAAGAAAAGAAAATTCCAGAACACGGATAATGTTTCAAGACACTTATGTGATGGGGTATAATAATTTAAATGTGCTGTTTTCCTATGGCAGCATTTTAAGCCACTTGTTTAACAAACAAGCCACTACGCAAACAAGCCCTTCTGTGGGTTCAGATGTCCAGAACAACGTAACTTCCTTTTTCTACCTACGGCACCACTTTCACTCAAGAGAAGAAAATTAAATTTTAAGCAGTTCATGTTAATCAAATCAAGGCTTTTGTTGTCAGTTGGTTTCTGAAAACATTCTGACAGCAAAAGACTTGCCTGAACCCTGTTCTTTAGCTAGTTGTTGTGATGGAACCATGGCCTGTAGAAATGTGTGCACATAGACACAGCAGATAAGTAAGTATCTGAGAAAGCCTTGGCTCAGATTATTATTGGTTGGTTTAGAGCTTCTCCCTCACCCTTTCTCCTCTGGTTTGGTATAAGTTCTTGAGAACCAAAGCAATGAGAAGGAAAGTGTTGTGTTCTCACTGCTCAGCTCTGCCATCATCAGAATTCATTGAGATTTCTCCTTGATTGCTGGACTCTGGTTGCTGGCACATAAATCTTCTGGAATGGCTTCAGCTAACTGCCTCCAGCTGGTCCCCAGGGTTCTGTCTGTACTGGTCACTATGCATCTTCAACAAAAGTCTCTTCTGAAACGAGAAAACTGACACTTGACTCTTTTGTCTCTCTCTGCATGTTTGATGCAATAACCCTACCAGACGACATGGGCATAGATGCCCTTGCTGCATGACTCAGGAAGTGGGTGGGAAGGGAACGTGGGGCACGGGACAGAACAGGATGCACTGAGAGGTGAAGCCTTTGGTAAAATCCTTTACAATATTATTTTGGTACATTTACAGTATTAAAAAAAACCCACGTCTCTCACCTCACCCTGTCCCAATCCATGTTACAAAGCTCACATTCTAAGTTCTTTAAATGCACCTCTAGATGGACCTGCCATACATATATACAGGTAACTACCATGACCTGCATACATACAGCTGATGTAGAAGAGCGGGGAGCATACCTCCTCACACAGGAATATACTTGGCAAAATGCAAAATGTGGGGTGCTCTATAGAAAAAAAAAGCTATTTAACAAAAACATTGCAAGAAAAAATAGAAGAAGAAGAAGCCTGTAGAGGCAAAGAGACTTATGTATGCCTAACAACTGCATGTATATGCCTTTATTGGACTCTGATGAAAACCAACGAATATAAAATCTCTAAAATAATAGGAGATTTAGACAGCAACTAGAGATGTGTAATACAAAAGATCATTAACTTTTTTAGATGGGATATTATTAGAGCTATGTTTAATAAAAAGAGTTTTTATCCTTTAGAAACACCTGGAAAGATATTTAGAAATCAATCACAGATATCTGATATCTGCCTTAGAAATAAGGACTGGAGCATGAATGGATGTAGATGGAAGGAGAGCTGAAGTTGATGGCCACAATATGATAGTTAATTATGATATTCAATTCACAGAAGTTTTCTATACTATTCTAGATGTTTCTATGTTTAATTTTCTTTCTCAGAATAAAGGCTGAAAACATTCTGATAATGACTTTTATTTTGGAATTTCCCCATACACTTCCTGTGGTCTCACAACTGAGTGCCATAGCTCATGTTATCCTTAAGGCTTGGGGTACCCTTTTCTCCATCATTACTTCCCTTCTCCTTCCTTGTTTTGATCTAATTCCTACTTTTTCTTCAAGTCTCAGCTCTTTATAACTGTCCCTAGGTCCTCAGGGTGAGCTTGTGTTATCCTGGCAGCCATCTCAGGTATCATATCGACTTATCTAATGCCTGGCACACTGTCAGTACTCAGATTAAGAAGAAGATAGTTTTACCTCTTTAGTGTTGCGAGGATTAAGTGACATTTATTAAGCACCTGGCATGTGTCAGAAGTGCCATATTCATTAACTTCTCCACTTCCCCTCTATCATTTTAAACCTGAACATCCCTTGAACACCCAGTTCCAGTTCTTCGTCCTCCAGGAAGCGTCTTAAATACTACCTGCCTCTTTGCTGACTATATTGTACGCTAATACATCTCTGCTTAACATTTGATCCCTGGGAAGATTTCTATGAGAAAACATACTAGCATTTTTTTCAGTTTTTATCTATCCACTCTAAGCAATGATGATGGTGATAGTGGGACTATCTAACATTTATTCAGTTTGATGCACAGCAACTAGAATTTGACAATTCCAGGATTGTTAGATCTTAACTCCAATCTCCACATGATGAATGTATCCTCTCTCCTACATGAAAGGCAAATAGTACCTTCCTCATCCATTGGAGAGCAATCAGAGAGGTGAGTTATTTTCAATATTTGGCAAATTAAAAACTTGAGAATCAGAAAAAAGAGTATATTTCTAAGTGTATCTAGCGAGCAAGTGAACTGAGGTTGACATCCCAGGTCTCCTGACTGTCTACCGTCTTATTGCCCTGCAACACCCTTCCTGAGGAAGTTTTTGGTGCCCATATTTAATATTGTCCTTACTGCAATGGAGGCAGGTGCATGAGATACACAGACAAGGAAGAGACAAGGAGATGCTTCCAAAGGAGTTGTTGAGGCGAGGGAAGAGAAGGCCGCAACTGGGGAGACCATGGAATTTGAATCGAGTGTGGGCCCTGAGGACCGTGAACAAAATGTGCAGTGCGGATTCCCTAACACGGGAGGGCACGCTTGACAGCTGCAGCAGGAAATGCTGTTGGGAGAATATTGAACACTGAAAACGGAATTGGGCTAGTGCTGCGGGAACCAGACTGGAATGACCTAGAAGAAAATTAAGAGCCAAGATACCCTCAGATGAAGAATGGTGGGTGGGCTGAGGAGGAGGAGGGATGGTTGGTGAATGGCTGAAGTGCCTAAGGAAAGATTAATCAGACAGTGTCACTGTGTTAGTCAGATGGGGCTGCCATAGTAAAAATATCACAGAGAGGGCAACTGAAATGACAGACATGTATTTCCTCACTGTTCTCAATGCTAGAAGTCCAGGATCAAGGTATCAGCAGAGCTGGTTTCTTCTGGGGCCTCTCAGCTTGGCTTGCGGGTGACCCTCTTCTCCCTGCATCCTCAGGTGATCTTTCTTCTCTGCCCGTGCATCCCCGGCATCTCTCCATGTGTCTTGATCTCTTCTTCTTTAAGGACTCCAGTCAGATTGGCTTAAAGCAAAGGCTAACTGCCTTTTTTTAACCTTAATTACCTCCATAAAGGCCTTATCACCAAATACAGCCACATTCTCAGGTAATAGGGATTAGTGCCTTGATATATGAATTTGGTGGGAGGGAACAATGACGCAATTCAATCTAACAGTCACAAGTGTCAAAGGAGAGAGATGTCCCACAATTGCCTGAGAAACTAAGGGCTGAATGGGATGAATGAGAAGGTTGTAAGGGAAGCACAGACGACACATCTTACCAAGAGTGTGGGATGGCAGGAAGCAAGTTCATTCTGGCATGGAGATGCCTTTGAAGAGAGACTGACAGTGAGCATGTCAGAAGGCATAATGAGATCAGAACAGCCACCATGAGGCTCTCCTCCACCTGGTCACTGCATTTTATAGGCTTCTCAATTTGTAAGAGAACCAAGACCACAGAGAAATAAAGTCATTAACTCTAATGCTAAAATCAGTTTTATGGGTGAGAGATTCCCAGCAAACCACTTGGCTAGGGCTGGGGACGGAAATAAAGCCTCCACACAGTCTCCTGACTAGTTACTGGACAGAGCAGAGGCTCCATAAGGACCCTCGCTAGAAGACAGTGGGTTACAAAATACGCATGCTCACCCAGCATCTGGGTAGGAAGGTCCAGACCATGAGAGGAAGCAAGTGGCAAGGAAAGTCACTTGCTCTGAGGAAGGTCCTAGAGACCCGCCCAGGACAGGGTGAGTTTTGCTCCGTGGATGGTTTCTTGTAAACTCCATTCTCCACTGGTGAGAACAGACCTGAGATTTTCAGTTTACTTCCCGATAATCAACTTAGAATCATGGGAATGATTGGAATTTGGAACTGTGAATGTTGCCTGGGAAAGTACAGACATGGTAAATGGTACCTGCTGGGGTTTCAGACTCACCTGGGCAGTAACCCACACAGGAGTGGGTGGTGGCTTTACTTAGACTCCTGGCCGTGCAAATGGTAACATACAAACGTGCTGGGGAGATATTTCAGGTAAAATTGAAATAGCTTTGTGCAAGATTAGATGTGTGAGTGCTGGAGAGGGCAGTATCAAGAATGGTTTTGAGAAGGAAGAGCAGAGAGGATGGAGCTAAGTCATGGAGCTGTGGGGAAGGAGTAGGCTAAAGGTGACATAATGCTTTCAAACACTGATTTGAAAGCAGGTGTAATTTGAAGAACTTTTGAGACCAAATCAAGCGGAGATACTGAGCACCATTCAGTGTGTGAGACCGCAGCTCAGAGAAGCATTTTTTGCTGAGGAGGTTGGGGGCATGGACTAGAAAAGAAAGCTTATTGAAAAGAGCTACAAGGCTCAGCATTGAATAATCCCATCATTTGCAAAGCTTAGAAGAGAAGGGAAGGCACAATGCAGGCTGAGAAAAAAAATGTCAGAAAGGTGGAAAGGAAACTGGAAGAGTGAGAGATACCGGACAGTAAAGGGAGAGAGAGAGTTTCAAAGAGGAGGTGCCAACCTACCAATGCTCATGAGCAGCCATTAGGAAGAGTGGAGAAAAGCACCTGCAGGGCGTGCTGGCAGAGAAGTCACTAACGGCTTCAGCAGGAGAGGTCTGGGTGGAACGGTGGCGCAGGAGCTAGGGACAGTGGTTAAAAAGCAAATGAGGTGGCTCACGCCTGTAATCCCAGCACTTTGGGAGGCCGAGGCGGGTGGATCACGAGGTCAAGAGATCGAGACCATCTTGGTCAACATGGTGAAACCCCGTCTCTAATAAAAATACAAAAAATTAGCTGGCCATGGTGGCGTGTGCCTGTAATTCCAGCTACTCGGGAGGCTGAGGCAGGAGAACTGCCTGAACCCAGGAGGCGGAGTTTGTGGTGAGCCGAGATCACACCATTGCACTCCAGCCTGGGTAACAAGAGCAAAACTCCGTCTCAAAAAAAAAAAGCAAATGAGGGGAGCAGGAAACCCAGGTGTGTCACTTAAGAAAATTTGTACAGAAGCGAAGTGTCTTAGTCTGTTTGTACGACTATAATAAAATACCTTAGACTGGGTAAATAGGAACAGAAATTATCTTCTCATAATTCTGGAGGAAGTCCAAGATCTGGTAAGTCCAAGATCAAGGCACTGGCAGATGTGGTTCTGGTGAGGATTGGTCTCTGCTTCCAAGATGGTACCTCCTGCTGTGGTCCTCTCATGGAGGAAGAAATGGAAGGCAAAATGGGCTCACTACTTCCCTCGAGCCCTTGATACTATCACAGTGAGTCCTGTGTTCCAACAAATACATTCTGGGGGAACACAAACATTCAGACCATGGAAGAAAGCTTTAGGTACTAGCACCTATGAGGGATTTGGCAATAGATTGGATTTGCCCATCATTTTGCAGACTTTAATCTGCATGACAGAAAAGTCCTAGGGCAGCTCTTGTGCCCGTAGCCTATATAATTCCCTTACCTGAGTGTGGGCAAGACATGCAACTTCCTTCTCACCAAGGCAAAGATGTCACTCCTATGACTAACATATCTCTGTCTGTATGTACATATGTATGATGAATGTGTGTACAAGTGTGCATATGAATGTGATGTCCAGGGCAGCAGGTGGATGGGCAATGGCTGAAGGAACACTTGGGGGCAGTAGGCAGGTAAAATGTAGTTTCATTCAGCAGCTCTCTCATTAACAGCTCTCTCACACTGCTCTCTCATCAGCGGCTTTCTCACACTGTCTGCTCTGTCTTAGCTGCTTGAGCCAGCCACTCCCACACGCAACTGGACAGCCAGCTCTCCCCTGCCTTCAGGGTAGAGAGCAGCTTAACTCTTTCTCTCTCTGGGCACAAGCATGAGCCATGCTGTGCCATGCCATGCTGTGTGATGCCGAGCCATGCCGAGCTGTGCACTGGCTCCCCTCTCTGTCTACAAGATGGACAGGTCTGGTTCTCTCTCTCTCTGGTGCCAGCTCCTGCACAAGAGCCAGGTCAAGCCACGCCCAAGAGCACCTGTACAGCCTCAGCAGGGCAATTATATCCTTCTCAAACGACAGTGGCTCCAAGCCAAGTATGAGCTTATACAAACAGGTTATATAACAAATGGAGGTGTGTGACTGTGCACCAATCCTGCTGAGTCATGCAGGTCTGACTATCTGCCTCAGCCTCATTCTTGAGCCAAAGCACGTCCAAGTACCTTACAAATGTATACATAAACACAAAAACAAATAGTCCTTCATCTTGCTCTCACACACTAGAAATAAATTTTCTTTGCTGATTTGATGCAATAAGCATCCATGTTGAGGAAACTCACATGGCATGGAACTGTAGGCAGTCTCCGAGACTCACAGGTGGCCTCCAGATGACAAAACAGTGAGATCACAGTCATACAGAAGGAAATAAATTCTGCCAACAATCAGAAAGAACTGGAAAACAGATTATTCCCCCATTGAACCTCCAGATGAAAATGCAGCCCAGCTGGCATCTTCTCACCCTTGTGAGACTCTGAGCAGAGAACCTAGTTAGACCCATGGAAACTGGGAGATGATAAACATGTTTAAAGGCACTAAGTTTTGCTAATTTGTTATACAGTAATAAAGAACTAATATAATGTACATCTTGATTACCTAGGGATCTTTTGAAAATCCAGGTTCTGACTCAGTAGGTTTAAGGTGGGGATGAGATTCTATATTTCCAACTAGTTCTTAGACAATGCTCATGCTTCTGGTCTAAAACCACATTTTCAGTAAACGGTAGATAGATGCCTATCGAGATTCCTTCCAACTCTCTATATACCAGCCAGAGAAGAAAATAAATGGGAATCAAATAAAAAGATTTATCACCAGTTGCAAATATCCAAACTGATTTTCACAATTTCACTAAAAACTGAAAAATTATGCTGTACAAGTTTAAATGCATATGGGAGTATTTCACAGAAGTCATTTTCAAGAGATACTTAATGCAATACAGGAGAAAAAAGGCAAATGATGAAATAAATATTGTAAAGAGAAATACAGGAAACTTATCAGGCTTGCCTAAATATTACATAAGCAAATGGTGTGTGTGTGTGTGTGTGTGTGTGTGCGCACACACACACGCACGCATGTGTTTGTGTTGGAGAGGGGGCTTCCTATGCAGGACTCATCTTCATACACAAGTTGAGCATTCCAGAGAACAGGAAGGCCCTCAGTAAACAAGTGACCCCCACCTGCCAACATTTCACAACAGAAACCTAAAACATGCTCTCATCATGGGGGTAGCAGCCAGAGTTCTTCCTTCTGAAATATAGGACTGGGGACAGACTACAGGAGTCCCTGCAAACCCTGAGTGGATACACGCATGGGTGATACTCAGAACACATTTTCTGAAACAGATTGAGCTTCTCTTTTAAAGTAACGACCCCTCCCTGCCTCTACAGAACCCCGTTTCAGAAGCACTAGGTAACAAAATGATTTGGTGGAGAGAACCATCCTTAGAGTTCATGGGACAGCTCACATTCCGGCATCATAGGTCATTCACGTTCACTGTGAGCAGGTGAACTTAACTGAGAGTTAGGTTTTCTGATCTATAAAATGGGCAAAAATAATATTTGTAGCATTTTTGTGAGGGTTAGAAAATGAAAAGTCCCAGGGCTCCTCCTGTCAGATGCGAGGCAGTGAGCTCCCAGGTGGAGGGAAGCACAACAGAAGAAAGGAAAAAGTCTCCTTATCATCTCAACCTTTTCTCATGTTTGCCATGGCCAGTGTTTAAGTTTTTTTTTTCTTCTTGTTTCAGAATTCAGGTGAGGTGATGCCAAGGTATAAACCATCTTCTTCCTGAGTGACACCATGAACTGCTAACTTGTGACTTCCTCTCTGCAGGTCACAGCTACAGAAGAAATAAGTCATTTTGGATGTATTTGTGTTATTTCCAATTAGGCATTGTAATTAAGCTGGACTAAGGGAGAAGTCATATGAGTGAGAACTGGGCATACCTGGGTAAGGGTGTCCTTCAGTTATTCTGAATATTGGGGGATTTAGTGATGCTCTTGGAAGTCAGCACTAAGCTCAGGAAGATCCCATGAGGCTGAAGCAGCCAGAACCACACTGGAGCAGCCCGGGCAGAATGTCTTCACCTGGAAGCCAGGCTCCTGGGGACAAACTGCTAAGCAGTCCCCAGGAACATAAAGGCCAGGCACTCACCCTCCTTCCAGCACCCCAAAAAAGCAAGCCAAAGAGCTCAGGCACGCACCCACCCACCCTCCAGCACCCCTAAAAGCGGGCCAAATAGCTCAGGCACTCAACCACCCTCCAGCACCCCAAAAAGCAGGCCAAATGGCTCAGCCAACAAGGGAGCATGCTCTGAAACAAAACCTTCCTTGATCTCAACTGTCTTTTTACTGTTACTTGTTACTTTCCACCCCACAGGTTGGGCATAGACCCCCATCTCCTCTTCCCTGCTCTGGCGGCTTCCTACCTCCCATCCTGGCCCTCGTCCTCTGCATCCAAGCTCCCCTACGTGCACCTGTCATGGTGCAGGCAAAGCCCACATCTTCTTGCGTCAGTGTCAGAGTCACCACCTGCAGGGGACTGTCTTGCAGACCCTGACTCAACGACGGATGAATAACGTACACTCAAGCACAGAATACAGTGGAAGAGTGAGCTGGGGTGTCCGGGCCATCAATGGAAGGATTACTGGCAGCAAGGCTTGAGCAGCCCTACTCCAGGCTTTTGTTTAGTATGTCAAAGGGCAAGGGTCTTTGGATGACAAACATTCGAGGGTAATTAACTTCTGCTGACCCCCTGAGTAGAAGGCAGTTAAGCACCTGCAGATGATCAAAGGTTTTGCTAATGGAGGTGGGGTAAACAGACTTATCTGGAGAAACTTTTTATGATTTCTAGTATTTACTCTACCGTTCTAATACCCTAGGGTAAGAGCGGGTGCCTTCAACACATTAAATCATTACAAGCTATGTAAACCTTTGGCTTTCCAAAAAGGTTTGTGACTATTCCCTAAAGTTATTGCTAATATTTTTCCTTTAATATTTTGCCACCACTCTGAGTGAGCCCCCACATGTCAGCACCAACCTTACCCCAAAATCCTCCAGCCTGGCTTGAACCTTAAGTCAGTCCCCTCTGTCTCTTACAGGTCTACCCCAACCACCTGCTCCACTTCCAATCCCCTCAGCCCTACTGGAGCTAAGCTCTGTCCTAAAGGTTTGCCAGGCTCTCTCAGGGCATCTGCGGCATTACCCCCCAGGTGTGTTTGTGCGGATTCATTCCCTCTCCATCTGTGCTCTGAACAACCCCCTGCTTTCTCCGTCCCCCTTACCCCAATTCTATCTCCTCTGGGAGTTTGCTCTGACTTCCGCAAGGAGTGGATCTCCTCTCTGCTCCCAGCTGTGGGGTGTGGTCATCACCATCAGGTGTGCCCCACTAGACTGATGTCTCCATGCACTTTCATTGCTCTGTGTGGTGTGGAACCAAGGCAAGGATGAAGAGAAGGGAGGATAGAACCTTCAGTCCTAGCCCTGCTGGGAACTAGCTTTAATACTGCGCCCAAGGCATTCTGCCTCACTGAGCTTCTCCTCATTTATAAATATAGATGGTGTCTAAGAGGTCCCACCAGCACTGGGATTCCAGTGCTTCCTCCCTTGAGAGCTCCTGTTCCCTTCAATATTCTTATGCAATGCTGGTATCCAGAGTCCTAAGACTTCCCCATGGAGGCCAGTGAGAAAGCTAAGAATCTGCTCATATTTCAAAAGAGTTGTTCTACATTCCCTTAAAGGTACACGAGAGAATTTATGCTACTGAAATATAAGCCACGGTGAAGAATTTGGATTTAACCACACAGGGAGCAGAAGGTTCTCAATGGTTTTTAACAGAAGCATTAAAAGATGGAGACAAAGGACACCGCAGGAACAGAATGGTGGGAGGGGAGAAGAGTGGGAGCAGAAGACACTCCAGGAGGCCCCAGTATGTCCATGTGAGGCTGAAGAGGACCTGGACTAGTCTGTTCTCTACTAATAAGACATACCCCAGGCCGGGTCATTCATAAAGAAAAAATGTTTACTTGACTCACACACAGTTCCACATGGCTGGGGAGGACCCACAATCGTGGCAGAAGGTGAAGGAGGAGCAAAGTCATGTCTTACTTGGTGGCAGGCAAGAGAGCTTTTGCAGGGAAATGCCCATTTATAAAACCATCAGATCTACCCATTTATAAAACCATCAGATCTCCTGAGACGTCTTCACCACCAGGAACAGTATGGGGGAAACTGCCACCATCGGAGGGGGATCGCATAAGAGTGGAGGCAGGAGCCAGAAGCCTCAGCCTATTTCCATATAAATAATGAAGAAGAAAGTAACTAGAAATATAACCTTAGTAGTTATTAGTTATTCATAGGTGATCCTAATTCTTTTACTAATGCCTCTCAGGTCGGAAAGGTGAACCTGGGGTGACACTGTCAAAGGAATGACCCTAAGGCAAGACGCTTTAAGCTCTCTGTCACACCCATGTAAGGGCTGCTGGAGGGCGCCTCGGCTGTGCTGCAGAAGCACCGGGAAAGTGCCCGCTGTTTAGCCAGCTAGGGAAGGAGACATCCAAAATGGCTGAGAGGCCTCCTTCCCGGGAGGAGTTAGGAGAAAACTCTGCACCTCCAAGCTGTCTCGGTAGGCCTGACGCTGCAGGGAGGCCTGCAGACATCCAGGGGCTTAAGTGTCTCTATGCGATGCTGTGTTTCAGGGGTCATGTTCCATGTCCACTCTCATGATCAACTTCTGCACCTGGTTTCTTTTTCTTAAAAAAGATAATCAGTAAAAATAACGAAATCTTAATGTCTTTGTTCTTTTTTAACAAGTATGGAAAAGTGCTGGATGCATTATGCTCCTTACCTCATCTCAGCTACCTGAAAGTCTTGAGCCCCTACCTGTATGACACATGATGTACTTGACCCTGTCACTGCCATGCCCTATCTATCCCCCTGCCCCAGTCAACAACCATTAAGGCCATGCCCTACCTACCTGCCCCCAGATTTGCAACTCAATAAAATCGAGAGCGTCCAGGCATATGGGCCACTGCGGGACTCTGAGCTTTTGTTGGTAGTGGACCCCCAGGCCCAAACTCTCTGTGTCTTGTGTCTTCTATTTCTACATTTTCTCATCTCCACACCAGCAGGGAGGGGCTCACAGGACCCTGTAAGGCTGGATCCCACAGCCACGGTTCAATTATTTCCACCTGGCCCCACCCTTGACACATGGGGATTGTTATAATTCAACATGAGATTTGGGTGGGGACACAGCCAAATTATGTCAGGATCTGAAATGAGGACAGGGAACCAGGTCCTACTCACTGGTGAATCCATCTCCCAGGAAAGGCAAACTGTCCTTCATTCAAAGCCACGTCCAGCTTCCAGCTGCAACCAGCTGAGGAGACTTGGTATTGAATGCATTTTCAACTGGAAAACCTGCGGAGACTGCTTTTTCCCCTTAAGACTTTCATCACACACCCTGTCCCTCGCATTTCCAAACGCCTGGACTGCCTTCCCTCCCAATCCTCACTCAGCCTCGCCTTCGGGGCTTCCCTCAGCACACACCTTTTGCAGGTGCATTTGCTTGTCTTTTCAAGACAGAAGCTCACTTTTTCGGAACTTTCTTTCCTTGGTCCCTCTTCACCATCTGCATCTCCTTGTCGGTGTTTGTAATAACTCCCAGCTTAGTATCATCTGCAAGTTCCATTAACATGGTGATTCCTTTGTCATTAATAAAAACAATAGATTATTATTTAACATTTATTGTGCACCAACAATGTATGAAAAGTTGTGCAGAATCGAGAAATGGATCTGCTCTGACCACAACCTCATCTTTGCGTCTTTGAAAACTCAACAGCTGAGCACAGTTGACTGTCTGTCCTTTTCATCCTTTGTGGATTCCAAGAGACTCCTTTTTCAGGATCTTGTCTGCCAGGTGGAATCAGCAAACAAAATCTCCAGAGGTTTTCTCTCCTGAGTGTGAACAATGTTACCTAATCAGCCATTTCTCATCCATTGCTCTCACCATTGATCAATAATTTATATACAGCCAATTTCACCTCATTCCTGGACTTCAACCACATGAACAGTTATTTTGGAAGCATCATTTGCTCAGTCAAGTGACAAATGTTTGTTGAGCACTGACTATGCTCAGCCGCTGTGCTGGTGCTTCTGAAAACGGGTTACCTTCCTACCTGTCTTTCTCATCCCTTACCCTCCTCTGCCTGGAAGGCCAGCCCTCCCCCCACAGCCCAGCTGAAAACTATTCAGCTTCCAGCACTCACCTCAGAGGATTAGCTTCACACAGGGAGCATTCCCAGACCCTGCCTCCCTCCAGGTGCCCTCATTCATTCCTCCTCTGTGATCCTATAGGGCCTCACAAACCCTCCCACGGGAGTGTAATTGTCTACCCTGTAAAGCCTGCCACACCCTGAGCCCTGGGGGGACAGGGGCGAGGAGGCTTTGCATCTCCAACATTCTTAGTTGCCGTGGGTTTCTGCGGAGTACGAATCCAATGAAGAGCCTGTGACACCCAAGACAGCTGTGTTTAGCCGCTTCTTGGCTTTAGGTGAAAGTGAATCTCTTCCACAAGGCTGAGTGGACTCCACCAGCTCTTACCTCTGCAGTTTTCAGTGTCAGTTTGGCTCTTAGATTAATTCTATTTCAGTTGTGGGAATGTTAATTTCCAAGGTGATCCTTTCCTATGAAGTACTTTGCTGCCATAAAAGCATAGCTTAGAAAGGTCCCCACGCTATGGTCATCCCCCTAATTCCAAGCAAGGCGGCCCCTGCTGCAGCCTCCCTGAAGCCCTTTCTGCAGGGAGGCTCCTCTGGGCACTCTTGGCCCATTCTTGCCCTTCAAGTGATTTTGGGCTCTTACTGAACCCTGGGTGTGTTCCTACAGGCTGTGGGGTGGGCCAGGCTCCAGGGTCTACTCACTGTTTGTTACAGGGCAAGACTCTTAACGATTCTGAGCCTTAATTTTCTTGTGTGTAAAGTGAAAAATTGTGACAATAACAGGTCCCGTCCCAGGGTGATTTTGATTATTAGTTTCTCCTCTGAACAAAAGGTTGATCCAGGAAGCACAATGTTTGTGCTGCAATGGGCACTGTCCCCCACCTGATGCTGGTCCCCGGAAGGTCCCTGGGTATGCAATTAATTATCTGAAGGTGGAGATGAGCCCTATATGGTCTGTAGTCCCTGAAATCATCTGAGATCGTATGGGTGTGTCCAAGAGCAACTATTCGCCCCTCAGGATTCCCTGAGCTCATTTTTCTCATTCATCTTGCTGTCTTGAAAACAGGTAGGATTGGGGTTTCTTCCCCTGGTATATGATCTTCAGATGCAGAGTGTAAACTCTCCCAGGAACAGAAAGGAAAACACCCCGCATGGCTGAGAGATTCTCTGCATACCAGTCACGGTAAAACAGAAAGGGAAGCAGCTCAGGGAAGCCATGTGGTGGGAAGAACACTGCCTGCTCCCCCCGCCCCCTCCATAGGACAGACCTGGGTTCTTGGCTTTATGGACCACTTATCCTTGGTGTCACTTGAGGCAAATGAGCCTCTTCAAGCCCCAGTGATATGAAGATGATAAGACTGGCAGCTTTGTGAGCATTAAACACAACCCATGGAAAGCAGTGAGCAAGTGCCTGGCTCAGAAGAGGGTCTCAGTTCCCAACAGGATTTCTTCCAAACTACAGCGAGGCTTTTGCTTCTAGACTGTCTACAGCTCAAGTGTAAGGCTTTTTGTGGCTGAACATCCCAAGTGACTGAACATTCTCCCTGATATGGTTTGGCTGTGTCCCCACCAAAATCTCAACTTGAATTGTATCTCTCAGAACTCCCACATGTTGTGGGAGGCACCCGGGGGGAGGTAATTGACTCATGGGGGCCCCTCTTTCCTGCGCTATTCATAGTGGATAAGTCTCACGAGATCTGATGGGTTTCTCAGGGGTTTCTGCTTTTGCTTCTTTCTCATTTGTCTCTTGCCACTGCCATGTAAGAAGTGCCTTTCACCTCCTGCCATGACTCTGAGGCCTCCCGAGCCATGAGGAACTGTAAGTCCAATTAAACCTCAGTCTCGGATGTGTCTTTATCGGCAGTGAGAAAACAGACTAGTATGCTCCCCAAACTGCAAATACATTCATACACACACTCACACGCATAGATACATACTTCACACACAGGCACACTCACACGTGCTTCACACAGGCTCTTGCACACACACCTCCCCGGGGGCAGGAGTTTAATTCCCTTAACAATGCTCTGACAAGCATTCAGTAAGTCACCACTACGTGTCCAATAACAGCAGGGGCTGAGGAGGCAAATATGAAAACCTATTTACAATGTTCATTTCTTAAATCCCTGGATAAAATGAACATGGAGTCCAACTGTCAGAAGCTTTTGAAATGTATTCCCTTTGCATTTTGGGCTTTTCATAGAAGTTGTGATAAGCCGAGAAATTCTGAGAAGTGAGAAAAGACTACTCCTTTTGGATCTTTCTTGTGCAGTAAAAACACATCATGTGTATTCACATTCTGAATGAGTTTTGTAAGTCAGTGAGAAAAAAAAGTAAGAATAAATAAAAATATATTTGAAGGCCAGGCTTGGTGGCTTATGCTGTAATCCCAGCACTTTGGGAGGCTGAGGTGGGTGGATCATGAGGTCAGGAGTTCAAGAGCAGCCTGGCCAAGAAGGTGAAACCCTGTCTTTACTGAAAACACAAAAATTATCTGGGCATGATGGCAGGTGCTTGCAATCCCAACTACTCGGGAGGCTGAGGCAGAAAACTGCTTGAACCTGGGAGGTGAAGGTTGCAGTGAGCCAAGATGGTGCCACTGTACTCCAGCCTGGGCTAGAGAGTGAAACTCCATTAAAAAAAAAAAAAAAAAAAAAAACAGATAATTACCCAGGAGAACAAGTGAATGATTTTTTGATACTGCAAATTCAGATTTTCCAATATGAGGAAATGTACTCCATTATTCTTTGTATTAACCATGGGCTGTAGCACAACCACTTCCCGGCACCTGGGCAGCATGAGCCACGATGCGAGCTGTTCATTTCTCAGGTCCTACAATGAAAAAGGAGGGAAGAGGGTCCTTCCGTGCTTGAAGCAGGAGTGCTGAGTGGTTATCGTTATGGGGGGCGGGCACATCCACATTCGCAGTGGAACTGCATGAGCAACTTAATAGATCACCAAAACGTACTCTACATTTTCCTTGTCATTCCCTTATGTATCCTGAGAAAAAAATCCTGTGCAGGACTTTTTATCCCAATTTTCAAACAGGAATTACAGGTGCTCCCAGGCTGAGTCACAGGCATGGGAAGTCACCCCGTGCGATGTGGCTGCTCCCAGGCTGAGTCACAGGCACGGGAAGTCACCCCGTGCGATGTGGCTGCTCCCAGGCTGAGTCACAGGCACGGGAAGTCACCCTGTGCCATGTGGCTCCAGCCTTTCCTGCTGCAGCAGCCACGGCAGCTCTTTTCATCCTGCTGCTGCGTGGCCCATTCGATGTTGGCTTCATCCAAAATGCACATCTTGGGTGACTTTAGCTAGAGAAGAGCGGGTAGCACACCTCAGGTCATGGGCAGCAATTGCTGTTTCTTAGTGGCTGAGTTGCTCACTGGCGTGGACAGAGCTGAGATGAGCAATGGACACTATTTTGTGGTTGAGCCACATAGGCAGTTATATTCTCTTGAGTAACTCCTGGAAACAAGGTCAAGTTTAGAATAACCTTCCAGAGAAGCACCTGCTGTCAAAGTCAGTGCCATTCCCACCCTCTATGCCCTGTAATTTGGGTTCCTCTAAGAGTCTCTGTTTAATGTTGATAAGACTCTGCCAACAATTTCTTTTTTCAATTTTCAGAAACAAATATATGTACCTATGTAGACAGACAAATATGGATTTATTTTGCTTCAAAGTAATTGTTTTTTGGCCGTGTTTTCTGGGGGCAATCCCTACATTCCAGATCAGCTTGAAGAATGGATATGCGACCCAGCGTTAGGGAGGGACTGCTTCTGGTCTGCACCTGAGGCAGCACCCCTGCAATGGAGCCCCACCACCTGCCGTTCCTGTCCACCTTCTCTGGTTGGCCTCCTGGGGCCAGACGGCCCACTCAGAGGAGTCTGTGCTCTCTCCTGTGGAGGTGAGTTGTGTTCCCCACAAACAATGTTCAAGTCCTAACTCCCAGAACCTGTGAATGTGACCTTATTTGTAAATAGGGTCTTTCCAGATTATCAAGGGAAGATGAGGTATCGGGGAGGCTCTCATCCAATATGACTTTGACCTTATATGAAGGAGCCATGCCCACAGGCATGCACACAGGGAGAATGCCACGGGAACCTGCAGGCAGAGACTGGGGGTGCATCGACCAGCCAAGGAACACCAAGGACTGCCAGCAGCACCAGAAGATTGCAGAGCAACACGGGCGTCCTCCTTACTGCTCTCTAAAGAACCCAGCCCTGCAGATACTTGAACCTCCAGTTTCCAACCTCCAGAACTGGGAGACAGTAAACTCTGTTGTTTTAACCCCCAGTGTGTGGTCCGTTGTGGCAGCAGCCCTAGGACCCTAACCCCACCTCCCACACAGCCTTTATCATGAAGGTCAGGTTCCTGAGCTCGGCACCCCGTGCCCCCCACCAGGTCAGACACTTGAGTAACTCTCCAACCCCGACACGCCAGCCAGACCAAACTCCATGCGTTTGTTGAACTGGGCCCTTTCTTTGAACACACGTCTCTGTTTTTCTTGGCTAGTTCCTAGTGTCTGCAAGACTGAGCTCATGCACGGCATCCTCTGGACAACTTTCCCTGACCTTCAGGCCTGGCTGAAAGGGCTGTGCTTTCTGTGTCTGCAAAGCCTGCTGAGCACGTGTCTACCATTGAACTTATTACACTTTCTTATGATCATTGTTTATAATTGATAAACAACTGATTTTTATCAGTTATCAAACATAATTGATAACTGACTTATCTGTCAACCCCTTGAGACTAAGAGCTCCTTGAGGGCAGATATATTGAGTCTTTAGTGCTCACTATGAATCAGCAGTTAACAAAATCCACTTCCTTAATGTGTACCTGAAGATATAAAGGGTGGTTTTTAAAATTCAAAAACAGGACAAGGAACCAATTGCCTATTCCAGGCGTTGACGACATATGAACGCATGAGGTACAGATTCTCCTACAAAGCTGGAGTGAGACAATGAAAATCAAGGTGAACCACCACATCTTCAGCTCATTATTATTTCTCCTATGAAATGAAAAGGATCCATATTTATTCCACTTCTTCCCCCTGGCAGAAGGAAGATGCCTGCTGATTTCCATGATTCATCCCGTAGATTGTGACAGGTTTGTAAGGCACCTGTCTTTGCGGACAGAGGCAGAGCGCCCTAAGGGGGGATGAAAGGCTTCCTGATGCTGCAGTACCGGTTTGGCACCACAAGAGGGAGCAAGAAATGGCTGGACGTGTTGATTTCACTCACCGAACCAAGTAATTTTGGCATCCAAGGGTTGAGAACATTCCTAGAACAGAAAATCTCAGAATACCAGAGCTGTTTTCCCAGTGATATAAGATCCCTCCCCTGCCTCTCCCTTCCTCCCTCCAACCCCAGTTCCCATATTGAATATTTTCAATCTTCAATAGATTAAATATTGAAGATGGAAGACAGCACATTTCCCATCCTCAGGGCAAGAGTCAAAAAAGCATCTACAAAAGACGGAGTCACGCAGGGTTTACAAAAGTCACCTGTATTGCAGACAAAATATCTTTAAAAAGGAATCCCTGCTAAAGCGGGGGACAAACTACATAAGACACAATACATTTAAAATATGTATTGAAATTACAAATCAAACTTTTTCCATATGATTCCAGAGTACAAAACACAACATTAAAAGGCATTCAAACAGCTCTTTTATACATCACAGTGTTAGTGGCACAAAATGTACTGACATTTCAAAAACACAAATCAAATCTGTTTTGATTTTGTTTTACCACCACTTGTCAAATACATAACGTATACATGTGCATGACTCATTCATGCATATTTTTACACAAGATTAAAATACACCCATAGTAAAGTCAGCAAAGAAGGAAAGAAAGGGCAGGCATGGGGCACGTAGCCACCCCTCACTGAAGGCTCCTGGAATTGTGGAAGACAGAATTGCACAAATCAAAGGGAGGGTGGAGACCCTGGGTTTTTCAACATCAAGACAGCATGCTCTCCTAGCTGTGAAGCATTAGCAAATAGATTTGAATGCAGGCCCCTTTGTTCCATTTGGTGTTTTTGGTAAGACCAGTCATAATCCCTTCATTGTGTTTATTTTCATAAGGGCTTAGGTTAATTATCAGAAATAAACAAGCTTTGGTATTTTTTAAAGAGAACTTCATGAAGCTTTACACATGCAAAACGTTTTCCCTTGATGATCTCATTGTGATTTATATATATACACAGGTGTGCTCACTAAGAAATGAGAATCTGACACAGGCACGAAGCCCCTCGTGGATCCTTTCAATCCCTTAATTTTTAAAGACTACCAAGAAAAAAATTTCTCTTCTAAATTTGTAAAATGACTTCTAACTTTTGCAATAGAAATGAAAACAATAAACTCAACTTGAAGTAATTTTTGCATCTCTGATAGTCCCTCCCATGGGCCCTGTGTTTTAATCAGGAACTGGCCTGTGCCCTAAACTGGTTTTATGAAATAAGATGTCGTCAAGATCATTCATTCTCCTTTAAGAAAACAGCCAGGTACGGTGGCTCAAGCCTGTAATCCCAGCACTTCGGGATGCTGAAGTGGGCGGGTCACCTGAGATCAGGAGTTTGAGACCAGCCTCGTCAACATGGTGAAATCCCATCTCTATTGAAAATACAAAAATTAGCTGGGCATGGTGGCTGTCACCTGTAATCCCAGCTACTTGGGAGGCTGAGGCAGGAGAATCGCTTGAACCCCAGAGGGGGAGATTGCAGCAAGCCGAGACGGTGCCACAGTACTCCAGCCTGGTGACAAGAGCGAAATTCCATCTCAAAAAAAGAAAGAAAATGCCAGAGGTGGCAGATGCTGGTTCCTCTTTCCTCTGTCCACAGCTACTCTTGTGAGTTGAGGAGGAAGAACTAATCTGGACAGTTATTCATGCAATCCAAGGCTTTGTTTATGCTCAGATCCTAAGTCAGTCTCTGCTACGTGAACATCCGTGGTGACTGCATCTCTGCTAGGAGCTGGCTTCCTGTGAGGGTGCACAGCTCATCTGGCTGAGCTATGGACTACACAGCAGAGCCAGACTAAGAGGTCACAATGTCCGACCAATCCTCCAAATGTGGTCAGGTATACTGAAGGCCCTCGGATAAGCCACAGGTCCACTGGGTTATGGCCAGTACTCACTGGCCACCCCACCTGGACAGCAGTACAGCAGCCACGGCTGTCTAAGGGCCCTCACCCCTTACTCCCTAATTTAAAGACCCCTTAAGAAACACATGCCACGTGCTGCCGGGGCTTCGGAATGAACACCATCTATAAAAGTGAATGTCACTTTTCAATTGAGACAAATTATGCCACTTAACGGGAATAGGTCCATCCACTCAATGTAGAACTCCCCAAGTTTTACTGGGGAGTGATGGCAAGACCAAAGTCCAAGCTGAGAGCCATCTTCCAGTGTGCTATCTACAGTTTACATCAAGCAGGGTTGATACTGTATTCCCGTAAGAGTATGGCATTCCTTACTAAAACAGAAGGAAGTGTGAGTTTATATATCTCAGAGGGCATTGCTGGCATTTATAAAGAAGTGGACAATTTTAATTTCATAACTAGGTCAAAATGAGCAAATGGAGGCATGCATCATACAAAAAGTCAGAGCCAGTAGGTGCTAATTTGACTGCCCCTGGCTGGCCCCAGAATCTCTGTGGTCCCTATGTGGGTTGAACTACGTGCTTGTGAAACACATCAGAAGCGAAGGCACAAGGACGGCTGGGGCTACAGATGTGCACGACTGGGCCCGAGACTCCTCAGCGAACAGCCTGTCCCTCTAGAAGTAAGGTGATGTGAGCTCTAGCCTTAGGATGCAACCTTTCCAAAGGCTCCGACTCTCAACCTGAGGATGGGGATGCTGCTGCGTGGGCTCATGGGATGGGCAGCAGGAATTTCAGGCAGG
>CM052654.1:135691224-135704355 GCA_028533165.1 Leontopithecus rosalia
ACCTCAACTACCTGGAGCACAACTGTCCATCTTGAAGGAGCCACACATTCTTTGCAGTCAAAATGATGCCAAAATCCTTGACCATATGACCACATTCTTGGCCAGATACACACCATCTTCGCCTTTCACTCGGTCCACCTCGTCTCTAAAGTTGCCTGCTGTTTGAAAAGCTGGGTTACCCAACCTGTGGCCAATTGGTGACAGGCAGATACAGGTGGTGCCAGAGTTATGCAGCCAGCAGTGACAAGTGAGACAGAAAGCAAATAATATCACAAAATGGAAAGAATCACTCAGTGTGTGTGCTGTGGATGTGTGTCAGATACCTGATCACAGAAGGCAGAGGGACAAGTAAACGGTTTCGGGCTCCTGAGAATCTGTACAACACAGCTTTGTTCATACTGGCAAACCCTGAGATTTAAAGGAACAGTTAGCCCTTGCCATGAAGTGTCTTAAACGTATGCTACTTAAAGCCAGAACACCCTTTCTGCAGACCATCGCAAGTTTCCATGCACAGCCCGGTACCTCTCATAATAAATGTCCGACCCAGGTTCATGGGATGAGCCATGAAAAGAAACTGGTAATATTCTGAATGGTTTCTCCCAGAGAATTCTTCTATAAACCACACTGAAGGGGTTGGAAAAAGTAAGCCAAAATCTGCGCTATGGTAAGGTGAACGGAACGCTAGTATTCCCTGATGCCAGGCATCTGAAGGTGGCACAGAGGTGCAGAATCATGGTATCATATTTGATCCCGTGTTATAATCCAGTCTAATTTTCTCATTTCACAGGTGCAAAATCTATACCCCTAGCCCCCAAAAAAGCCTATACCCAGAGGTCCAATATTTGTTTAAAACGCACAAGAGCTGAGCATCCTGGTGTAAATACAAGAGATATATGGTACATATTTCACTGATCTCAGTGAGAAATACCCTTAGAACAGTGACTGCACGTGGCTTCCAGGACATAAGCATTTCTGGAAGGAATGCCTGGTGCTTCAGCTCAGTCTCAGAAACTGTCACTGTGCACCCCTCCACGGACGTGAATACAGAGAATCAGTAATTAGCTGGCTTTAGTTAATGCCATCCTTTAGCTAAAAATGAGCTCTTGATCAGAGCTGAACCGGGGTAAAGTTTCTTTTCACTTCTCAGAAGAGAAGGAAGAGCTGGTGCTGGATAAGATCTCCCTTGTCAGATGCTGGGGTCCTGAGGAAGGAGGGTTACTCAGTGAAAATGAAATACTCCTCCACATGACGGATGATTTCTGGGATAGCACCAGAAAAAGGCCACAAGTACTTTATGCCATCCTGTGTACAGCGAATGCACAAGAGGGTGGCTGGACAGGGCACAGGTGTGGCTCACAGCACCCACAATCACTCCAGCGACTGTGCAGTCAGTCCCCTTGAGACATCTGTCCACCCTGCAGCCCTGCCTTCACCGTCATTCTGCTGGTTCTGTCATTTGCTTCCATAAGAAACTCTGCCATACTGAATAAAAAATGTATCACTTGGGATACAAACTGTACAAAAACTTTATGCAACAAAAACAATTCTTCCTTCACAGCACTGCTATCTTGTTAGAAAGGTCCATTTGACAAGTACACTGGGTAAAGATGCTTGTGGCATATAAAACCTCTGCTCCCATGAACATAATGAAACCAGCCTGCCATCTCAAGGAGACACGTTGGAATTCCCCCAGACCTCTTAGAATAAGCTTACTAAGCTTCACCTCTAAAGGCAGAAAGAACTGGGGAGACGGAACCTTTCAAAATGACACTGAAGGCTGGAAATCACAGGACAGTGAATTCAGGGCATGTTCTGAGTGCTGATGAGGCTTGAGCTGAGCAAGTTCCTGCGTGACAGAGAAATGCTTCCCCAGGGAGCCTATGAAACCAGACCCAGGCAAGAAGTTCTAAGCCCTGGCAGGGTCTGTGCCAGAGGGCAGCCCAGCTGACCCATTTGTAGGATGATAAAGCAATTTTGTGGGTCAAGATGAGGGCTTTAGAAAACAGAGCAGAACAGAAAATGCAGGCACCCAGGGTGGGTAAGTTTTGTCGACGTGGGTATGCACGGGGATCTACACGTCTGGAACATCCCTGTGGGCTGCAGTCAAGTAAGATTCCAAAGCCACTGCTCAGCACATGCTGCAGCCTGGGCTGGTTACAGTCAGGTAAGTGGAGGAGCAGGAGCTGGAGCAGAGCCTTAGAAATGTATAGGAGGAATATGGATTGACAGGGAGAAGGAACAGAACAGAGCGAGAGAGACATGGGAGTGGAGAAGGCAGAACAGCAGGCCAGCCTGAGTGGGGCTGTTCTGAGGCCACACGGTTGGCAGATTCTGCTTTGCTGAGAGATGCAAATGAAGTTAAAATAAAGGGAGGCCAAATGTGGGGGACCAGGAGTCTCAGGAGGAGACATCTTCAGGTTATGCCCCATCGGAGCATTCTATTCTGCTGTTATAAAACCTTCGGTGGCTCCCTAGTGCTATACAGACTTAAGTCTACAGCATGATACGCCACCCTCTCCAAGTCCAATCACTACTCTGCCCCCAACTTCCCACCAGCTGCACTCCCAGAGGCCCCCCAGTGTTCCATTCTGTGCCTCTGCTCACACTGTCCTCTCCTTCAAAGCATTTTCTGCAACATCCAATATTTAGGACCTTTATGGTCTAATTTAGGTGCCACTCATTTCAAACTATTTTTCTTGAACATTCTAGCTTGCTGAATTATCAACAAGAAATAATTCTTTGCTTCTAATGCCTCACCCTGCCTTGTGATCTGTGAGTTCCCCACAGCCTGGCAGGTACACGTGCTCCAAAGTCATCTGCAGCTGCTGGGTTTCCTGCACAGCACTGAACTTGGGAGCACGCTCAGTGCCGCAGCAGCCCGGGGGAAGGACAGGGCAGGGGAGATGCCGGAAGCCTGAAAACCAGGCAGGAGATGATAGAAGCGATCTCTTTACATGGACTGGTTTCCAAAAAGCAGACAGAGGTGAGTCTGAGCGAAGCCAGGGCTCCTAAGGAGGTGGGCGTCCACTCCAGCAGCTGCAGGCCATCACCTGCTGCACCTTGACACACCTGGCTGCTCTGCTTCCCAAAAGCTCCAGGTCCCACTGCACTTTTGTGAATTGGAACTTTTTTTTTTGAGACAGAGTCTCGCTCTGTCGCCCAGGCTGGAGTGCAGTGGCCCGATCTGGGATCACTGCAAACTCTGCCTTCAAGGAAAGAAAGAACTCTTAGGTGTCATTAGACAGGTGGTGTTACTCCTGTCTCTCCCTAGGAGAAAAAAAAAAGTCCTTGTCTTTGAATGGGGACAAACATGCTCCAAGTCATCCACTTCCACTTCTCCTCACTAGGAGCAGAACTGGAAAATAAAGCAGCTCTCACAGCTCCTGGGATGGGGGCACAGCAACCCTTCACTCCTTGCCCTGCCCCGTGAAGCTCCCCACGTGTAGAGAGCTGCTAAAGGCATGAGGACCGTTGGCCCTGTGGAGAGAGCTGTGAATCAACACCCAGATGGGTCATTCACGATTTTGCCCATGCACTACTTCCAAAGATTGTTTTGTCTCAGGCAAAGGACCAGCACCAAAGAAGTTAGAAAGGGCCGGGCGCGGTGGCTCACACCTGTAATCTCAGCACTTTGGGAGGCCGAGGCAGGTGGATCACGAGGTCAAGAGATCGAGACCATCCTGGTCAACATGGTGAAACCCCGTCTCTACTCAAAATACAAAAAATTAGCTGGGCATGGTGGTGCGTGCCTGTAGTCCCAGCTACTCAGGAGGCTGAGGCAGGAGAATTGCCTGAACCCAGGAGGCAGAGGTTGCGGTGAGCCGAGATCGCGCCATTGCACTTCAGCCTGGGTAACGAGCGAAACTCCGTCTCAAAAAAAAAAAAAAAAAAGAAGTTAGAAAGATGAGCAAATCAGGTCCCCGCTCTCAAGAGCACTTTTCTGTATCCTAAGAGATAAGATGCAGATGAGCACGGGGCTGTGACCAGAACGTGCTGGGGCCATGTGGGAGGGAGGGCTCTTCTTGGATGACAGTCATGAGCCAGAGACTTCACGGAGGAGGACGTGCCTGGACTGGGCCACGGAGGAGGACGTGCCTGGACTGGGCCACAGAGGGGGTTAGAACATAGACAAGCAGAGCTGGGCAAGAACAGGACAAGCAGAGGAAGACAGTGATAAAGATCAAGGCAGCAGCAACAGCTGGGGTGAAGTGGAGAGGGAGGGAGAGCATGGGCGCGGCAGCCTGGAGACGTCCAAAGGGAGCCTGGAGGAGCAGGGAAGACACAGCCACCAAGACCCACACTGAGGCTGTCCCAGATTCCCAGAGTACTGGGCTTTTGGCACCTCCAGGGCACAATGCCATCAAGGTATCTGACTGCTAGCCCCACCTGAGGCCCCAGCCAGCAGCCAGATCAAGATCAGCTGCATGGGGCACGAGTCTGCAGGGGCTCCTGCCTTGGAGCTGCCCAGCCGACACCACATGGGCCGCACATGGGCTGGCTGGGCTGAGTCCTGTTCCCACCGCAGATTCCAGAGCAAAACACATGTGAGGATGGTAAGCCTGAGCATGTAGGAGGCTCAGTACTCAGCGACAGCCAGCCAGAGTCCCTGTGGGAAAGAACTTGCTCCCATCCGGTACTCACCTTCTCTACAGATAAACTGCCAGAGCTGGGCAATGGTCCAGGTTCTCACCAAGCTGTGACTCAGTTTCTATCAAGGTACATACACCACGTCCACTCACACAGTGACTGTGCAAATGCTGGGTACCCCAAATCAGCTCCCAGTCATCCCCCTACCTACAGCCCCAGGGAAAACCAAGTACAGAGGAGGAATGCAGCTGGGTGGTTTCTGTGCTGTGTGGAGAGGGAGCTGTAGGTGTTGCTATGAGTTAAATCGTGTTCCCCCAAAAAACAATAAGTGAAGTTCTAGCCCCCTAGTATCTCAGAATGTGACCTTCTTTGGAAACAGCATCTCTACAGATCAATTAAGTTAACATGAGGTGACTAGGGTGGGCTTCAATCCCATATGGCTGACGTCCTGATAGAAAGCGGGGATTCAGACACTGGCAGAGGACGAGATGAAGACGCACAGGGAAGAGGCGGCCGGAGGAAGACGGAAGACTGCAGTGATGCATCTATGTGCCCAGGAATGCCGTGGGTGGCTGGGAAACCCTAGAAGCTGGATGAGGCCAGGGAGGACTCTCCTGCAGGTTTCAGGGCAGGCTGGGTCCTGCTGACACCTTGATTTCAGAATCCTGACCTCCAGGACTGAGCCAATATGTCTCTGCTGTTCTGAGCCACCTGGCCTGTAGTGCTTTGTCACAGCAGCCAGAGCAGATCTGGAGGGCGTGTGGATTCTAGCCATGCAAGGCCACGTGCAGCAAGAACAGTCAAAGGAGCTCGGACCAACTCTCTGGAGCAGAGGGCAGCACACCACGGCCCTTGGGCCAAATCTGGCTTCATCTCTGTTCTGTTTTGTTTATCCACACAGCTTTACTGGGATACAATTCTCGTACCACACAATTCAGAAATTTAAAGTACACCCATTCAGTGGTTTCCGGTGTGTTCACAGGGTTATGCAACCATCACCAGTCACTTCTCCCACCTGCCTGTGTAAACAGTTTCACTGGAACACAGCCAAGGCAACACGCTGACGTACTGTCGGCTGCTTCCGTGCCGCCAGGTGGAGTTGACAGTTGCAGCAGAGACCTATGGCCTGGGAGGCCAAGAATGCACAGCATCTGCTCCTGACAGGAGGCGTGTCTTATCCCTGGGGGTGGACACCCACAGGCTGTGCCACGTGGTCGGCATTTAAGATTGTGGAGGAAGTGCAGCTGTAGGTGGACCTTTCCCTCCAGCTGGCAACTGCCTTGAGACTGAGTTTCTCCATCTTTTGGATGGGGCTGACACACATGCCTGAGAGGCTCTCCCAAGAAATGCAGTAAAGGAGACACAGGCTTGAGCCCTTCACGCCCCGGGAGGAGCAGGCAGGGAGCAGCAGCCAAAACGCCTCCTGCCGCTAATCCCTCCCAGCTTCCCGCTCACTCAGCACGAGATCCAGTGTCGCTCTGTGGCCTGCCAAGCCCTAAAGGGTCTGTGCCTGCCATCGTCTCTGACCAGCTCCCCATCGCATCGCCTTTAGCTGATTTATTAGGTTCTGGGGACTTGCTGATTTATCATCTCTGCCCCCAAATAGAATGTAGGCTCCGCAGGAGAAGGACATACCTGTCTCATGTACCACACCCAGCACACAGTAGGTAATAAATATGTGTTTAAAGCACAAGTTAACATTCACCAACATGAGGCTCCTTTATCAACTCCAACGTCTGCACAGGCATTACCACCTCGGGCAGGGATCCCCAACCCCTGGGCCATGAACTGGCAGTGATCTGCGGCCTGTTAGGAACCAGGCCACACAATAGGAGGTTAACAGTGGCAAGGGGCAGTGGGGGGAGCAAATGAGCGAACCTTCATCTGTATTTACAGCCGCTCCCCATCACTCACATTCCCGCCTGAGCCCTGCATCCTGTCAATCAGCAGTGGCATTAGAGTCTCACAGGAGCTCGAATCCTGTTGTGAACTGCACATGTGAGAGATCGAGCTGCACACCCCTTATGAGAATCTAATGCCCGATGATCTGTCACTGTCTCCCATCATCCCCAGATGGGACCATCTTGTTGCAGGGAAACAAGCTCAGGGTTCCCGCTGATTCTACATGATGGTGAGTTGTGTAATTATTTCATTATATATTACAATGTAGTAATGACATAAATGAAGTACACAATAAATGCAATGTGCTTGAATCATCACAAATCCATCCCCCTTCCTGGTGTGTGGAAAAACTGTCTTCCACGAAGTGAGTCCCTGGTGCCACAAAGGCTAGGGACCACTGACCTAGGGAAATTTTCCACTCCTTCCCTGTTATTCATTCCTGTTCCTACCTTGCTTATCTCAGGGTCTCCAGAGAAAACTCTTTGCTAAGGGCTAGGCAAGGATCACCTCAACGCAGTCAGCAGGTCATGACCAAGGCCATGAGTCACGTGCAAGTGATCTGAAGTCTGATGTTGAAGACCCATCAGACAATGGTTGTGATGCTCGTTGACGCTAACTTTGGGCCAGGGTTTCTATAAGGATAAGCCTAGACCAGCAAAAACCTGGCAGGAACCACGTCTACTAGCTCTTCCTATCCGGGAAATCTTCATCCTACAGGCAAGTCTGGAAACACTAAAGATACACACACACACACACACACACACACACACACACACACACACGTGTCTCTCTCTCTCTCTCTCTCAGCAAAAACCCAGCAGGAACCACATCTAGTAGCTCTTTCTATCCAAGAGATCTTCATCCTATAGGCAAATCTGGAAACACTAAAGATACACACACACACACACTCTCTCTCTCTCTCACTCTCTCTCTCTCTCTCTCTCTCAGTGAAAAACCAGCAGGAACCACATTTACTAGCTCTTTCTATCCAAGAGATCTTCATCCTATACGCAAATCTGGAAACACTAAAGATACACATACACACACACACACACACACACACACACACAGAGTGTCTCTCTCTCTCTCTCTCTCTCTCTCTCTCTCTCTCTCTCTCTCAGATCAAACTTCCAGGTGAATCACCTCCTACCTGTGTCCGATGCCAGATCACAGATGCCCGGGAGTGGCCCAGCTTGTTCCGGCAAGGTCCCTTATCGTAGTGTATCAGGAGGAAATCATCCTGTGAGGGCAGAGACAGACAGTGAACGAGGGGTTCCTGCTGAGTTCTGTGAGTATCCTGGCCTTTGATGCATTTCTTGTCCTGTGCTCACAATAAGTGGAGACGTGGGCGACACGGGAAGGGACGCACCCGGGAACAACTGGCCACAGCCACTGTGGGCCAGGCCACTCCTCACAGGGCCTCCATTCATCACAGAGCCACCCAGGACAGCACAGCCTTGGGCACTAGAGGGAGCCTTGGACCAGCCGTCAGGCCCAGCTCAAAGAAGGGCTTCCCTGTGCAGTGGCCACTTCTGAGCTTGTGGGAAAGAAGGGATCTCGTGGAGACGCAGGACTACTAAATACGCAGGTCACGACTGCTCCAAAGAGCTCCTGCTGGCCCCGGCTGTGTGTGATTCCCTCTGCACTGGCATCTTCCCGCTGCAGGAACAGGGCTATTCCCAGGACTGGATGACTTTCGTTGTCGCTGGCCCATCCCCCTCCATCAGGTCGGGCTTTTCACCTAGAAAGTGCTTCCTCTCCACTCAGGCCACTTGACTTTCTCATGATTCAAGATCCAGCTCAGGGAGCACCTTCTATCTGCATCTTCTCAGACCCTCCCGAGTGGGCAGCAGCTCTCTGCACTCCAGCACTCCTGCGGACGCCTCCCTCCCAGCGTTCTCCATCCCACCTCGATCTCCTGGAGCTGGGACCTTCACACATATTGGTCTAACTGTGTTCCCCAGCTCAGTACCTGGCACCCAAATCTCAATGACTACCCGCTGGCATGAGGGAAATGACATTTCTGTACCAAAATGTCTGCTCCTCCAGGACCAGGAGGCACTGTTTTCAGTCCTGATCAATGCAGGAAATGGTGAGGCACCTGGCGCCAAGGAGGGGCAAAGCTGCTGATTCACGTAACGAGGGCTGTAAACAGCGCTTTTTCAGAAAAGAGCAAATAAACACTGAGTCCAATGTGCCTGAAGGATCAGGAAGTCATTCTTCTGAAAACAGGAGGAGAAGGAGAGGGGTAGGGGCCTTCTGCTCCTTTCAATCAACTCTGATAGGATAGTTTTGGGGCTGCAGCCGGCCTTCCTCTCCTTGTGGGGAGGACACCAGCCTTGAGTTTGCCGAGTTTCGGGGTCCAGCCTCCTGGTGTCTAAATGCACAGTGAGTGGAGAGCCATCAGATCCTGGCTGTTACAGGTACAGTAGCAAGAGGCCTCAGCTGGGAACTGGAGTCCCAGCTACCACCTTGCGCCCAGCTTCGGTGCCTAGACGCCTCGTCTGTGAGAGGAAGGGGAGGAGCAGGCGAACGCAAAGCCACTTCTGGCCACACCTTTCTTGACTACGAAGCTATTTCTGTCCACTTTCACCACGGTGAGCTCTCTCCTCCTTGAACTCTTAACTGAAATTTCCTTTGCACTGATATTAATTTACACACTGAGATGAGCTCATTCTCCATTTTCCCGACTGCCTCTCACAAGGTCTTGCATTGCAGGCTCTTTAAACGCTTTTGAATTTGTTTTCTGAAATGCAAACCAAATCCTGTGGACTACCCAGTGGAGAAGTGGTTACTGATCTCTGCCAGCAGACATGGACACGCCTGGCTGAACATCCAAGGGACCTGGACAGCTTTTGGAAGCTGAAGATCCTGACTCAGAGGTCTGAGGCAGGGCCCAGTCCTCACACTCCCTAAGTGGTTCTGATCCATCCTGTCCTTGGGAAGCATAGGCCTCTGTGCTGGGGGCCAGACCCCTGATCTTGATACACAGGGCCCGTCGTCTGGGCCTCACCTTATCTTTCCAGCATCTCTGGCAAGGCCACGAGTGAGGTCACATCCTGCTTCATCACGCCCAGGTCTTTGGTAGTAACCTGGCTCGCTCGGCACACTCTGTCCTCTCTGGTGAACAAACTTACTCAGCCTCCAAGTCCTCAGCTACCCTCAGGCCCACAGACCCAGTAACCTGCTGACTCCTCCTTTGGGCCGCCAGGGACCTTACACCGTTAGCCATGCAGCCGCCTTAGAGCGATGTGTCTAATCACTAGGGCTCTCCAGGGAGATGAGGAGCTCCTCAAGGTTAAGAACTTCACCCCCGCTCTCATCTCACCAGGCCGGCATGTCATCCAGCAGAGCAGAGCTGCTGACTCCGCCAGATTTCACGAACAAAATGAATGTCGACTTAAAAAGCACTTTACTTATCCCTTGATAAAAGCACTCAGATATGGTTTTACACTATAGAAAGGACTGACTTGTGAGGTTTAGTGTACTGATGAAGCCCTGGGGCATAGCAATCCCGGAGCTGCAGGAACATAGATCTGTTTCCTGATAGGGGATGCTTTCCTCCTATTGTTCAAAGAAGTTCTGGGTGGGAATGAAACCACCAGGCATGCTCCAGGAAGCTGCAATCAGGGAGAAGGTGGATGAAAGAACAAATCCCCCAGGGCAGTTCAAGCCCCTTCAGCTTTAAAATGTCCACGTAAACTCTGGCTTGACACAGTCTGGTCTAACATGAACAGGTGGTTTTGAGTTTGAAAGATCAGGGACTGACGGCTGTCCCTTCCTCGCTAGTTTGAGAAAGATAAACCTCTCTGGCCTTCCTCATTCCAACTCACAGAAATACTATGTGTATTAAAGTGAAACGGGCATGCAGAGCAAATTGTATAATACTGATCTGGAATAATTACCTCAATAAACATTCACTGTCTACTGCAAAAAAAAATGCATAAAAGAAAGAAACTACATGTCCCTGTTTACCGAAAATAGTGAGTGCTGGGCCAGCATTGACAGCTGAGGAGCAGTGAGGATTCAAAGGGAGATAAGCTCGGCCAGGTGCAGAGGAGAGGGAGTAAGGGCCAGCATGTGAAGGAGGCTTTTGAAATATTCATAACACCTGGATGTCTGCATGTGCCAGAAAGCACTGGGGGAAAACAGGAGAGAAAGGCTCCATGGAAAGCCCTCCTCTCTCCTCCAAGTGCTCTTGGCTGGCTTCAGACAGTGCATTTACGTGCTTGTCCTAAATCACTGTTAATGTCTTTGGTGAAGGGCCTCCACAGTAGACTCCCTTCGCTTCACATCCGCTTCCTCTGACCACAGGGTCACTTCTCAGCAGCTCTTCACCTGCACAGAAGACATAGGCAACCCTGCCGGCCATGAGGAGGATGACTCTGATGGAGGAAAAGTGCAGCCTGGTTCCTCTCCACTAGCAAGAGACAGAGCCTGCTTTAGGGTGGAGGTGGACAGAGAGGGCCTGCCTCAGGGACTAGGGCAGAGAGGACACACTTCTGTGCTGGAAGCGGAAGAACAGCGGCTTCCCTCCTAGTCCCTTAACTTAGTCCAAGGAGCCTGGGGAAACCAAACTTTTGTGAGTCCATGTCTAATGCTGTTCCTAAATGACCCGCAAGAGGCTTTGTGACAAGGTGGAGGAAAGCTGCCATTTCACTTCCTCCCTTCTTTATGGAAAGTTACAAAGAGTAGTAAGTTGCAGGCCAGATATTAGATATTGTATCATAACTCAATGATCCGTTTTCAGAAGAAAAAAACTGGAATACAGTAAAAGGCAAATAAATAAATAAGACTTTGAAGGCCCTAAAAAATTTTGAAAAGCTTCAGATGTCACTCCACAAATCCCCTCCCCACCACGTGAGGGCCAGGAACAGCTTAGTCGGACTTGAGCTAAAGAAAACTCATCTTGCCATGCTGATTCATTAAGCTTGCCTAGGAAGTGAAAATGAAGCCTCAGGATAGAAGATGGTGAGATTTTACCCAGATGTGCTCAGCTACATCAGGTTCTACTATTAATTTAGTAATTTAAAGTTCGTAAAGAGACAACAGGCCTTTCAAAGGAACAATTCCAAAAGAAGCAATCGAATGTTTGAAGGTAGCCTTTCTATTACAGACCTGTTGCAATATGTAATATTCCATCTCAAAGAGACACTCATTTTCTTCTGGACAAATCTCTCAGCCTGTGCTTCATTCTGCTTTGCCCATTGGTCTGACCCACTTCTCCTTCACCTTTGAGGCCTGGAGGGACCCATCTCAGCCACTATGTGCCAAGTTGAACTGCTCTGAAATAGCCCACGGTATGAACACACTTGCCCAGAAACACTGATAAGAAAGAATAGTCTCTGGGCAGATGAATTGCTAATATCTAAAGCATGGACCTGCTCTGACTGCCCCACAGCTTTATCTGAATGAAACCTGAATGGCTTAATAATATTACTGGATGGACTGGATGCATTCATCCTTGCTGTGCAGAACAGAGACAAATATATCACTTCATGACACATGACTTGATTTGCGTGGACTATCCCTAGCTACAATGGTTTCAACAGATAAATAGGTCTGCTATTCAATTATAGATTCATTTATTTATTTATGAGATAGAGTCTTGCTCTGTTGCCCAGGCTGGAGTGCGATGGTGCCATCTTAGCTCACTGCAACCTGCACCTCCCAGGTTCAAGTGATTCTTGTGCCTCAGTCTCCCATGTAGCGAGGACTACAGGTGCATGCCACCATGACTGGCTAATTGTTTGAATTTTTAGTAGAGACAGGGTTTCACCATGTTGCTCAGGCTGCTCTGAACTCTTGACCTCAGGTGATCTGCCCACCTCGGCCTCCCAAAGTGCTGGGAATACTGGTGTGAGCCACCATGCACGGCCTAATTATAGTTCTTAAAAAAGTATGCACCAATTACTCTTCTAAAACTGAAATCATAGTTTCCTCATTTTGGCAAGATGCCCATACCCTAATATGGGCAAGGAGGACAATGAGAAGCCAAAAAGCAGCAGCAGGTGCATCAGGCCTCAAAGCTCCAGAAGAGCTTGGGCCTCTGGGAGGGGAGGCTGTGCCCTCCTCTCAGGAACATGGTGCCACATACAGTGTGGTGTGTCTGAGAAGCCTTCAAGCAGAGCACAATCAGAAGGTTGCGATATGAGGCTAGGACTTCCATTCTGCTGAGACATGGATCACCACCTGCGGAGGTCTGCCCTGCTGACCCAGACTCAGTGACAGATGAATGAATGCAACTCACACACACCAGAACACAGTGAATTGAGTGGCTAGGGATGGACGTCAGCTGCTCTCAGAGGGTGACTGCAGCTAACTGATAACTTCTCCCTGTTCTTCCTCACATTTATTCGGTAAAGATTTCCTAACAGAGGGTTTAAGTCAACACACTTGTGGATAATTCACATCGTTTTTTATTTTATTTTATTTTTTTTTTTAGTGGAGGAGAGATGAGGATAGGGAAGGGACTTTGTGATGTATATGGTCCTCTAGAGAGTATGTTAGAATCACAGGAGAGGGCACAGTTTTTCCAAGTTATAACCTTATTCCAAGCTCCCAGTTGTAGTCCACTCTTCTAGTTGAAAATTAAGGCTCTTTTACCACTAGTATTAATAAGATTGCATTCTGCCCTTGTGT
>CM052654.1:135704855-135859176 GCA_028533165.1 Leontopithecus rosalia
CTCTGTATTGCCTGGGGTTGAACAGTGTCCTGCTTTGCTAGATTAGGAAAATTTTCCTGAATAATATCCTGAAGAGTATTTTCCAGCTTGGATTCATTCTCTCCGTCACATTCAGGTACACCTATCAAACGCAGATTAGGTCTTTTTACATAGTCCCATATTTCTTGGAGACTTTGCTCCAAGAAACATCGTTAAAACAGTGGCTTAATGAATGATAAAAGGTTTTGGTTCCTGGGCCCAGAACAAACACCATGAACGGGTAATCCCCCTTCAACCTCCTCATCCCTGGCACAAGGTTTACATGAGTAAATAGAGTAGAGACAAAGAAATGTGGGGAAAACAGATTTAACTGGGGAAGCTTCTATTATCCTTAATCTGCACCCTATGACTTAATGCTCTAACGTAAGAACTGGCTGCCTTCAGCCAGTCTCATTAAACCTTTTGCCCTTCTAAAAGGTTTGAGACTATAATCTTATAACTTCTCTAATATTTTCCTTAAAATTTTGCCAGTCACCCCAAGTGACTCCCAACATCCTGCCAGAGAGCAAAGGGCTTGCACGTTTTCCTGCCCTACAGATGACATGAGGGTCAATGACGTCTTAAAAGTGGCCCCAAGCCCAACAGCTCCCCAGTCCCCGCTTCTGCCTGTCCCTGCCACCCTGAACACCAGGAAGAAGCCCTGACCAGGAACCCAGGAACCAAATCTGCTGTGCCCTGAGTCTGTATTTCCAGCCCCCAGGACCATGAGAAATAAATATCTGTCATTTCACCTGCCTCGTCTCTATTATGGCACAGCAGCCCAAACTGACAATGACAGTCTCGCTTAGACAAAACCTAAGATCATTAAACCCCTTTAAAACCGAGGCTGAATCCTGAACCTGCATAAAGGGTTTAGGCCCCAGAACTACACGAGCCACAAAGGCTTCTGAGGCCGTGGCACTCATGAGTTGATGTTTTCATAATCACAAGAAAAATGCGAAACAGTGTTCCTTCACTGTTACACAGGAATAAGCACCAAGCTCTTTAGGAAATAGCTGGTCTGTTTTTCTCATTCCAAATCTAAATCTCAAAGCTCGACGCAGCCTGGTGGAGCTGAGGGCAGTACTCACGTCCAGGGACTCCAAGCAGTACCAGCAGAAGGCATGCTTGCAGTTCTTGCACATCATCTGAGCACAGCCTTCGTCTCGCTCGATGTAGACTTTGCACTTGGGGCAACGCTTGATGGGCGCGTCGTCCTCTTCCATTTTGAAAGCCGCACTGTGGGAGAAAACTCCGTGAGAACTCTGCACAAACAGATCCCAGGAGAGACCCAGTGGCACTGGCCATGCTGGGAGCATTAGCTCCACTTCAGGGCCAGAGTTCTCTTGGTATTAAGTAAAAAAAAAAAACAAAACAAAAACCAGAAAACAAAGAAATGGAAACTCCAGGGGAAAAAAATTAACCAAAACACTGTGAATCTGCCACTCTGAGTTAGATAAAATTAAAAAAAAAAAAAGCAACATCAACACACACCTAAATTTCGAGATATATATAAACAAAAGAAAATACAGTGAAAGGCTTCTTATAACGGAGGTATCTGAATAATAGCATAAGGCCAAATGTTGTGTCCTTATTCACAGAGCTGTCTACTTTCCAAAGGATTGATATAAACTTTATGTGCTTTGCTGTTATTAAAAAAAATAAACAAATGCTTCAAATACACACACATAAACACACACTGTTCACTTGGTTAGATCCACCTGGCTCTTCTAACAAAATTGTTTGGCTGAGAGGTTGGCCAGGTCTGCAGGGTTAGCACGAAGGGTTAAGTGGAGGTCAGGGCTGGCTCTGCTACAAACTAGCAGTGGAGAGCTCTCCAAGCCCAGTTTTCTCATCAGTGTGCCCGTGAGAGGAGAGACCGTGTGACGGGAGCACAGGGCAGGGGGCAGCTTGTCGGAAGCGCTTGATAAAGGGTAGCAGGAGTTCAACATGGCTAAAGGAAGATAACGCAGACATCAGGTATGACTCATCTCGCGTTGCTAACGTTTAAAAGACAGGTAAGAATATTCCTAAAAGCATCTGCAGGAATAAATGATAAACTGTCAGGAGAAGTTATCACTGATTATTGGGGTGTCCTTGCTACACTGTTTGAACTCGCTAAATCAAACCAGCATCAGCAGGAGAAAATGACTCCTTTGGAGTGAGCGGCTTTTTCAGAATGTAACACGTTTATGGGTATATAGTCGCTGAAGTATTTGGAGTGCATTCTGGCTGAAGGCTCTCTCACAAACTTCCTAGTTGACATGAGCATCAAATGTAGTTTCACTTTAGTGTGAGCTGTCTGATGGCTGGTAGTGAACAATAATTCTCCACTTGGGGTGCACATTCCAACCAATCGTGATGGTTTGGTCCATTCGTAGAAGGCAACAGAGTGAGAAGCAATGAGAGAAGCAGAATGTCTTCACATTGAGGAGCACGGTCTTCAGACAGATGGATCCTACCTGTGCTATTTATGTATTATGTGTCTTAGTTCCCTCGTCTGCAAAGCAGACTAATAAGGCTAATGGCCTCGGTCTCTGCAGGGTGTTGTGAGGATTACAGAGGTTGCACATGCTATGCTCAGAAGCCAGCACATAAGTACCAGGTACTCAATAAACAGTAGTTATTATTTATAACGATTACTGAACAATAACACAGTCATCACTAGCTCAAGCATTTCTCCAATGTAAAAGCAAACTGCAGACAAAATCGGGTGCGTTCAGGGTGGTATGGCCATGGACTGGATAAAGAAAACGTGGCACATATACACCATGGAATACTATGCAGCCAGAAAAAAGATGAGTTCATGTCCTTTGCAGGGACATGGATAAAACTGGAAAACATCATTCTCAGTAAACTGACACAAGAACAGAAAACCAAACACCGCAGGTTCTCACTCATAAGTGGGTGTTGAACAATGAGAACACATGGACACAGGAAGGGGAACATCACATACCAGGGTCTGGGGAGTGGGGGGTTAGGGGAGGAATAGCAGGGGGTGGGGGGATTGGGGAGGGACAGCATTAGGAGAAATAACCTAATGTAGATGACGGGGTGATGGATATAGCAAACCACCACCATGACACAAGTTTACCTAGGTAACAAACCTGCACAATCTGTGCATGTACCTCAGAACTTAAAGTATAATAAATAAATTTAAAAAAATAAAAATAAATCAAAGCAAACCGCAGACCAACCTGGCCACACAGAATGTGATAAAGACTGACCGAAGGTTGCTGCAAGGAGCAAAGGAGGATAGCTCATGTGCAAATATCTCCGGAGGGACGAGGCCCAGAGTCAGCCCCCAGCAAACCTTAGCCCTGGCCTCCTTCTGAGAATGGCTTTCATTTTGCAAAAAGCTGGAAGTCATGAGACACCGAATCTGGCGATCAAGGTTGGTTTCCAGGTTAGATAACATTGTTTTGAAAACGAGGCGTGACCTTAAAGCTATGAAACCAGTTTTCCCATGTGACTCACAAGCTAATTCTGAAAGAAATGGCAGGAACGGTGTGAACAGTGTCTCCTGGGGAGACTTTTCAAAGCGAAAACAGTTAAGATATGCAGGTTCTGGTGTACTGCGCCATGCATAAAAAATGTGCATGGTATAGAAAACAGTTTTCAAATATTCTGTAGTATTTGAATTGCATTTAAAATTATTACTAATAACATTTACTGTAAACTCCAATTATAAAAGCAGACAAGTTTTTGACAGTATAATCATGACCTGTGTGTAGCCCAGCACCTTGAGAAGGTAGGCAGTGATACTAATGAGTTAAGTGCTCAGGAGCTGGATAAAAGCATGGGTGAGGGGAAGATTAACCTTAAAAAAAATGCCAATACAGAAAAATAGCTGAGTGTCTTCACAGTTATAAATGGCAGCTGACAGGCAGCCTCAGTTCCAGAGGACAAGATGGAGTGGTGAGGACTGTGGGGCCTGGGCCCAGGAGGGCGGCTCTCTGCTGCTCTGTGCTGGCTGCCAGCACTGGGAGGTAGGCTCGGAGAGGCTCGGAATTCAGATTTCCTGGAGAAGCCAGAAATTCGGTTTTTATGTGACATCTTCTGATTTTTACATTTCCACAAAATGAAATTTCTGAATTTTGATTTAGACCGTCCTTAGAGAATGATTTAAATGAGACGAGAATGTCACAGACACAGAAAACTAAGTCATCAGGCCCCAAACACTAACCAGCCCCCAGCTAAAGTTTCCAAGCCTCTAAGATGTCAAGTACAAGCCAAGTGTAAGTACAAGCAGTTCATGCTTGCAGCTGCCTGCCTGCTGTGGGCGGCTCAGACACGCACAGGCCCCGCCTTGGGAGCTCAGCCTGATGGCAGACTCCGCCCTGTCAGTGGAAGAACTCAAATCCAGTAGGTCCAGGGTTGTAATCAATGCAGAGGATCTCAGCAGGAACTCAGAGGGTGGAGCTCCTAGCCCCATCCTGGGAACTGGGAAGCTTGACAATGGGATGTGATCACCACCTAAAGTGTGGCAGGAGCCCCCAGGAAAAGGAGGAGGGTGGAGCAGGGTGCTCCAGGCACAGGAATAGAGGTTCGCCTGGAAGAAGACCAGGGGTGGCGTATATGGCAATGACCCTGAGAGAGTCTGGGGCTGGGACAGGCACGGAGTCCCGTGGAAAGGAATGGGAGCTGGGGATAGTGGAATGGGAAGAGGGGAGCACAGGGAGCAGCTGGTGGGCACACCCTTGGGAGGGCGGTGGGCACAGTGGCAGCTCCTCTACGAGGATTGTGGGTTCAACAGGACCAGGGGCATGTGTCCAGTGGATCCATGTGACCTTGCAGATTTTGTAGAACAAAAAGACCTGGGTATGATCAATTTCCTATGCATCAACCTATGAAATGTCGAAGTACAGAGTGAGGTGCGGCAGCATCCTCCTGGGCACACAGCTCAACTATGGCTGCAGGGGAGGCGGCCTGGGGAGTTAGTGTCTTCCCACCCTCTTCCAGACAGTATTGGTGACCAGTGCCCCACTCCTGTTCTTGTTCCTGCACCCCCATTTCAGACCACCTTCAACACAGTGAAGTCTTGGAGAAACTTCAGGTATTGCAGGACTTACAACCCTTTAAAGTAATAAACCACGCATGCATCTGTCATGCCAGCCAAGCCGTGTTAAGTGTGGTTCTCATGTACCTTTCTATTGCCAGGGCCTCACACAGTGGCTGCTGCATAGTCAGTTCTCAAAAAGAAACAAACAGACATACAAACAATGACAGGCTTGAGTGAGACTCAGGAGGCAGAGTGTGTGTTAGGGTTGCCTCAGCCATAGCCACCTACACCACAGTGGCACTTTTAAGAAGAAAGCACACCTGCTTCTCCTGGCCCACAGCCCACGCCTTTGGTGGCAGCTTGTGTACAAAGGGTACCTGGTCTCTCCGGGAAGGAAGGTGATCGGCATGGTCTCCGGGCAGCCCTGGCCAGGGTGCCAGCTGGCTTTGCAGGTGGAGCAGAATTCCATGTGGCAGGCTTTGCACTGCACTGGCTGGGGGGTCTGCAGCCCCACATCCTGGAGCTGACACACAGCCTGGCAGGTGGACGCCGGGCACCACGTCCGACAGGGATCAAACAGCACCTCTGGTACAGGGAGACAAAATGGGCAAATCAAACTTAGGCCAGAGGGTCACGTGGGCTTCAGAGGAAGGAGCCCCGCCAGTGCACGGACCCAGAGGGACACATCCAGGTAACACAGGGAGCACCAGCAGCCCCAACTGATGAGCTGCCCGAGTCGCCCTTCCACCTCCGCTGTAGCTCTTCCCAAAGTCTCCCTTCATGCATAGGGGTGGCGAGAGACCTCCAGACACCCCAGGCATCCTTCAGGAATGCTGCTCCTGCCTCTGGAATGCCCCTGCCTCTAAGACTCAGCTCAAAGGCCTCCACATTCTGGAAAACTTGGCCCACCTGCCTGTGGGGTTTCTTTGAGTAGAGCACATCACACTAGATGATATGCCTCCCCTAGGGGACAGCTTTCAGAAGCCAGGCCCCTGATGGCTCCATGCTGGGCACACAGCTGGCACCAGGAAAATGCTGTTAGAGGACGGGAAGGAAGAGGGAAGGAAGACGGCTGGATTATTCTTCTAACCAAATGGCTCGCCTGCCTCAGATGACTCCTCTTCTCAAATCCAAGCCATAAGTTAAGTACTGAGTGAAACGAACCCTTCAAGAGCCAGATTTTCTCTCTGAATCACAGGGCACATTTCTAAGAAGCCCAGTGTAATGGAATCGGCCAAGAAGTTTATTTGTAAAAACAGGATGCCTTGACACACCTATTTCTTCACATCCTTGTCCACAAACTTTACATTATTGGCTGCCTTTTGCAGTGAGCCTGTCATTTCATTTTCCCTCTTGTCCAGTGAGACGCTGATTTCTCAGTGAGGGGACACCACAGGGAACAGCAAGGCTCTTCCAGAAAGCTCTCCGAGGCCACGCAACGTGGCTATTTCTGAGGCATTCTGTGGGCCACTGGTTTCTAAGTTCTCATCAGGGGTCTTCCTGGGAAGAAGTCAGGACAACTGAGTTTCAGAGACAACTTGAAAGGCAATGACAAGTCCTCGCAAATGTGACTGGCAGCTGGGCAGCTCTCGCTCACCTGCATCACACATGTGATTCCTACTCGCTGGAATCCACTGCAGGCTGGTGCCACGCGTGGACCCCGACTTCTCCTATACGTACCGCCACAGAACCAAGAGCAAGGTAGTGACAAATCACCTGCTGGGTGTCCTGACTGTGCACACGCGTACGTATGTGTACGGCCCTGTGTGTTCACCACGTTCCCCAAATACATGGGGAAGCCAGGTTCAGCTCTCTACACACCATCTTGTAAGGGTCTAACTTCGAAATGATCTAGTCATCCAGTCCAGGGGCTGGCAGACTTCTCTGTAGAGGGTCAGCCAGGAATCGTGTGAGTCTTTGAGGACCATGTTGTCCCTGGGTTTCTGTTGCAATGATTGGCTGCTGCAGTGCAAAAGCAGACACGGTGACCTGGGAATGAATGTCCTAGCAAAACTGAGAGCAGCAGGCCACGGGATGGACTGGATTTGGCCCACTGGCCATGGCTGGCTGACCCTTGATCTCACCTGACCGCCCCTGCCTTTTTTTAAAGCATGAATTAATCAACAGCACAAAACTGTCACATTGCTAGGGGTGGTGGAAGGTGAAGAACGTGATAATAACACAGAATGCTGGGGCTCAGGAACTGCTGCTCCGAACTCATCATCTTCATTATGATCATCTAAAATCCCCAGGACGCTCCCAATGTTCAGTGAATGGACAAAATCAGCTCTTATTTGTTGACAGTTTCAGCGTTTGCTGTTCTAAGGCTGCTCTTAGCTGAGTGACAAGGTGGCTTTTTGAGAAAATGCAGTTGTCTGTGGGTCACATGTCGAGGGGCAGATGCCTGGGGTTTCCCTATGCTGAGGGCCCAGTGAAGCAAGGAGCAGGTATGTGTGCCAGCCTGGGGCACTGAGCGCCACACTGATCAGCGAGGAGGAAACATCAAAGGCAGTTGGCCCCAGTCACGCTGCCATCCCGTCCCGCGATGCCGCCAACAGCTCTCTGCCTGCTGTCTGTTCCTGCTATAAGGTGAGCCCAGCTTTGTCCCTGATGAGGCAGGAGGCCCTGTGTCTGCCCACCCCGCAGGGTGCAAGCACTCCGTGCACTAAACACCACACAGCATGGAAAGAGAAATCCTTACAGTTATTTGCTCTCCTTCCAGTATAGCTCTGGGGCTAGACCCAGAAGGGCAGCGCTGCCTGCTAGGAATCCTTCCATTCCCACTGTTTTCCCCACCCCCACCACACTGTGAAGAGCTTCTGACATTAGGACTAAGCAGATGTCCCAAAGCAGGGTCTCGGTCTCTTCATGCACGTGATTGTCACGCAATGCCCCTGCCCACCCTCGTGGCTCAACAGTGGGAGATGCTATGACGCACCCTCATCACAAAAGGTCCTCAGGACAGCACGCAGGGGAGATCTGGCAATGGTTTCCATGGCAACGATTTAAATTTTATTAGTTCTGTCCTCACAGAGCTGTGACATGGCACTGCCCATCCTCACGTGGAGAGATTCGCTGTCGGAAAGCTCAAGGACAAATAGCTGCTCAGTCTGTTGACTGCCAAAGTCCTTCCTGTGCTGCTGGGGACATCACACCCTGTGAACATGGCCCCAGGCTCAGGCGGAGATGTCTATTAACATTCTGCATTATCCTCCCCATGGCTGAATATTTACATACATGAGTGTATGAGACATATTTTCACATAAAGCAAATAATATACTTTTCGGCACACTAGAAATAACTAATTTTATCTCCCAGAATTATATTCATGACAGATTAATGAAGCAGGTCTCTAAGAACTCCCTGCTTAAAAATGCTTAAAACTGGCTGGGTGCAGTGGCTTATGCCTATAATCCCAGCACTTTGGAAGGCCGAGGTGGGTGGATCACAAGGTTAGGAGTTTGAGACCAGCCCAGCCAATATGGTGAAACCTCGTCTCTACTTAAAATAGAAAAATTAGCTGGCTGTGGTGGGGCATGCCTGTAGTCCCAGCTACTCAGGAGGCTGAGGCTGAAGAATCGCTTGAACCCAAGAGACAGATATTGCAGTGAGCCGATATCACGCCAATGCATTCCAGCCTGGATGACAAAGCGAGACTCCATCTCAAAAAAAAAAAAAAGAAGCCTAAAACTTTTTTAAAAGGTGGCTTTCCCTGGCCTGGCTGATGCCTGGTGTGGGGCTGGAGTGGTGGGCTTGATCCTGCTTCGAGGAGGCAGCATTTTTAGGAGTCAGCTCTAGCCAGGCCTGATTACTGATGGATGACCCAGCGTATTAGTTCATCTCTCTGAGCTTTACTTTCTTTTTAAAAAACAAAACAAAACAATGCACGAAGAGATCTGATATCAGCATTCATGTAGCCAGGCACTGCGCTGGCACAGGGATGACGGCATGAGGACCCACAGTCCCATCTCTGGCATGGCTGAGCTTCCGGGAAGAGGAACATGCGCAGGAATACCCTTAGCACAGCACCGCTGAGTCTCAGAGGGGCACGGGCATCAAGAGGAGCATGCAGAGAGGGGTCCACACAGCGAGAGCCATACACATGCCTCGCTCAAGAATCTGTCCCCACCCAGACTCTGGTGTGAGCCAGTTGTGAGGAAGTGCTCAGAATGAAAACTCAGCTTCCTGGCCCCCTTCCCTGGCTTCCCACTTGCCAAAGGCCCCAGAGCTGGAGAAGAGGAGACATTGACACTAAAATCAAGGCTGTTATATCAGAGGAGACATTCTCAGACTAAATGGAGACAGTGTGTTCAACATGAACTAACCATAGAACTTTCTGGTAACTAAATGTTTTCAGAAAGTCACTGAACTATCTCAGTTTTCTTCCAGGGCATCCTCTACTTGACTAGATCTGAGAGGCATAGAGACAGTCCAAATTTGCTTTCTGATCTTGTCTCCAAACCCTTTGAAAGTGCTGGCTATGATCTGCAGCTATATTCTAGCTCTGACATGCTAGCATTTTATCTAGACAGGCCTTTTATTGTATTAAGTCCAAATACTTAAAAAAAAAAACTTCTAAGAAAATGTTAGTAAAATATTTTCAAGTGAGAGGTTTCAGAGTTTTTTTTTTTTTTTTTTTTTTAACAGAAGCCAATTTGGCTTCATGTTTATGCAAAAGGAAAAAAGATTTTTTGACTAAGCCAAAGTACTAAAGAAATAACAGTCAAAATTATTAGGTTGGAAAATTTATCCAGCTGCATTTTTAAATTAAATTCAATGTCATAGAAAGTTCATAGTAATGCAAACAACAGTCTGTTTCTGTCAAGATTCTCCCTGGAAAATATTCTCAGAAGAGCCTCAAAGTCTCAGAAATCCAAATTAATCAAGTTTATTGCTCTACATACTGACTTTTGTACCAAATGGCATTATATTAAAGCTGTAAACTGCCCCAAAGCAAATGGTATATGACACTTAAATAAACACACTCTTGAAAACAAATTTCGATGCCATCAAAAACCCTGTTTAAGTTGTTATAAATTAGCTACCTTTTTGTTGTTGTTGTTGCTGTTGTTGTTTTTGGTGATTTTGTTGTTGATGTTTGTTTGCTTTGAGACAGGGTCTCAATATGTTGCCCAGGCTGGACTTGAATTCTTCGGCTCAAGTGATTCTCCTGCCTCAGACTCCTGAGTAGCTGAGACTACAGTTATGTGCCAATCAGCCCAGCTATCTTTAGCAAAAAGCAAAAATAAACAAACAACAGGTCCCTGCATGCAGCTCAACTGGTGTCTCTGTCCTCTGGGCCCTGCTTCCATGTAAGCCCATCCTCCAGGGCTGTGTCTCAGTGGTGAAACCCTGCTCTGGTCAAGAACTTGAGAATCAGTGCAGGGAGAGGGACAGCAGATGCCCGCAATCAAAACTCAGAATCTCCCTGCAGGGTCCTCACAATGATGTTCTGCATAAGGAGTGTCACCCGCACACATCTGTCACTCTGCTCTTTAGCAGGCGAGCCCAAGGCCCAGAATAGATATGAAAAGAAGGCCAAATAGAGTCCACAGACTCTTTACAATTTCATTGTATGACCCTGAAGTACTTCAGAGAGCAGGGCTAAAGCCCTCTCCTGGACATTCCACGGGGCTTAAGGCTTTGCAATATGATCCTGAGAATCACATTCTGCTCCATGTACACTGGCCACACTGCTCTCTCAGAGGACCCCTGGGTCTGCATCAGGCCTGCTCCAGCAAGGAGGGCTATGCAGGGCCAGTGGAGGACTCATGACAAAGGGTCATAGGATGTGGTCCCAAAGCACTCACTATATTTAGAAATCAGGGCAAGTCAGTTAGCCTCTCCAGGGATCCGCTGATTAGATAATGACAAAGGAGCCTTGCAGAATTGTTGTGACACTTACTGGGACTTGTTTATTCATTCAGCTGCTACTCTCTAGGCCTGTGTCCAGTGGTGAGTCAGTGCAGAGAGGACACCTACCGTCTCACTGTTGCCAGCGGCTCCTGTAATTTCTGCAATGCCTGCCCTCATGACTTCTCTCCATGACAGCATCTTTTACAATTTGGGCCAGTCCAAGAGTTTAGCCCTCAAACCCTTAGGCCTTAAGCTGGCTGAAATATAATACCCCACGAGGGCCATCATCTTTAAACCACCCATAGGAGACTCAATTGTTTTCCACAGATTCTTCCTGCTACCCAACACATCCCTAGACAAGGTCTTCAAACTGTGAGCTGTTCAGAGAATCCAGAATTTCTATTGAATTTCAGAAGTTTCATTTACATCAACTTTTTCACTCCTATCAAATGCTGTATAATCATATCTACCAAAAGAACTCCCCACAAAGTTATCCACATTCATACATTGCAGGAACCGTAACCGGCAGATATACCAGGGCACCTACCTCTTTCAAACTGTAGCTTTTTATATCTTTGCATAATTTCAGCTGCAACCATGCACTCAATCTAAGGAAAAAAATACAAACAAGAATTATAACAAGCTGAGAGCTAGAATACAATGCAACGTTCACCCAAACAAAACCCACGTTATTCTGACAATCTCAGCAGTGAACGCTAGTGCACACCCAACAGCCCAATCTGTTCAATTCCACCTGCCTCGTTCTCCTGTAGGTGGCCCTGTTTAGGGCAGGCAGCATCTGGGCAGCTAATTGCGGTTTCTAATCCTTCTTTGATCAAGAGCTCCACATACTGTTTCAGGCACTGAAAGAAAACAGAAAAATGTCTATAAACATCTTTACCTCCTTAATTCCGAAGAAACCATGATGCATTAAAAAAAAAATGACCAAGCACATGGTTCGATTACAGTGTAATATTTTCACTGTGCAGTCCACGGCAATCAACAAAGTTCAGGTTTAGAGGTTTTCTTCATTCAACAAGTATTTATGGGGTACCTGTGCTGTGCCAGGGACTGTATGATCGATCACAAAGCTAAGGTTGTCGGTTAGATCCCGGCACACAACCTCAGCAAACACAAGAGCCAAGAACTCCACCATCAAGAAGAAGGGCACCGAGGGAGGCTGGGAGGTAATATTTCTGAAATGCATCTGTGATGCGGGCGCGGCACTAAATATTTATCTCCCATTGTTTCACTGAAGCCGTGGAGCATTTTTACAAGGAAGGCAAGACTGTTCCATTTCTCATATGTGAAAACTCATGTGAGTCAGCAAAGAAGGAAGCTGCCAACTTACACAGCTAGTACCCAGAGCCTTGATGTGAACCCAAGCTTGCTCAGATAAAACACCCATGTTCTTTCTGCTGAGAAGCTCAGAAAAAAGGCCCATGTTCTTCCTGCTGAGAACCTGAGTGTATTTGTCTTTCCTCACTTACCTGGCAATTACTCACTACCTACCTTACCTACTCGGGAGCACTATTTAAAGCCTGAAGTGAGCCAAAAAAGAAAAAAAAAGGAAGTGAAAGACTTGAAGTAGAGTTAATACAAAAGATTCCATGCTCTTCATTTCTGCTTTATAAAGCCTAATAGAAATCTGGTAGAAATCTAGTGATTCCCTGAAAAGCATATTATAAACAGCAACAAGAAGAAACAATATGGCTTTCGCCACCTAGGCTCACCACCAACAGAAACTAGATACAGAGCTTCTTTAAGAACTCAAAGAGCATAGAAAAAGAAAATGATGTGAAATACCACAGTGGCATCCCCAGATCAACTTCAATCACAGTCCCGGTATGCTTAAAGTTCATAATAGCAGTAATATTACAATATTACAATAACATTATGAAAATATAATAGCAATTCATCAAGAAGAATTCATCAGCTACATTTGCTAAGCTGATACCTTCCCGCAAAAATGTATAATGCATTTTATTACAAGAATGCATGATTCTTACTAATGAATGGGTCCAAACTGAAATCCAAGCGCAATTCCTACTGCCTCCATGTTCAGAACAAGTCTGTTAGTCTCTTTCTTCATTTTCCTGATCTGCACTTTAGGAGCAGTTCAACCTATGTCACAGTGAAGTTGTAAGAATCTTAGGCAAGGGAAAAATGTCGAGAGGAATACGGAAAAGAGTATATGCTTGATATATATAAAGAATAATTTGATCTAAACTGGTAATTCTCCCCATTCTAGCAAACAAGAATATTTCATTCATTGAAGACTCTAGATTGCAATTTCTTTAAAAAAAAAGAAATCGAGGTGACCCTCAGAAAGAGCCATTTCCCAAAGCTTTTCTCAGGAGCTGTAACTTCAAGTGCAAATTACCATGTTGGTGGCTCCACACTGAGCCCTGTGGTCCAGCCTGAGATCTTTTACTCTGCCTGGGCTCTGATGATTGTAGTGGCCCTGAACTCAGGTTTTCACAGATAATCTACATTTTGCCAACCTAAAGTTTATGAAGACAGTTCCCAGAGTAGTGAGCATAGATGAGGTAGGGCTTGGAGTTCTACATGAGGCTACAGATGGCATAGTTTTCAGAGATAAACTCATTAAAACCAATGCAAAGACTTTTTTCCAGAACAAGGGAGAGGCAGATGATGAGCAAGAGAGAGAGGAGTCACATCAGCCTCCAGCAGGGCTACAGCCCGCTTCTGGGCAGCATCCGCCGACATGTTACGTGGCAGTGGCACTGTGGACCACCAGAGTAGTGAAGTATTGTAACAAGGTGCTGAACAGCTGGCAGAGCAGTGGAACTTTCTGTTTGTGACTGCGTCCCACATGAGAAGGGAGAAAGACTGCAGGCTTCACAGCCACACAGGCTCAAGCAATCCTTGTCCAAGTCAGAGTTGGGCCAACAGCTCCCTTGACAATAAAAGTGGAATGCCCATCTTCCTGCACTTCTGTGACAGTAAGACATGAAACCTATGAAAGCATCTGGCACCATTCCTGGTAGACAGTACCAGCTAAGTAAATAGTGGCTGTTAGCTCTTTTTTGTCTACTTATGTGATATCTCTCTTACAGTTATAGGCATTTAAAAATCCCAAAACCTTAGCAACAAGATCATTATTTTACTTTCTATAATTAAGTTTGTCTAAATTGGGTCTCTGGAGGATACTGGAATGCCTTAGACCAATAGACAATGCTGAAAACTCTCACAATATTGTGCAGATCAGTATATAATGATAGAACGTGACTCTTCCTAAGAAGCAAAACACGATTAAAACTGGTGTGTACACCCATATGGCAACTAGTGGTGAGTCACATGTGGGTCTCAAAGCTTCCCAAGAGTGAACACCGTGTGTCGTCAGGATGCATCTAACTGTGCAATTTGCAAAATGATTATCTTCTGGGAATATCAATGTGTTCACTATATAAAGAGAGATGTAGTTCCAAGCGCCTGATCTTGCTTCCATCAAAAACAAGCCCAGCTTTCTTCCAGATATAAAGTGGGTCATGACTCACAAGCTATAGTTTTCAATCTAATTGCAAAAAGATGTCTTGAAATGGGAACAGAAATAGGTAAACAGAGAAACTTCTGTAAAAGACGCAGCCCACCGGCAGACACTGACGCATGCTCCTACTGTCACATGAATTATAGGTATCAGCAGTCATATGCCTCCTAAGTCATAGACTCTATGTGAATCGCATTACCTGTGTTAGCTCACTAAACATGCACAAAAAAATCACTGTTATCATGCTCACATGACATATGAGAAACCAAGGCTCAGAGAAGTTAAGAACGGCTCAAGGGGAAGCTCTGAGGCTCAGACGCACCTGTGGCTGAGTCCAAGGCTGGTCAGGTTCTATGTTTGTTTGTTTTAAATTTTTTGCATACTTCCTCCTCAACTGAAAAATTTTAGATGAGCCAGTTTAGAGCGCTAGCGTATATGAGGAATAACTTTAATACAACTGTGTTGTATCAGGAATTGTTGTTAGGTGAGTGCCTTTTATCACCATAAAAGGCAACTATGTGAGATGACGCCTCTGCTGAGCTGCTTCACTCTATGACCATTTTATTATCCATATGTATCCCAAAATACCATGTTGTAAACCTCAAATATATACAGTAAAATTTAGTTTTTTAAACAAGGACTCTTTCAAAAGCAATCAATCACTAAGTATTTTTCGATTACTTCATAAGCTGTTTTGTAGAACAAGGAATCGTATGTACTTTAAAGGGGCATAGTGTCAGTCAACCCGAGAACATCTCATTTATACGTTCACGCTCACGCTGCTGCAAATGCAATGATCCGTGCTACCAAGACCCTCACAGCCCTGTGCGAGGGAAAGAGGCGCACACAGATCATCACCACTATGCACGGTGCTCCGTGCTCTCATGGGGCCACTTCAAGGAGGTGTGGAGGCTTTCACAGGCCACTGCAGATTAACAAGGAGGGGTCCCGCCTGGGTGGCACCAGGGAAGGTTTCCCAGAGATGAAAAGTTGGGCAGGGGGTCAAAGGCATTGCAGGAAAAAAGGCATTAGCCACACAAAGAGAAGAAAGGCATGGGGGGAGTGAGCCACAGAATGTTCCAGGAATTTCATTTTCCACTTTGGTTTCCAACTCTTTGAAACCTGATGAGGAGACAGCACTGCTGATTTGCTAATATACCTCCAATGCTTCAGAAGTTTCCTGCCAAGGAGAAGCGGCCACAGAGAAATATCTGCCTTGCCTAAAACTACAGCAAGCCTGATTTTTCTCTGCTTTTTCACACGAAGTCCTGTTGGCTACTGATAGCCCTAAACGCAGGAGAAAATGCCTAGAAGCTGTGCTTCAGAGGTGCTCATCTGGGATCCACGATTGATTAACACAAGAATTACATGCAGGCAGGTCCAAATGAAAGCAGCAGGGGCCCCGTGAACAGCGGGTGGGGGATAGAACACTGGAATCACAAGCCTGCCTTGAAATTGTAGCTCACCCACTTAGCAGACATGTGGCTCTAGCATGGACCTTCATCTCCCAGTGCCTCCACTTCCTGATACTGTGGGATAAGCTTGGCAGACAGAAAGAAAATCACTCTACAGCTCCAGTGCCCCAGCGACAGTGGGGCTCTGGAGTATTAATCACACACTCCACAAGAGTTTCTCTCAGCCTTTCTGGAGCCTTCAATAATCCATGGTCTGTTTATGTTTCTTCTCTAGTAGATGGTGAACTCTTTGAAAGCAGGATCTATTAATTATTTATCTTTCTATTCTCCATACCTAAGAGAGTGCTGGTAAATAGCAATGAATGAATCAAAGCTGTGCAGATAGAGGGTGGATGGAAGGTCCTAGAGATGAGTAGAACACACACAGAGTAACCAGACACCTGACAACAGACATTCCTCAGCAGCCCAGCAGGGGGCTGGAGCCCTGAGAGAGAGGTGTGCTAGCTACACACCACCATGGCAGGGCAATACCAGTAGGGTCCTCAGCACAGCCTGGAGCACTGCCGTTAAGGAGGCTGGAGGGCTGCGGTTAAGGAGGCTGGAGGGCTGCCGTTAAGGAGGCTGGAGGGCTGTGGTTAAGGAGGCTGGAGGGCTGCCGTTAAGGAGGCTGGAGGGCTGCCGTTAAGGAGGCTGGAGGCATGACCCCCAGCACAGCCTTCCAAGGACAGCCTCCAGAGGACAGCCTCATGGGAATCCCCTGGCAACTTCACTGGGTGGCGTGGGAACCTGGAGCCAACTTCCCAGCAAGCTGCACAGTACATGTTCCAGCAAAGATCCCTTTCCTTGAGGATGAATGAATGTGACTTCACTCACATTCTAAAGAGGTCAAAATACAAAGTTTGCATTAATAAAATTCTTGAAAAAAACAATCCAGACTTTACACATAAAATAAATGCTCTCCTCTACATTAGCTGTTTTTGTTTTTGTTTTGTTTTTGCCAGTGCAGTCTCACTCTGTTGCCCAGGCTGGAGTGCAGTGTTACAGTCTTGGCTCACTGCAACCTCCGCCTCCTGGGTTCAAGTGATTCTTCTGTCTCAGCCTCCTGAGTAGCTGGGATTACAAGCATCTGCCACCATGTCCAGCTAATTTTTTGCATTTTAGTAGAGTTGGGGTTTCACCATGTTGCTCAGGCTGGTCTTGAACTGACCTCGTGATCCACCTGCCTCAGCCTCCCAAAGTGCTGGGATTACAGGTGTGAGCCACCCCGCCCAGCCTACGTGAGTTACTACTTCTGTTGAACCGTTAGACCTGCCGTCTCCCATGCCCTGTGCCACAGCTGTGGGTGGCCCGCAGGAGGCAGCAGGCTCACAATCAGCTGCTTTGGGTCAGGATCGGTGCACGGCTCCCCTGCATTAGCTTTTTCCTAAGGTACCTCAGACTAAGTCCCTTCAACTACAGAACAAGAAAATGATCCTGCCTAGCATGTGGCATCCTTGAGGGAAGGACTGATTTTGCCCTACATGCAGTAAGGCCCCAGCAAATACTAGTTCTTACCCCTTCAGTACCCTCCACCCACTACACCTCATTCTACCCATGCACAGCTTCCATCATCAGAGCTTTCCAGCCCGCAAGCTGTGTATGGGCGCCCAGTCACCCATGTAGGGGATTAGTGCACACCTCATCTCCTGCAGTGTAGACAAGCCTGGAGTAATGCCTCTGTGGTCCTGTGTACCCCTCACAGGCCCTCACACAGGGGCTGGTGACTGCAGAGTTTCAGTGAAGATGTGGACTGAATGATTTCGTGTTAAATACGCTCTTTCAAGAACTCTAAGTGGGACGTTATCACCGGACTTTCAGGCCCATTCAGCAGCTAGCAGTAAGCACCTGCTTTTGTGGGAAGGCATGCAGGGACCTGGGGTGGAGGCCAGGAGGACGCCCAGAGCCCTGGCTCCCTGGCCATCCAGTGCTCTCAGGAGCAAAGCATGGCCGCAGGGCTGAATGTGGAGGCTGTTTATTCCATCTCCTTACACAGGGAAGAAACCACCTCTTCTATTGTTGAGCTCGTCCAAGACAAACAGCGGTCAGGAGAAAGGGAAGCGGGCTCCCCAAGAAGGGGTGTGCTCAGGATCAGCATCTGGCCAGGTGGACAGGGAAGCAAGGGGTGCGGTGGGCTGGAAGCAGCAGCAGCGCTGAGAGGAGCGGCAGGGCTCACTCCTGCGGGCAGTGGAGAGGGCACCACGTCGGCAGGGATCTGTGTCATCCACGGCTGCTTTATAAGAACCCACTCTGGGTAGGGTGAGGATGGACCCACCTGGGCAGGGAGGCCAGTGCGACAGGTCAGGCAAGCGGTTTTCAATCATGGCACTGTGTCAGCAGGGCTTTGGAGAAGTGCTGGCAAGCTGTGTATGGGCGTAAGGGATTGGGAATAGCTCGCAAGCTGTGACGGGGTAAGGGATTGAGCACAACCTGCAGCTACAGGCTTGCAGCTCCGCCACAGTCTACAGAAGCCACCAGAAGCTGGACATTCCGAGGAGGCCTGCGCACGTGACCGCACACCCACTGCCAAAAGAGCAGGAAGGTCGCTCTTTGTTCTCACAGTTGTCTGTCTTGAGGTCTGGGCGGCAGCCAAAGAGGCAGTGATAGGATCTGAAGACTGAGCCCAGGAAGCCAGGGGCAGGGTGAGACTGGGGTGACAGCCAGGAAGACGTGGCTCTCTAGGGACACCACTGTGCTTTTCCTAGGGGAAGACACTGACGTGGAAGCTGCACTTTCTGCTGTTTCACGGGGACTAGTGAACTGTCCAACTGCCTTCTCCTCTCCTCCAGAAGCAGTGCAGAGTGGCTGGGAGAGAGGGGTTCTGGAGAGGATGCCTGTTCCCTCCTTAGCAAGGAGCTCACTCCTGCAGCCTCAGCTTCCACACAAGCTGCAAGAGAAGCGGTGGTGTGGGCAGCGCAGCCTGTTTGTTCTGTTTGCTACATATGAAAACTCGGATTCACAGAGGGGCCCAAAATGCCTATTGCACCCAGGCACGGCTTCATCATAGAGACCTCCCGTGGAACAGAACAGAGGCACTGTGCTAGGTATATTTCCTCCACACCAAGCCTGTGACATTGGGCGAAAGGGGTATCGTGGCTTGGCAAGTGTGCTATGTTGAGGAAGGTTAAGAGTTGAGGCAGGATGATCCCTGGGTCACACTCTCATTGGAGGTGGAATGAGAGTATCTGTGGGATTGAGAATTTAAGAAGTCCTGGGCAGAAGGGGACACGTGCACGGAGGTGCTTGAGAGGCTGAGTGTGAGACAATGTGAGCAGGCGTGCAGCTGCTCAGAACGCGTAACAGCAGAGGGTAACGTTGTAATAATGTGACATTTTCTTCATTTAGACTGTTGGGAGGATCTGAATTTTCCAGATGACAGAAGATCATTCCATCCCACCGTGAAATCAAAAGTTTTATTTGTTTGCTCTTTACCCCTTGTGTGAGAAAGGGCTGGGGAGACTGATAGGGGTCCTGCCGTTTGGGGCAGGGTTCCAGGATGCTGCCTCCTGGGAGAAAGCAGTGAGGAGGGTTTGGAGGTGGAGAGTCACATCCACAAAATGGGGAGAGAAAGTCGATTCCAAGCATCCTTCCCAGGAAGGAAAGGGCAGGTTGCAGAGGGTGAGAAGGCACTCACTGACCTTCGCTGGGGCAGGGTGTGCAAATGCTTCCAGAGTTGCCCTTCAGCCCTTGGCTCAGTTTCTGGGCAAAGCAATATCAGGAACTGGCATTTTCTTAAGGACCTTCAATACACACCAAATTTCTAGTGGAGAGACAGCCTACTTCATAGTGTAGGCCCATGTTTGTCACAAGGACCCATGTTTTGGGAAGGGACACCCACCTCCTCAATGTCAGAGGGTGAGAGAGGGTAGGGACACCCACTTAAATCGACTAAGAATCTATTTCAGAGAATGCTGTTGTACTGGCAGGCCATGGACAGGGAAGGGAGGATGGGAGGCTTTGGCAACGTGGCCATGAGAGAGGACAGTGGCTGCCAGCCTGGTCTCAGAGGTCCCAGTGGGGAAGGAGACAGTGAAGGGGCTGGGGCTTGAGGCACCAGGACTCATGTGTAAGGACAAGCAAGGGTTGGGGGATCGGAGCCACAATTCTCCTCTGAGGCCAGTGCAGGCATCGGAGGCAGGGGTCACAGGGCCCTTACCCTCTCCTGCCCTCTGACATTGAGAAGGTGGGTGTCCCTTCCCAAAACACAGATCCTGGTGACACGCACGTCAGTATCCCAGGAGATTTTGCAGCATGGGCTGAGATGTTCTGGCTTGCCACTTCTCCTGTGTCATCACATTATAAATTGTCATTTCTCATTAATTAATCCTCCACATTTGTAGATTTTCATTCTCTTGATTAGAAAAAATACACACCAAGTTAGAAAAAGTTATAGCTACAGCAACCCTGGCTCTGAGTGAAGTCACCTGCCAAGATTCATGTACAGGAAATCTGACAACCGCAGACATTCATGAAGCTGTTCTGATTCACGGAGATTCTGGGCTACATTCCGCCTAACAGAGATCGCTGGGAACTGGGCTTTAGACTGAGGCAGAACATAGCTGCCAAGATCTCAGGGATGTCACTAGGAGAAAATGCTTTTCATTAAAGGAATGATGCCAGCAAGAAAACTACTTTGTGTGTGTGTGTGAATTAGGGTATGTGAAACTCTCTAATAGCATTTCAGTTCATCAATACCACAAGCTAAAAAAAAAAGTGTGAGATTTGGATGCGAGGAGCAGGTGGTACACTGGAGTCAGGCTCTCCCACCCGTGCCTCGCTGCAGCGTGGGTCCCTTCATGTCTCCAAGCTGTGGCATCCTCTTCATGAGATGGAGAATCCTGCCTATTTCCCAGGGTTTTACGAGAAGTGAGATGAAGCAGTAAGGTAAAGTTTGAGAAGGACTCTAAAAGCTATGGACAAAAAAAGAACACTCTGCTTGTAGCCTGTGAGTTGTGAGCAGGGAATCTGAGGGGTAAGGGCGCTGGTGCTAAGACAGAGGAGGTCAGGAAGCTGTTCTGTGTTCTGTGTTCTGTGTTCTGCATTCTGTGTTCTGTGTTCTGCATTCTGTGTTCTGTGTTCTGTGTTCCAGGAACATGGGACAGACTTGCAGAGGTAGGTCTTTACTTTGCAGGCATCTTGGCAGCTAGAAGCTTCACCTCTTTGCAACAAGGAACTGGAACTTATCCTTTGCACCCTAAAGTCACCCCACCCTCCAAGTCTGCCTTTTCCCCATCTGAAAAACCAAGACTAAAAGGAGGCCCTCTTCTTAGAAGAGGCAACTCTGATGACTGGACTTATGCATCTCTGAACCTCCCACATCCCAGAAGAGAGGTCTTACCAAGGCAGGCCAATACCACATGGTAAGATATTTAGTTTCTTCTTAATCTGACCACTCTATGATTTCTTAGATACAGCTCACAGAAAGTGCAGAGATAAAACCAGAGCAACAGCAGTTGTAATTGTAAAAATAAAACTAGAAATGGAACCACCTCACTCTTACCTGCCTTAAATCACTTGGAACTAAAGTATTTAATGTTTGAACATCAACTTTTTTTGGAGGGCCACTATGTGTCAGTGTTTATGAAAAAGCAGAACATAAGAAAACCCCTTCTCTTAAAAAACTCCTTTAGTGGAAGTTATAGACCAGTGAACACAACTGCAACATGGTATGAGAAATGCTATTCTAAGTTTAAGCCCCAGATATCTGAAGAGCTGAGAAACATCCAGGTCCGATAGTTTAGGAGGCTCCATGCAGGAAGTAGAGAAAGCAGGGAAAGAACATCAGCAATGAAGGTAGGAAGCTGGAGAAAAAGGCAGAAAAAAGCAAAAAAAAAAAAAAAAAAAAAAAGGCAGAGACCAGATGAAGCCAGGTATTTCGTTTAGGAAGGCCCTTCCTACAGAGGCTACCTTTCAAATTAAGAGTGGAGATGCAGTTTTGCTCTCCTGGAAGGAACACCATGAACTTCTTTCAGGAACCTCCTCTGCCCGTCTTGGCCATGTGGTCTGGTGGACTGGACCCTAGAGTCGGGCTAGGCTCTAAGCCAGTCATCAGATCTCATCTTAAGGGCCCAGAAGAAGGATCAGACACGGCTGTACAGCCAGTAGAGCTGGAAGGTTATTGGCTGGGAAAGGAAGTCTCCGTTTTATCTACAGGAGTTACTGAAAGGGACCTTCTCTTTCTCTACCTACGGACAGGGGAGTAAGTGACATCTGCAGCCACCACCACTTTGCTACCACAGTGAGGAGACCCTGGATGAGGATGAAAGCAATAGAGGCCTCTCCTTGGTCTGAGCTGCATAGAGTTGTGAGGTTCACAAGGCCACAGGAAGAATCTGAGTGCACACGCGAAGGCAGTGGCAGTGGGATAGCAAGTGACAAAATCCACGTAACCTCACAGTTCAGGGACCAAGGAGTCCTACGTTTCTTTCTGAGATGAGAAAGCAAGAGGAGGAGGGGTGCTCAAAGGGCTTGCCCGAGGCTCCCTGTTCATCAGCTTTGGAGCCAATCTGAAAGCTAGTGACACGAATGGTTTTCCAGTTGATTTCCTGGTCTACGGTAACATGCAGTCCCCTCACATGGCCAAACAATAGCTATGAATGTAAACAGAGTGGGCAGAAAAGTAGGGGCCATGAGAAAATGCATGCCCCCTTTGGATTTCAACCTTGATGACCCGATGAAAGCCCAGAGTGGCCACAGGGCAGGTGACAAAGCATGCTGCCCTCTCACAGGCTTTGTTCACATAGAGCTAGTCTAGAGCCTTCTAGCCCCTGCCAGCTACAGTCATGAGCTGTCCAAGAACGGAATACATTCTGAGCAATGTATCCTTAGGCAATGTTGTCACTGTGCAAATATTACAGTGTGTAGTAACAAACACCTAGATGGCATAGCCTGCTGTACACGAGGCTGGGGGCCCAGCCTGGTTGCTCTGGGCTGCAAATCTGTACCGGGTGCTGTGCTACTGTACTGAATACTGCACATCTACACTACAATGTGCAAAAATAAGTATTTGCACATCTAAACTACAATGCTAAGTATTTGCACCCCTAAATCTCTAAACAGAGAAGAGGTTTAAAATATGCCATAAAAGATGTAAAATATCATATGCTTATATAGGGCACTTACCATGAATAGAGCTCGCAGGACTGGGAGTTACTTCTGGGTGAGTCAGTGAGGGGGAGTAAAAGCGAAGGTCTCGCCGTTGCTGCTACTACAGACTTTATAAACACTCCACACGGAGGCCACGCTCAATGCATGTGAACATTTCTCTCCTCAATAAGTTAACCTTAGCCTCTTGTAACTTTTTTACTATGAAAATTTTTTCATTTTTTAAACTTTTTTATTGTCATAATAATATTCAGCTAAAATACGCACACAACTGTACAAATATATACGTATATATTTAATACCCTTGTTCTGTAAGCTTTATTCTATTTTTAAATTTTTTTATTTTTTTAAACTTTTTTTCTGTTAAAAACTGAGACACACACATTAGCCTAGACCCACACAGAGTCAGGATCAGCCACGTCACTGTCTCCCACCTCCACATCTTCTCCCAGTAGAAGGTCTTCAGGGCGGCAACACCACGGAGCTGTCATCTCATATGATATTAGTAACAATGCCTTCTTCTGGATACCTCCTATCACACCTCACTTACTTTTTCATAAGTAGCAGTACACTCTAAAATAGTGATTTTAAAAGTACAGAATAGTAAATACTAGGAAGAATCCATCTTTCAGCTCCACCAGAAAATCTCACGAGCCCACCATGGTATCTGTGGTCTATCATTAAGCAAAACAACGTGATGTGGTGCACGACTGTCTCTGTTGAGCTTTAAACTAGCAGAAACCTTAGCAAAGTCCTCTCAATCCGGCCCCATCATGCCACACACCCCCTTTCCCTCACTGGTCCCAGTGTGGTGGCTCTACCCATACATGCTTTCTCAAGGAGATATGAGAAATGCCCCTAAAGCCTTCCTGGGTTCTTCTGGCAGAATTCACTCTTCTCTCTCTGCTGTACCCTATCATCCACGCTGCAAATACAGTACTTCAAGGCCCAAATGATCACAGCCCATACCTGCATCTCCTGCTGATCAAGGGATCGGGGGGCAGGGATTATGTCTTACCTAGGAGTCCAGGACACTTGGCACCAGCCAGGTATTCAAAAGTGGATAAAAAATTAAAGGAATAACTATCCACTATGTACATGAGGAAGCACCCACTATGTGCGGTACCCACAACGCAAAGCTAACAGGGACATAAAGACGTGCAAAGGAAGACTACCCCCAAATCAGTTGAACGTTTCAGTGAGGAAATGCTACTTATTTCCTAATAAGTTACACAATCAGAAGCTTGGGGTTTTCGTAGCTTTTCCACAGCATACCAGGTGAATGACCTTGCAAATGTATAGGAAAAAACAAAATGCTTGTATTATTTATCACCAGGCATGCTCCTGATCAATACTTTATATACATTATCCCATTTAATTTGTTCATGAGGTTCATCACATTTTAGAGATGAATAAACCGAGGCTCAGAGACGTTAGGATGCTTGCTGAAAATCACAGAGTCAGCAGGTAGCAGAGAAGTTAGGATGCTTGCTGAAAATCACAGAGTCAGCAGGTAGCAGAGGCAGAGCAGAGATCTGAGCCTACACCACACAACTTAACCAACCGTCTGGTCCCAGCTTTTTATTTAAATCACTAAGAGTCACTTTTATTGTAGTTATTCCATGGGAAAGATTCTGTCTACTAAAAGTTACCTTTTTATTTGAAACAAGGTCTTGTTCTGCTGCTCGGGCTGGAGTGCAGTGGTGCAATCATGGCTCACTGCAGCCTCAATCTCCTGGGCTCAAGCGATCCTCCTGCCTCAGCCTCCTGAGTAGCTTGGAGACACAGATGCCCCCACCATGCTCAGCTAATTTTTTTTATTTTTTGTAAAGACAAGGTTTCCCTGTGTTGCCCAGAGTGGACTTAAACTCCTGAGCTCAAATAATCCTCCTACCTCAGCCTCTCAAAGTGCTGGGATTACAGGCATGAACCACTGTGCCTGGGCAAAAAGTTACATTTTAATTTTAATTTTATTTTATTTTATTTATCATTATTATTTTTTTTGAGACTGAGTTTCACTTTTGTTGCCCAGGCTGCCGTGCATCGGCACAGTCTTGGCTCAGGTTCAAGTGGTTCTCCTGCCTCAGCCTCCCGAGTAGCTGGAATTACAAGCATGTGTCACCACGCCTAGCTAATTTTTGTATTTTTAGTAGAGATGAGGTTTCACCATGTTTACCAGGCTGGTCTTGAACTCCCGACCTCAGGTGATCCACCTGCCTCAGCCTCCCAAAGTGCTGGGATTACAGGCTTGAGTCACTGTGCCTGGCCAAAAGTTACATTTTTAAGTAACAACTTTCTATGGTTATATATCAAAATCCCGTCATCTGGGTTCTAATGGCAAAATTCCTAAATGCAAATAAATAGTTGGTATCAGAATAGATATAATTCTAGCTCAAAGCAATATATATATATGTATATATATGTACATATATATAATTTATATATACATTATATATAAGTAATATATATATATATAAAATATATGTCTATACATATGTTTTATTTGGCTTATTCAATCTTGTCATGGTTAAAAAAATAACGTTCACTGGACTATTTTATTAAGAATTAATCGAAATGTGGACATTTCTACCTTCCCAGATAACTAGGGACCTGTGTCTTGGGATGGGACCACAGCACCTCCCGTTTCGAGCTTCGCGTTTCCACCTTCAGGATGAGAGCATGTCTAGTTACGGCAGCTGTCTGAATGGAAACAACTCTGACAGCAATAACACCACATGAGCATTCTCAGCGTAACTGTCAAATGCCACAAGTAGAAGACAGACCTAAATGGCTCTAATATGTCCCATTTTAAGTTAAAACAGCTTCTACATTTTAGATTTCAGCCCGTAAGGAATCCCCAGGCCACTCCCCACACAGGTTGCATCTCTGATTGACACAGCGAACATGGGGTCGGCACTCACGGCGCGGTATCGGTAGCCACGTCCACGGTCCTTTCTCTCCTGCCAGTGCTCCAGCATGGAGTATGTTGGTTATACACTTACATGTCACTATTTTACACACAAATGTTCAGCTTTACACTTGGTCTTCTAAAGTTAGATTTCACACTAATCCAAATGGAACCATGTGAGCTATTGGGTAGTTCTCACCACCCCTAAGTTCCCAAGGCCTGGAAAAGCACCTGGAGCATGCGATGGGCCCCCAGGCACAGGCTCCTGGGACCTCCAGAGAATCACCAAGAAGCCACCAGGCACCCTGCAAGCAAGGAAACCCCGGAGAACGTGCTTCGGGGCGGGCTGTATTAGCAATTGCCAGGCAGATCCCTTTCACACTGAAATACATCTAAGGAACGCAGGTGAGTGGAAAGTATGTCTCTGTTCAGGCTGTGGATGTCTCGGCACGTTCCTCGGGCTTTTGGGCACCCAGAACATCTTGGTGGTGTAGGATGTGGACAGGGACGCAGCATCAGTCATTAGCAAACCTGCTGAACCACACAAATCATTTCTGAGTGCCTCTCTTCAGAAAAATGTTCCTCAGAAGACATTTAGGGAAAACTGCCCAAACTCTGTTTTTATTCCTGCCGTTCTAAACCCAAACTTAGAAGCAAAATGAGAAAGAACTAGGCCTGCTGACTGCCTACCACGTGACAGGTACTTCACATACGTTCTTCCGCTTGAACTTGGAGGTAAACTATTTTTATCTCCATTGTACAGATGGGGTAAATGAGGCCTGCTCAGGTCAGAAATAGAGCTGACATTTCAGCTCCAGGATGCCTGACTCCAAATGCCGTGCTTTTCCCTCCAGCCTAGGCCTCCTTGAGATAAAGTTACTTCAGCACATAGCTGTAATGTTGCAGTAACTATTTTTGTAAGAGTGCCTCCCTCTTAGACAATTTTCTTCCTTCCCATGTCTGCGCCCCCTACCAAGAAAAGGACACTTGCAACTCCTCTGGCCACAGGATCCAGGCTCCTCCCCACGGCCTGCCCCCAGCTTGGGGTGACCTGCAGCACACACAGAGGGGAAGGCCACCACCGAAGCCATCAGGGAACCCAGACACCTCCTCCCTTCTCAATCTGCAACAACACAGGTGCTTCCTTCTCTTCACACCACAATGAGCTATGAACAGAGGCTGAAATATTTTCAACATTTCCATTTTTAGTAAAACTTGTGAAAAAAATCACAGCTGTGTCCCTGCTTTTTGGTATTCTCAGCAACCTCTTATGGAGAACACAATGCTAGCTTCTTCCTTTCACATCCATTGACTTCAATTAGGCTTTTGGTCTCAATTTGAGTGGGTTATTTGTTTTTACTACGATTTCCTAGAAATAGAAAACTAAAGCAACAGTAACAAAAATGAAAGCCTCAGCAAAAAGGCCAGGGAGAATGAACTATCTCAAGGGTAAGCACACAAGCTATGGCCTCTGACAGCAGGCAGGCGACTGACTGCAGAGACCGTGAATGTCCCCCAGGCATTTTTGGCTGAGGGGGATCCATTCAATCAGTTCAAACGATGTCCTTTCAGGCAAGAGGAGGTGATTTTACACAAAGCTAATTACTGAATCCAGCTTGACAGGGTCTACCATCCTAACTCACCTAGAAATGACAATGAGCCCCATTCACTGTGTTAATAGGATGGAGATCGATCTCCCTCCCATCCTTCTCCACCTCAGAAAAATGTCAAAAGCAACTCCCTTTCCTTCACGTTGGAGCTATATTCCCAGTGCTTTAATGAGGCACATTTCTTGGACAGCAACTACAGTTATTGAGATCAAGGCACTTCAATCCATGAGCCAGATGAGCTCCTCTGGGTCCTGCACTAAACTAGGTGCTAGATGGACAGAGAACAGGCCAGAAATTCTTCTGCCCTTAAGAAAGTCTGAATCTAGCATAAACAAGAAACAGAAGACACAGACTTAAATGTCTGTAAAGCTCCCTCTCCTTATCTATAAAAGATAAAAATATTTGCTGTGCCTACATACCAAGGGCACGATGAGGCACAAATGAAATAAAGTCTGAAAGCTAAGCAAGAAAGATGAAGGCAGCAGTGCACAGGGTGGGACGGACTGACCGAGTGACAGATTATAATGCAGGCATTTGAACAACTCACAGGGAAGCCATCTACACCATCCACGTGTAACAGCAGTTAAATTCAGAAGCAATTTTTTTTTGGAAGACAGGTTTTCATTTTTCTTTTCTGTACTTTTTAAAATGATAAATGTGTTTTGTTTTTCAGCTTTATTCAGTTATAATTGATAGTGTCCATTTTATACTTAAAATGAACAGTGTGATGCTTTGCTATATATATATATTTTTATATACATGTATGTACCATAAAACCATCAACTAATTAAATATCAATCATCTCACATAGTTACCAATTTGTGTGTGTGTAATGAGAATACTTAAGATCTATCTTCACAGAAAATTTCAAGTATACAAAACAGCATGATCAACTACAGGTATCATGCTGTACGTTATTATGATGCTGTACGTTAGGTCTCTAGAACTTATTCACCTGCATAACTGCAACTTCACACCCTCTGACCTATATCTCCTCACTTCCCGCGAACTCCTGGCAACTCCCATCCTACTTCCTGTTCCCATGCATTCACTTTATTGTTTCATTCCTTGAATGGACAGAAGCAATAAGCAAAATTCAATGAGATTAACCAAAAGTAAACCTCACACATTCATTTATCTTTTCTGATAGACAAAATTTAAGGTCTGAGTTTGACTCAAACCCCTGACTTGGAAGTCCCTATATTCATTAAGCCCCAAAGGATCATCTGGCCCCAAAAGAATGTTGGCTACATCCTAACAAATATCGAATGTGATTTAAAAATATCTACTTTCTAGTTTAGCACAAAACCAGTGAAAGATGACGCTAATGACTGATTAGCTACACGCAATCACTGGCACTGCCGCAACCCCAGGCACGTTGATTATTGAAATACATTTGATATAAGGTGTGAAAGCTTTTGCTGTGCAGCAAGGAGAACATGTGCCACGATGTATATCACTAGCTTCTAAAAGCAATTGCTTTTGCACCACAAGTGACTGTAATGGAAATCTTAGACTTTGGGAGCCTGCCTGACTTACAGAAGAATTCTTCCAAGAACTGTGTGAAGGCCTCAACAAGAAGACTCCACTGTCGGGCAAAATGTAGTCCAAAGGTTTGCCTAGTGTCCCTGAAAATGAAAGCAAATCGCTCATCCTAAAATCACTGTAACATATATTGTATCCAAAAAGACCAACCAGGGTACAGAAGATGCATTGGCACTGGGCGATGGTTGTCATCTGCTCCACTGGGTACTCCCCGAGACAGAGCTTGCAAGATACCAGCGGGTCGAGGGCCAGGTCCCAGGTGGGCCGGTACCTTGCTGTGGTCATCGCAGAACAGTCTGAAATGAGAGAAGCATGGAAGGTCAGACCTCCGCACCCCTGGCATCCACCTGCTCTGTGGCAGGAGTCACGTCTCCTGGCTGTCGCTGGGGCCCAGGGCAGTGGCCAACTGACTGTTGATGGGGCCCAGAGCATCTGGATGCTCTGAGAGGTTTTGTTTTGTTTTTTTAAATGGAGTCTCACTCTGTCGCCCAGGCTGTTGTGCAGTGGTGCGATCTCAGCTCACTGCAACCTCCGCCTCCCGGGTTCAAGTGATTCTCCTGCCTCAGGCTCCCAAGTAGCTGGGACTTCAGGCACAGGCCACCACACCCGGCTTTTTGTATTTTCAGTAGAGACAGGGTTTCACCATGTTAGGCAGGGTGGTCTCAATCTCCTGACCTCGTGATCCGCCCACCTCGGCCTCCCAAGCTCTGAGAAATTTTAACCAGGGGTGCCTGGCTTGGGTCTGTGAGTGGCTTCCTTACATTCTAATAGTAACTTTCATGTCTACCCTCAAAATGCCAAAGGACTCGCCCCTACACCCGTCCTTCCCTCCCTCCCACTGATGTGCGTTTTAGTAACACCCTACCAACCTGGCTCCTAACTCAGGAGGGCGAAACCTTCGCCATCTCGGAAGAGAAGCTTTTGCTAAAATACTTATTGCTTGGATTTAACTGTTTTCCAGTGTTAAAGACATGGCAAACATGAGGACAAGCCCGGGTGCAAGGGTCAGAGCAGAAAGCAGTGAGAAAGGTGAGGGCAGTGAGGCTTGAGTTTTCAGGGCAGCTGGAAAGGAGGTGGACACTGAATAGAAGGAAGAAAGATCACAGCATCTTTCATGAGAAGACAGGGTACAAGGGTCACACGGAGGGGCAGGACCAGCGCTATGCTCTGTGATCGGACAGAACTCCATTTCTAAAACTCCCTCTGCCCATAAACAGACACTTCCCTAACCACTCTCAGCCTCAGTTGGCTCATCCCTGCCATCGGGCAATAATCCCCTCTCACAGAGGTGTCCTGAGGATGAGGTGACATCATATAAAGGGTTGGCCACACACAGCGAGTGCTCAGGAAAATCCCTTCCTCCCTGTGATGGTTAATACTGAGTGTCAACTTGATTGGACTGAAGGATGCCAAGTACTGTTCCTGGGTGTGTCTGTGAGGGTGTTGCCATTTGAGTCAGTGGAATGGGGGAGGCAGATCCGCCCTCAGCCAGGGTGGGCACCATCTAATCAGCTGCCAGCACAGTCAGAATAAAAATCAGGCAAGACTGATTTCTTGGGAAGACTAGACTGGCTGAATCTTCTGTCCTCCATTGTTCTCGCATGCCGGGCTTTCTGCCCTCGAATATCAAACTCCAAGTTCCTCAGCTCTGGGACTCTTGGACCTTCGACCACAGCCTGAAGGCTGCACTCTTGGTTCCCTACTTTTGAGATCTAGGGGCTTGGATTGGCTTCCTTGCTCCTCAGCTTGCAGACATCCTATTGTGGGATCTCACCTTGTGATCCTGTGAGTCAATACTACATAACAAACTCCACTTTATCTAAACATCTATCTTACTAGTTCTGTCCCTCTACAGGGCCCCAAGTAAATCACTCCCCTTCCCCTGTGATGCCTCCTTCAGCCATAGCTTAGCAGGCAGAGAACGTGGTGATGCCACTTTGCGCACAGGTAAGTGTGGGACTTACTGTCACTTGAGTAGTGGATTCCCAGGGTCAAGGAGCTGTCCTGACTTAAAAAAAAAAAATCACATCCCTTTCTCAATTTTTCTGACTCACTGCTCCCTGGGTGCCACTGAGAGAACATTTGGTTAGGAAAACCTACCTGCTGAGTTCTACACGGCATCAGGAGGGAGAAGACACGTGTGGCCCAGAAGGAAGTGCCTGCAGGGTCCTGAAAGCTCACCCAGCAGATGGGACCCAGTGACACAGGACCAAGGACGACGTGAGAGGCGGAAATGAGCCAGATTCGGGGAGGAGACCCTGCTATCAGAGCTCAAGCCACTGAGGGGGCGGCTGAAGGTGGCCTGGGATCTGCACTGGGAATCCGTGCAGGCCTTCGGCATCGGGGGTGGGAGTGGGCAGCAGTCGGAGGGGCCTCTTCCAAGGGCAGCTGATGCCTGTGAGTCACTCAGTCTAAAATATGTGTGTCTTCCTTGTTACAAAAGGACTCCTTGACGCAAATTCCAGGAGCTTTGGGCAGGCTAGCACTTTCAAGATAATGTAAACAAGCATCCTGATTTGACCTCAAGTTGGTGGGTCCTGAGAATTGAGATAAGTGGAGGCATCACGCAGCTCTCTGGGGCTGCAGTGGGTACAGATATCAAGGCGACTCTCCTCCCCAAGGTCATTTTCATTTGGATCATTTCTCTACACCTTGAATTTCATGATTATGCTTATGCTAATACTTATGTTTGTCATCCCTTTAAATCTCTACATGGGTTTTTCTGGGTCCTAAGCTGATGGGCCTTGACATTGTTCTTCATATATCTTTGTATCTTTTTCTGTTTTAATACTTAATAATTTTATTTAAGTAGCATCTCTTAAAGTTCACTGGACAACGTGATAATTATGTTTAAAATGCTAGCTGGCCCTAAATTGGATCACAAACCTCAGCCCTGGGCACTGAGGCTTGAGGCAGGCTGCAGAAATCAGTCAAGACTGGAAATGTTTCAATAGGGCTGGGGCTGCCAATTGGCTCCTCTGGCCTGGACACCTGGGGAGAGCTTGCTGTTGGCCATGCAGAAAAAGCACAGGGTACGGGTTCTGTCGAGCTGCAGGGGAAGTTGTATGGTAAAGGGTTCGCACTTGCAATCAAGCAGACTGGGCTTCAGATTCCTTTTTTTGGCCACTTGGTTATGTGATGTGGAAGAAATTGTGTAACTGACTTAACTTCTGTGAACTTCACTTTTGTTTTGTTTTTTTTTCCCCTCTGTAATATATTTACAAGTCTCTGAGAGACACTACGAACTTGGTAAGTGGAAGTCATTACGATATGTCAGGTTAACAAGCTTAGACTTTAACCTACATAGATGAAATGGATAAAACAAGTTCTTGGGCAGACATTATACGGTAAAATTAGTCATTTAGGCAGCTCAATGCAGTGGAGAAAATTTTTAGAAGAATCAAACATCAAAACCTCCTAAAGCCTCCTCCCTTATCCTCAGCCACACAGTAATGCTCCCAGCCTGGACGTCACCCGAGAACGCATTACCAAATGGCAGAGCCTAACCGCCCCACATGGGGCCCCTGAATCCCTGCCTCTATCCCACGGAAAAAGCTCCCTGCCCACAAGCCAGCTACAGCCTCTGTCCTGAACCACTGCCCTGCCCCATCGTGCTTGTTCCTAAGACAATTCTCTTTCTCTCCAGCTTCAGATCGGGCTCCTTTTCCTGTTTACAGCCTCTCTGTCGTGACCCCTGGCATGGTGTACAGGGCTCCATCTGTCTGACTTCCTTTCTGTCTGGACCATGATTTCTTATTCAGCCCCCAGTGGCTTCCCCTGCCCTGGGCACAGGTCGGCCTGTGGCCCTCACCTCCCACTCCCCCACCAAGCCCCATAAGCTGGATTTGAAGCAGGTCACATTCCTATTTCCAGGAATCATATCACTATTCTTTCCCCAACAGAATACACAGCCTCTGAGCTGTGCTGAAAATCATGATTCAAACGGTGACAACAGGATATATTTTACAGAAAAGAAAGGTCTATATTGTCTAAACCCATCACGGACCTTCCCTACACACAGGATGGCCTTAATATGATTTTGCAAACAGTCAACAGCTGCGAACTTGCAATCAGATTGTGCTACGAGAATCACAATGCACAATAAAAGAAAGTGCAGTCTTTGTTTTCCTAATGTGAATGTCAAGTCATATGAAATGGCAAACTGTTTCAAGAACATCTGGTCCATTATAAGTATTATTCGATTTAAGCAATTCAAAAAGCGTATGAGGCAATTTACTTATTAAGCATGACTGAGGCTGTGCAAAGGATTGTGCCTTGTGATGAAAGAGGTATAGACACAAGGAAGAGAGAGCTGAAGAGAAAACAGTCCATTGAGGGAGAGATTCCACAGATTCACGTGAGGTCCAATGTGGTTATTTGGCCAGAACTATCCCACCTCTGAGCCCCAGGGCTGCAGACCTCTGTGGACCCCTATTCTTCCCACCTTTTCTCCTTCCAAGCAAACCTGGGAAAGGGCAGGCAGCTGCCATCCAGTCACCATCCACCTATTACTCTCACGACTTCCACGAGCAGGTCCCTGCTCTCCTCCATCTGCCTGGGACACACCCACATTTCCTCCCCAGCCTAACTCCCTTCTCCTTATCCACCACTTCTCCACAGCCCACAAAGCCTGCACACCCTGCGTCAGTCCCGGCGCTGTGTGGCATCTCCTCTGATTCTCACATCTCTCAACTGTCTCTCCTGTCCCTGGGTCTCTGCTGTGTGTGGCCCACCTGGACTCTTGAGCTGTGCTCTCTGAGCAGCAGCAGCAGCAGCAGCAGCATCACCTGAGAACTTGCTGGAATGCAACTGGTTGGGCTCCAACCCAGACTCATTAAAACAGAAACTCTGGAGAGGAGAGTGGGCAGGCACAGTGATCTGTTTCCATGAGGCTGGCGGGAATTCTGATGCACAACAAAGCCTGAGAACCACTGTTGTGTATCCTTCCACTCCACAGCATTTCCACCCAGGTCCATCTGACTCAAGTCTGTGTGGGCTGAAGCCCATCTAATGCGCAGTTCTTCAACAGTACCAAAACTCAGCTGTCGTGTCTACAAGGCACTGGGCCAGACTGTCATAGTAACTCTCATTTCTTCTGGGTAAGTGTGGCTTTGGAAGTCCACCATGTCACCAGTCTTTCTGGGTAAGTGTGACATATGTATGAGTTTATCTCCCCAACTTGATGTTACATTATTCAGGGTAGGAACTATGTTCTAGCCTTATGGACAGTGGTCACAGCAGACATTCCGTAATTATAACAAAAATTAAATATGTGTGTGTGTGTGTATGAGAGAGACCTGCTAAATGTGCATCAGACATTGTGTTTACGATTTTCATACACAACTTCGTTTCTCTGCACAATGACTTTGAGACTTTGACAGTTTGCTATTATTCAAATCTTGCCAACGAGTAAACCAAGGTTCAGAGAGGATGAGGGTAACCTGTACAAACATACAGGGCTACTCAGTCACAGTCTGTGTGGCCCTCAGACACAGGCATTTACTGTGCCAAACCTCCTCTGTGTATCCTCATCAGCTGAGTGAGACGGAGCCTTTTGGAGATACAGGATAAACCAACTTCAGTTTTGCTTCTGAGCTTCCTGGGCTTAACTTGAGCACATTCAGATCGGCGGTGGCTGGGAAAAGCAACATCTTCATAATTTGGAGCTGTCAGCTGCAGCAGAAATTGGAGAATTGTGGCTGAGTAGAAAGCTGGCTGTAAAAGAGTTGGCTTATTCAAGTGCATGGTTTCATGATGTTTAGGAAAGTGCTTGGATGTTGTCTCCTCCCAAGCAGATGATGCCTACCTCAATGATAAAAACGTAACTATTTCCAGCAATCGCACTGCTAGTTTCCCAGCTAATGTGAAAACTTAGGTTCACATGAAAACTTGCACATGCATGCTTACAGCAGCTCAACTGTAACTGCCAAAACTTGGAAACAACCGAGCTGTCTTTCAGTAGGTGAATGGACAAACCATGTTATATCCAGACAGTGGACTATTATTTGGCTCTGAAAAAATAAGCCATCAAGCCAAGAAAAGCCATGGGAGAAATTTAAATGCACATTGCTACAGGAAAGAAGCGAATCTGAAAAGGCTGCACACATGTGATTCCAACTCTAGGACATTCTGCAAAAGGCAAAACTACGGGGACAATGAAAAGGTCCGTGGGTACCAGGGATCATGGAGAGGGAGGGATACTTGGGCAGAGCACAGAGTATTTAGAAGAGTGCAAATATTCAGTATGAAGCGTAACGTGATTACATGTCATCCATCTGTCAAAACCCACAGAATCTGCAACACTAAGGGTGAGTGAAACCTGAGGCAAACTATGGACTAGTTGTGCCTCTCAGCAAATTTGTATGTTGAAACCCTAACCCCCATTGTGACTATATCTGGAGATTTAGCACATCTAGAAGTCTGTGTGTGTGTGTGTGTGTGTGTGATTTTATATATACGGTCTTTAGGAAAGAATGAAGGTTAAATGAGATCATAAGGGTGGGACCGTAATCCAATAGGACTGTGGAGTTACAAGAAGAAAAGAGAGCTCCCATTCTCCTTCTTGGCCATGTGAGGACACAGTAAGAAGGCAGCGTCTGCAAGCCAGGGGGATGTCCTCACCAGAACCCAAGCACGCTGGCACCCTCCTCTCAGACCTCCAGCCTCCAGAACTGCAAGAAAATAAATTTCTGTTGTTTCAGCCCTGTGGTCAATGGTATTTTGTTACAGTAGCCCCAACTTAGTACCATAGGAAACTATGAACCTTGGGAGAGAATGCTGATCAATGGATATTCATTAATTGTAACAAATGTGCCACTGTGGTATGGGATGATAGCTAGTTGTGTGTCTGTGGGGATAGGGTGTATGGAAACTCTGTATTATCCATTCAATCTGGTTTGAACCTAAAACTGCTGTAAAATGTAAGGTATTTTTTCTTTTTTAAAGAAAAGGGTACTACTGTATGATTCTAATTATATGACATTCAATTAAAGGCAAACCCTAGTCAGCAAACAGATCAGTGGTTACTGGTGGCTTGGAGAGGTCTGGGAGAGCAGAGGAGGCTTGAATGGCTGAGTGCAGGGGGGTTTCAGGGCAATAAAACTATTCTGTATGATACTGCAACAATAGACACAGGACACTCTGCACTTACCAAAACCCATGAAAAAGAACTTTACAGTACAAAGAGTGAGCCTTAAATGCATGCAATTCTTAAAGAATCATTGAGGAGGTCAGGGGCATGGCAGGATGGGACACAGACTGTGACCAAGTTTCCACCAGTATTACAAGCGGCTGGGGAAAGGTGCTGACTGAGGTGATTTCAGGAATGGGGTGAACCTGTAATAACAATAGCCAAGTTCATACATGCACTGCTCTCTAGGTGACAAAGCTGCCTGCTGCAGGGCATGGGTTAACAATTCTGAAACACTATCCCTTTACACTGGAAGGGAACGCATAAATAAAGGGATGGTAGACGGTGGGATCCAGGTTTCTCACTGTTGGAGTGGAAGGTCTCTGATAAGCAAAGGTACTCATGGAACAGAGTTGGCCTCATCAGTAGGAACTCATGTTCGGCTTCATATAGATTCAGTTGGGTACATACAGTAATATGCAAAGATTTGTGGGCACACACCAGTTAGTGTACACATATATGTTGCCTTGTTCTAGCAGGTGACAAGGCAGAGAAGGACTGACATCCTAGCTTGCAACAAGCACATCTAGTGCCCAGATCTTGATTCTAACACAGCGTTCCAGTTACCAAAACTAGGGTTCACTGGACAAACAGCAGATTCTAGGACTGGACAGGGAATTCAAATTGAGCTGGAGGATTGCCAAATAATATAGGAGCCAACTGAAAAGCTCCCAATGGCTGTAGCTAAAAAAACACCAGAGCAACAAAATAGCATGAATTATAGCCCAGAGTAGAAAATATATCCCCATGAGCCCACACTCAGATAAATGAGAGAAAAGACACATCGCTCATGCAGAAAATTCCACATACTTTTTGTAGATGCTCTGCCCTCAAGGAAGTGGAGCCTAACTCCTGATTCTGGAGTGGGCTGTACAGAATGACTTCTTTCCAAAGCGTGTGGTTTGCAAAGGGTGGAAAAAGGAGCTTACAAGTGTTGAAAGGACAAATGCTGCCTCCGTGAGGTGAGCCTGACAGCATCAGGGATGGCTGTGCACATGGATGATGTTGACAGTGGCCACTCCCCCCACGCCCACCAGGATGTAATGAGAGTAAGGCTTCACCTCTTGATCTTCCTCTCAAAATCAGTAACCCTGTCTTCTTATGAGAAGAGCATCAAACAAATCCCGATTCAAGCATATTCTACAAAATCCCTAACCAAAAATTGTTAAAGTCTTCAATGGAAGCCTGAGAAACTGTCCCAGTGGGAGAGGAATCTAAGGGGACAAGACTCTTAAATGCAATGAGAGAACTTGGAACAGAAAAAGGACATTGGGTAAAAGCTCAAGAAACAGGACTGAAGTGGGTACTTGAGTTGATGAGCATGTAACAGCATTAATTCAACTCCGTGACAAACGTACTGAACTAATGCAAGACGTTAACAGAGGAAGCCGGGCGTGAGGTTTCTGGGAACTCTCTGTACTACCTGTGTCATTTGCTAAATCTAAATCCGTATCATCTGAAGCTAAATCTGTAAATCTAAATCTAAACTGCCCTAAAATAAACGTTTATTTTTAAATGAAACACTTTGACACTAAAACTCTGAGAAACACTAAATTAAATATAGTTAAACAGATTTGTTTGCTTATTTTTTCCGCATTTTAAAATTCTCACGGTTTTGGTATGCTAATGAAACCATCACAGTCCAAGAAGGTATGCAGAAGGGCCTAGGAGCCCATAAAACACTTTCTCCAGCACCACTGCACACCATTAAACTTCGTAAGAAACACAAAAAAGAAAGAAAGCTGCTCTTAGTCATTTCAATACAACAGATTTCCCTAAATGAAGATTCTGCAGGAGTGCAGAGAACAGACAAAATCAACAAGGAATAACCCAGGGACCAGAGGAAGGGCGCCCACCTGATGAGCACAGGGCCAGATGGTGACAGATTCACTAGAGAAACAGCCACGGACTGGCTCTAAGTGGAGGTCATGGGTGCTTTCTACTTTCTATCATCACCTACCTCTGCAGGTGAGAATTAAGTGTCAGCCATTGGGAGCACCTCAACTGCAGAGGACAGAATCCATAATTAAACAATAAAACATACAGGGTAGGTGAGCAAGAAGTCTGCTCACATGGAACTGCTTTCTTTCAGAGACCAGGCAACTCCATGCCGAGTCCTGTGCTTCTCCCTCCACCCCATCAGAGCGTTCTTAAATCTGCAACATCCCACATTGGGGCCACAGAGAGGACGGGATTGTGATCTGACAGGGACACACACACACACACACACACACACACACACACACACACACACCCTAGAAACCCTGCTGAAAATGACCTTAGAGAAGCATCTAACACTGTCCACATGTGACCCCGAGACACCTCCTTCCTGGCTCTGGTAGATTTGCAGACCAGCTTCTGGAAGCAGCCTCTCTTGCAGGCCACCTGGCCTGGAAAACAATTGCCATTCATGGCAGGAAGCTCGTTCTTTCATTCCTAAGACCAAAACAGTTGATTCGACCCTTCCCCAGAGTGCTGATAAAACACTCCACACACAAACCGAAACGTTTCTCAGTGCCTTCAACATTATGGCTGGTTTCCCACAGAGGGCCGGACACAGCCACGCGTTCTAACCCCCACCCAGGAATGAGATGCAGAGGAAGACACAAAGGGCCTATTATTTCAACACCAATGCATTTGCCCAGATAAACATTACACTTTGGCTATCAGAGAGCAACGCTGTCAAAATTGAACAACAACTCGTTAAATTTTAGAGTTTAAGGGGTGATGTTTGGATCATCCCTCCCTCTTTTTAGAGAGAATTCTCTCACTCTGAGCTGTTTAGGGATTGGCTAAGAAGTCACAGCAACCCTGCTCCTTCCAGCAACCCCACTTCCTTCTGCCTCCTTCTATCAGATAATGAATTACCCCTAACGTTTTATTGTAAAACCTTGCTAGGGACATACTCTCCTTCTCCCCCTCCCTCTCCCCCACTCTCTCTCTCTCCTTCTCCTTCTCCCTCTTTTTCTCTGTCAGACAAAACACAAGAAAAAGGAGCAGGAGATATATATGTGGACATCTATGATAAATCTTCAATAGCAGTGTGTACCCAGTTCCCTGCTCTGAACCGATCTTAATCACACCCTGTTAAACAAAGAGCCACTTGTAGGGTGGGGAGACTGGTCTGTTTGGTCATGTGCAGTTTCTTCAGTTCCTTCAGCTCAGTACTTGCTGATCTCGAGGGTGGCTTAGGAACAGGCCTCTGGCCAGCTCAGCACGGGGGCCGGCCGGGCACAATGGCTGTTTCCTTCAAGGCACCAAACAGAAACCTTGTTGCTAAGCAACAAGCCTGGGAAATTTCTAGGTTCCGGTTCCGAGCTTGTCAATCCGAGTTAATGGAAGAAGACATAATGGAGGTAACGGAGTAGGGAGGAAGAAATTGGATGTAAATTGGCCTCTGTAAGCTTTAAAAAACCTGGGTTTTATTGCAAGCTTTGGGGATGACTGACCATGTGATCCTGAGGCTGTCACTGTACCTTCATGAACCAGTGGCCTCATCCGCAACCCGAGGATGCTGGCTGGGAGAGCTGGCTTCCAGGCGTCCTCTAAGGCATCCTTTCTCTAAAACTGTGCAGCCTTCACTCCTTCTGCCCACGTGAAAACGTGTGACTCTGCTCATCGATGAGAGGCCTCTTCCACACAGGGAGGAGAACAGATCTCAAAGTGAGAGAGTGATTAAGATAAAACCTGCTATCAGATTTTAAAACCCCACTGACAGATCAATTTCAGGGCCCATGCTACGCCTGTGGCACGAGTTGTGTTCCGTCTACGAAATTATCTAAACCTTCCACATCCGCCTTCCTAAGAACTCACTGCAATTCCAACCCCAGAGGTCCCTCCATCTCTTATTCCAACATTTACAAGCCCCTAATGCTTTCACTTACTCATTATCAGTTATTGAGCAAACCAGAATTAGGTTTCTAGAAAGCTTCAGATACCATTTTAGACAAGCAATTGTAAAAGTCAACAGGGCAGAATGAGTGAAGCACTGTCTAACAATAATAATCAAAGCCCTTTTTTCCCATAAAGCAGCTGCCATTGAAGATCATCTTGTTGGAAAAATAAGGGGGGTCGGGAATGAAATAAAATATGCAAAATTACACTAAATCTGTTCAAAGAAACAAGCTGAGTCCCACAGACTCACCTTCCATTTATTTCCATTTATCAGTATTAGGCTGCAGCTCTATATGACCATTTGCCTAGATAATTATGTATTTCAAATACATACAGCAGATTTCCTTTTGCACCAAGTCTGATACTTCTTATGTGAAGTTTACTTGGATTTTGCTTTGCTTTTTCTTTTTTTGAGACAGAGTCTCACTTTGTTGCCAGGCTGGAGTGCAGTGGCACAATCTCAGTTCACTGCAACCTCCACCTCCCATGTTCAAGCGATTCTCCTGCCTCAGCCTCCTGAGTAGCTGGGACTACAGGTGCGTGCCACCACCATGCACAGCTAATTTTTTTGTATTTTTAATAGAGATGGGGTTTCACCATGTTGGCCAGGATGGTCTTGATCTCTTGACCTCGTGATCTGCCCGCCTTGGCCTCCCAAAGTGCTGGGATTACAGGTGTGAGCCACCGCGCCCAGCGGGATTTTGCTTTGCTCTCTAATAACTGGTCAGTGAACAGAAAAGAGCATGGGAAACACTGAAAGAGAGGAATAAACTAATACAATTGAACTCTGCGGGGTGGTAACAGCTGCTTCGCACTTCTGGTGAGGGAGGCAAACACATCTGCAGACTCTGGAGACAGAATTCAGTGGGACAAGTGAGTGGCCCCCATGCATGGTCTGAAATAATAAAGAGAGGAAAATGATCCTGGCCTCGGGTGCTGGAGTCACCCTTGCATGTCAGGACCACATTGAGTCCTAAAGGCTGGGAATCTTCAGGATCTGCATAATCTGGAAAACATATACACATGCATGCACTCCAGTTTTCCCAATGTGCACCAATGTTGTTAAGATGAATAAAACACAAATTAAAGAGTTAATAAATTCCCACACACTGCAACGAAAGACAGAGACATCCTTCCAATCATTCGAGAAACTCGGGACTGGGCACGGTGGCTCACTCCTGTAATCCCAGCACTTTGGGAGGTCGAGGCGGGCGGATCACGAGGGCAGGAGCACATGCTACACCTGTGGCCCAAGTTGTGTTGCGTCTATTAAATCATTTAACCTTCCACGTCCACCTTCCTAAGAACTCACTGCAATTCCAACTCCAGAGGTCAACGCCGTGACGCAGCCAACACGGTAAAACCTCGTCTCCACTAAAAATACAAATATTAATTGGGTGTTGTGGCGGGTACCTGTAATCCCAGCTATCCAGGAGGCTGAGGCAGGAAAACTGCCTGAACCTGGGAGGTGGAGGGTGCAGTGAGCCGGTATCAAGCCACTGCCCTCCAGCCTGGGTGACAGAGCAAGACTATCTCTTGGGGAAAAAAAAAAGAAGAAACTTGTTTCTAGGTAGTGCTCTCCTTGCTGGAAACGTGAACAGTGAACAGAATAGACAGACGTTCTCACCCTCAAGAAACTTACACTCTAGCAGAGAGACAGAAAATAAATGGATAAACCAGTAAGATACGCAGCCTGTTACCTATGCAGGCTCAGTGGAAAAATGAGGCAGGGAGTGGGAGCTGGGGCTGAGATTGTGTAGTGAGCACCCCTGATGCACAAGGGAAAATGCAGAACACAGTGGCCCATTGGGAGGTGACTATAACCATCCGGGGACAAGATAGGGAATGTCCAACACAGCCCAATGACAAACAGGGCTCATGGCAAGTAATCACATTCCGGATATACTTTGAAAAGGAAGTTGCTCAGAATGCGGAGTTTGAAAATGGGTGTGGGAGAAAGAGGAATCAAGTCTGGCTCCAAGGCCTCTGTCCTACGGAGGCAGCAGGACGAAGCTGCCAACCCAAGCCATCTGGGGACAGCACGTCTGCAGAGATATCAGGAGCATCACCACCATTTGCAGGCACGGCTTTGGGAACACAGAGTCCTCCTGAGCCTCAGCCTCTCCTTTGCTGTAAGGTAGACATACCCAGTGGGGGCTCACACAGGAGGATTCTGGAATAAGCCTCACAAACAGTCAGGAAACTCCTGCCAGAAATCCTCCAGGAGAGTGGGTAAGAGGCCAGGACCAAAGCAAAGGATGGCAGTTACCTGCATCATGAAAAGGTCACTTAAAATCTGCATAAGAATAAGCAGCCCTCTAGCATCCTCTGCCATCAGAAAGAAAGAAGAGACAGGACTCACAATTTGGGCTCCATCCAGTGACTCAGGATATCCAGAGGTGTGATGTTGATAGCAAACCCCACTGCCAGATATAAAGGCTGTAGGACAAGTCAGCACTGTCCCCTCTTAGCACCTGAGCTCATAGAGATCCACAGGCCCCCAGACATTGTCCTAGAAAGACAACAGCGTGGAGCCAGGGAGAAGGCCCAGGGCACACACACAGCTTCCAGAATACTTCTAATACAAAGGAACACTGGAGGCTTTAAATTCCCCTTCTACCACTTGAAGCATGCCAAACAGCTCACACTAGGAAGGAGACTGGCAAACACTGTGTCCACCTGGTAATGGAGATGATATCTTTAGCAAAGCAAGCAGTTAACATCTGACAGCCAGCAGCACAAGCATGGGAGAGGCCAGCAAATGCCCTTGAAAAACACGTGGGGTATTCAGGGACCTGGGAACTGCAGCACCTCTAGGACAAAAGCCTTACCCATTTCTACCTGTAGGTACAGCCAGAGCTCACTGGGAATCACCAGTAAATCATAAGCCTCTAGGCAGAAGCTATGGCATTCCATTTCATGGGGCCTCAGCTATTTTCCTAGTACTAAAGGTGTGAGCATGATGAAAAGATCCCTCTTTTTAGAAAACAGGCACAAAAATGCAAAGAATCCCTATGTTACTGCAGCAGGATGATGACTGTGGTAACAATGTCACCAAGCTTGATGTTCTCCAAAGCCGAGGACCCATGAAGTTGCCCACTTTCTCAATCATCATCTGATTGCTACAGATATGACCAGGGCTCTGACCGTTCTCTCCCTTGTTCCTCTTCATTTTACTCCACAGACATACTCTGACATACTTAGCACAGACTTAGGTATGTGTTGCTTTTTCCCTGATGGAAAAATGTAAGCTTCATCTGGGAGTCAGTATTGTCATCCAACTATTTAAAAAAATCTATTCAAATAAAATTAATTGCTATCGTTCGTTATTTTCTTTATTGCCTAGTTACCTAGGAAGGAATAGATACTAGCATGAATCAGGCGATGCCTCCTTCCTTGGTGTGAAGAGGGCAATTCCTCTTCAACAACCATGGAGCCAAGTAAATGTAATGCATGCTCTCCCTCCATTGATAAAATAAAGAAGTTCCCATGTACCTAATGTATCCATCTTCTGATCAAATAACGACAAATAGCACATTGCAACACACAAGTAGCTGCAAGGTTTACTAATATCTGTATTCTGTATTCTACTTTATATTTTGCCACTCACATGAAGTCAACTGATAAGATTTGGTTCTGTGTCCCCACCCAAACCTTATCTCAAATCGTCATCCCCATGTCCATGAGCAGACCTGGCAGGAGGTGATTGGATCACGGGTGACAGCATGTTTCCCACGTGCTGTCATGGTGATAGCGAGGGAGTTTTCAGGAGATCCGATGGTTTTAAAAGTGGCCGTCTCCCCTATAGGCTCTTTCTCTCCTGCCCCCTTGTGAAGAGGGTGTCTGCTTCCCCTTTGCCTTCCACCATGATTGTAAATTTCCTGAGACCTTCCCGCCTCATGGGAAAATGTGGGTCCATGAAAGCTTTTGTGTTCGTAAATTACCCCATCTCAGGTAGTATCTTTACAGCAGTGTGAAAGCAGACTAATGCAGAGAATTGGTACCAGGAGTGGCACACTGCCATGAAGATAACCTGAAAATGTGGAAGCAACTTTAGAACTGGGTAACAGGCAGAGTTGGCACAGAGGACTCAGAATAAGACAGAATAAGACAGGAAGATACGGGAAGGTCTGAAACTTCCTAGAGACTTATTGAATGATTTTGACCAAAATGCTGATAGTGATATAGAAAATGATGTCCAAGCTGAGGTGGTCTCAGAGGGAAATGAGAAACTTAATAGGAACTGGAGCAAAGGTCACTCTTGCTATGCTTTAGCTAAGAGACTGCTGGCATTTTCCCTCTGCCCTAGAAATCTGTGGAACTTTGAACTTGAGAGAGATAATTTAAGGTATCTGGCAGAAGAAATTTCTAAGCAGCAAAGCATCAAGATGTGACCTGGCTTTTCTTGAAAGCATACGGTTATATGCATTCACAAAGAGATTATTTGAATTAGTACTTAGTTAAAAAAAAAAGCAGACTATAATTGTTTGGAAAATTTGCAACCTGACCATGCAGTAAAAAAGTAAAACCCATTTTCTGGGGAGAAATTCAAGCCAGCCACAGAAATTTGCACAAGTAATGAGGAGTTGAATGATAGTCACTAAGACAATGGGGGAAAATGTCTCCAGGGCATTTCAGAGATCTTCAAGGCAGACATTCCCATCACAGGCCTGGAGGTGTAGAAGGAAAAAATGGTTTTGTGGGCCAGGCTTCAGTTGCTCTGTGGAGCATCGAGACATGGCACCCTGGGTTCCAGCTGCTACAGCTGCAGCTAAAAGCAGCCAAGATACAGCTCAGGTCATTGCTTCAGAGAGCCCTAAGCCTTGGCAGCTTCCATGTGGTATTGGCCCTGTGGGTGAGCAGAAGATGAGAGTTGGGCTTAGGGAGCCTCCACCTAGATTTCAGAGGATGTGTAGAAATGCCTGGATGTCCAGGCAAAAGTGTGCTGCAGGCCGGAGTCTTCATGAAAAACCTCTGCTAGGGCAACATGAAAGGGAAATGTGGGGTTGGAGCCCCCACACAAAGTCCCCACTGGAGCACTTTCTAGTGGAGCTGTGAGAAGAGGCCCACTGTCCTCCAGACTGCAAAAAGGTAGACCCACCAACAGCTTGCACCAGGCACCTGGAAAAGCCACAGGCACTCAATGCCAGCCTGTGAAGGCTATACCCTGCAGAGCCACAGGGGCAGATCTGCCCAAGGCCATGAAAGCCTACTCCCTGCATCTTCATGCCCAGGATTTAAAACACAGAATCAAAGGAGATTTGGGAGCCGGACTGCCTGGCCAGGTTTCAGACTTGCATGGGCCCTCTGGCCCCCTTGTTTCGACCAAGTTCCCCATTTGCAATGGGAACATTTACTCAATGTCTGTGCCCCCATTATAACTTTAAAGTAATTAACTTGGTGTGATTTTACAGGCTCATAAGTGGAAGGGACTTGCCTTGTCTCAGATAAGACTTTGGACTTGGACTTTTGGGTTAATGCTGAAATGAGTTAAGACTCTGTGGGACTGCTGAAAATACATGATTGGTTTTGAAATGTGGAAAGGATATAATATTTGGGAAGCTGGGCTGAAATGATATGGGTTAGCTCTGTGTCCCCAACCAAATCCTCATGTCGAACTGTAATCCCCACATGTTGAGGGACGATGGACCTGGTGGAAGGTGACTGAATCATGGGGGCAGTTTCCTCCAGGCTGTTCTCATGAAAGTGAGGGAATTCTCATGAGATCTGATGGTTTAAAAGTGACAGTTTCCCTTGCATGCACTCTCTCCTGCCACCTTGTGAAGAAGGTGCCTGCTTCCCCTTTGCCTTCAGCCATAATTGTGTTTCCTGAGGCCTCCCCAGCCATGCAGAACTGATTCAATTAAACCTCTTTTGTTATAAATTACTCTGTCTCAGGTAGCATCATTATAGCAGTGTGAAAATGAACTAATACATTAATACTAATACTCAATTATCTCCATGTAGCAGAATAAGAACTGAGGTTTATGAGGGATACACAATTTGCCTAAAGCCCCTGGGTAATAAGTGGCAAATCCAGAACTTAAGCCTAAGTCTTTCGACTTATGAAGCCCACATTCTTTTCACGGACATATCATTCTGGAGGCTTCTGTGGAGACTAGAAGACTCCTTGATGAACAATAACTTCTGGTCCCCCACCAAAGACGTAATTGGTAATCTGATTGTTTCACCTTTAAAAACACTAAAGAGGCCACCCTCTGAGCAAAAAAGCCAATGATTTCTTTTTTTTTTTTGAGACGGAGTTTCACTCTTGTTACCCAGGCTGGAGTGCAATGGCACAATCTTGGCTCACCGCAACCTCCGCCTCCTGGGTTCAGACGATTATCCTGCCTCAGCCTCCTGAGTAGCTGGGATTACAGGCACGCACCACCATGCCCAGCTAATTTTTTGTATTCTTAGCAGAGACGGGGTTTCACCATGTTGACCAGGAAGGTCTCGATCTCTTGACCTCATGATCCACCCGCCTCAGCCTCCCAAAGTGCTGGGATTATAGCACTTTGGGTGAGCCACCACACCCGGCCCACCAATGATTTATTTTACCTTTTCATACCTAAGAAGAATGTCCCTTTTATCACAGAGTCTTCTAGATATTAATCAAAGCCTCTGATTTAACAATGGGAATGACAGACCATTTAGCTGGCTAGGATGCAGAGATAAATCCAGTGGTCAACTTCCCCAATCATAATCACACAGAAAGCACCTCTGCTTCCCTCACAGCCAATGCTGGAGACTGCCTGTCCTAATAACCAGGAAGAAAATATCTCATCTCATCTGAATCTCCTAGCCTCCCTGTGAGGAAGTCCATGTGATCCCCACAGCCCTGGCCAAGACTGAAGACCACAGGCTCAGGGCCAACCCACAGCAGTGCCTCCCACCCATTCAGCAGAGACCTATCTGTCCAACTTCCATCAGATCCACAAGGTTCAGACCCTGTCCCAGCCCCTCACCCACTGTTCTAGACCTCAGACTCTAACAGGCACTTGGGAAACACACATGGCTGTCCCTCTCTCTCTACTTTCTGACCCTGGCTGCAGAGGCCCCCAAGTGCAGATGAGTTCATGAGACAGAGAGGTAGCCCAGAAGTTGGGCAGAGATATGTCGTCACTGCAGGACTGTGGACCCTTCATGCCACCCTTTCTCCCGGAAGCCAATCCTCACTCATCCAAAGCTCTGTCCCTTTGCTGGACAACACTGGGAAACACTGTTTACCAGTGTTAGGTATAAAAACAAACCACATAACTTACTCAGAATTAGTTCTGACATGGTGGTGATGATCCCCACAGGTGCAGAAAGAGAGTTTTCCTCTAAAGAGAATATTCACAAAGAAGAAAGGAAAGCCTCCGAACAGACAGGGTCCAGGCTCAGACTGCAGAACCAGCCTACTTATTTCCTGAGCACTCAGCCTGGTTCTGAGCCCAACCTCGAGGGACTTGAACGTCATCACATAAACTGATGCAACCTTTCCTGGAGGGAAACAGAGATGCCAACTTCAAATTATCTCCAAGAAAACCCCGCAACCTGGGAACAGTCTTCAAGGCAGGAAACATTCCTGCTGGGAATACCCATAATAACACAAGTCTATGTGGAGTAATTATGTCCAGCCCCACATTCAAACGTGGGTTTTTACCCTGAAACTTTTCTAAGGCATCCCTGAGCTTGGAGGCAGCAGTCACGAAGAACAGACACGGGCTGCCTAGAAGTCTGTTCCCAGGAAAGATCTTATTGAAATGATAATGGACCCAATGAGACTATTTCCTCTTAAGAGAGTACAAGTCTTTGGTCACTTGAGCATCATTAATATAGAATTACAGCACCAAAAACAGTAGAACCCACCAAATCCAATCATGTTTTCCACAATCAGGCTATCGCAGGCCTCTGACACATAAAGTCCTGTTATGCACTTCCTAACATTCCAGAAAGAAGTAGGTCCAAGTCCTCCAGGGCTACGCAGGACCACAGGCACCTTTGTCCCAAGAGAGTGCCTACCCCTCCTCTCCTCTCCTGGTCTACTCATCCCTGCTGAGGATGAGGAGTAGGGCTATGATACAGTTCTGTGGATTCCCCAGCTGACCACTTACCCACAAAGGACACTATTTCATCAGCTGCCTCCCAGATGGAAATTTTCAGTGACTCCAGGATGATGTATATTAAATGCAAACTTCCCAGCAGCTCCACACTGATACTCACTAGCATCTCCGCTTTCATTTTCTCCTTAAAACAATAAGCTTAGTACTATCTACTATATCGCTTATTTCTCTTGTTTATGTTCTTTTTGTCTTTCTGGAATAGACACCCCATGAGGGCCATAGTTTTTATTTGCTTGGTTCACTATTGTATCCCAAGAATTTATAACAGTGCAAGCATAGACAAGGTGCTCCATAAAAATTGGTCAGTAAAGTTTAATGGACACTCTAAAGCTCGCTGCCTGGGAGAAAGCTCCTGTAACAGCAATAAAAGGTTTACCACTTCTCCTGCACCAGAAGCTTCCTAGTAACAGGGATCATTTTATGCTCATATAATATCAACTATTTGGCATAATGTACTACATGTAGAAAGTAAATATTTACTGGGGGGTGACTCTATACCTGCTCGTAATGAGGTGTGATCCTCTCTGCAGTGAAATTAAAACGTTTATTAAGCACTGAATACAGAGGCTCAGTGTTGATTTGGTCCCAATGAACTGATGTTAAAACGTTCAAGAGAACCATGTCCAGTTGCCTGTGCTTGCGTGTGGTGAACTCGAAAGGCACATGGAGCTGTCTCTCCCTGGGAACAAGGAGGCCTGGCTTCCAGCCCCGGGCCTGCCTTCTGCCCACCCTGAGATCCTGGCACATGTCCTAAGCTCTCTGCATCCTGCTTTACTCATGTGGAGAATGACAGGGCTCATTTCCCACCTACAAAGTCAGCTCAACATTTAAAAAATTGTAATAACTTGGTTACAACCTTAGAGAAACCAGTAAACATGGCTAATGGTAACAGCATTGAAATAACACTTTTGAGGGGCAGTGTGCAATATCTATGAAGGAACTTAAAATTTTTTTAATCCTTTGATCAAGAAGCCCAATTTCTGGAAATTTTATCCACAGAACGAATAATTGCAGGCATGAAAATGTGCATTACAGCACTGTCTATAATATTAAAAAGCTGTAAGTGCATGAGTGTCATATTTTCAAAGGCATATCAGACCAGTTAAAAACAAAAGAAAGAAGACTATGTGCTATAGAATGACATTTTGCAGGATTAACCAATGGCCTTTTGGTATAATTCTGGTAGGTGGAAAGTAAGCATAAGAGCCATCTGTTCATTACGACGGTACTATAGACAGAAAAGGAGAACACATACTCACACAAAATCATTTCTTATGAGAGTGAGGAGTAACTATTTTTATTTGTGCATATATACATTTCATATATGAACTTTGTATATATATGAATAATATACAAAGTTCATATATGAAATGTATATATGTAAATTTATATAATTATATATAATTCATATGAAACATAGAGCTATATATGAAATTAACATATATAGTTATGAAATGTGTATATACATATACATTTCAAAAACTTCTGCAACACAAGGAAAGTTACATTTCAAAAACTTCTGCAAGCCAAGGAAAGTTAAAATAAATAACAAAATAAAAAACACTGCAAAATGTATCCCAAAGAGTAATTCTCCTTAATACACATATAACTTTATAAATTGAGAAGTAAAAGAGCAACAATTGAATACAAAATTATCAAGGAACAAAATACAATTCACAGGGAAAGAAAAACGGCCCCCAAACAAACACAATGATAAGAGAAACTCACTCTTACTATATCAAGATGCCATTCCCCAACTATCAAGTTAGCAAAAATTCAAATATTTGTCAAAACTCTCTGTTCGGGAGGCTGCGGGTCAACCCTCCCTCACACACCGTACTGGCTGGAGATTGAAATGATATAACACATGAAATGGGGAATGTGTCTGTGTATCTACCAAAGGTTAGTACATGTACCCACTGACCTAGTAATCCCACTTCCAGGCATGTGCCCAGTGGAGGAAGTTAGTCACTGGGGTCTTGTCTGTAATACCAGAAGACTGAGAACAACCCAAGTAAAAGGCTGTGGACTAAACCATGGAAGGTTTGCACAGTGGAATACTACGCCACTGGAGAAAGGATGAAAAAGCCTTCTATGCATTCAAATGGAAAGATCTGCAAAATGTGTCAAGTAAAAAGAGTAAAGCATAGAACAGCATATATTCTATGACAAACTTCATGTATATTTGTACTTATTTGTATTTGCATAAATAAACACTGGACAGATATCTAAAGTTTTGTTTTTTGTTGTTTTTTTTTTTTGACACAGAGTCTGGCTCTGTCACCCAGGCTAGAGTGCTATGGTGCAATCTTGGCTCACTGCAGCACTGCCCTCCTAAGCTCAGGTGATCCTCCCACCTCAGCCTCCCAAGTAGCTGGGACCACAGGCCTGTGTCACAAGCACATCTGGCTACTTTTTGTATTTTTTGTAAAGACGGGCTTTCATCTTGTTGCCCAGGCTGGTCTTAAACTTTGGAGCTCAAACAATCTGCCTGCCTTAGCCTCCCAAAGTGCTGGGATTACAGGTGCCAGCCACTGCATCTGGCCAAATATGCAAAATTCTAATTTAAAGAGTTACTTAACATGGCAAGGAGGGCTGGACAGTGGAGAGAATAAGCAGGCACAGATGTCAGTTAGATTCTCAATAGACACCTTTAAAGAAGTTTGATCGCGAATTACATGCTTATATGGTTTGGCTCTGTGTCCCTACCCAAATCTCATCTTGTAGCTCCCATAATGCCATGTGTTGTGGGAGGGACCCAGTCGGAACTGACTGAATCATGGCGGCAGGTGTTTCCCGTGCTGTTCTTGTGATAGTGAATGGATCTCACGATATATAATGGTTTTAAAAATGGGAATTTCTCTGCACAAGCTCTTTTCTCTCATCTGTCACCATGTGAGATGTGCTTTTTGCCTTCCACCATGATTGTGAGGCCTCCCCAGGACACATGGAAATGTCAGTCCAATTAAACCTTTCTTTTGCATACCTGAGACTGGGAACAGTCTCAGGTATATCATTACTGGCAGCATGAAAATGTACTAATACACATGCATATTTAAAAATCACAAAGATTCTAATAAGATGAAAATAAAAGCCATTATAATCATTTAGAATAAACAGACAGTCTCTAACTTCTTTTCCAGTATTAATCAAGTAATCATGCCTACTCATTCTATACCTCTATTTGGCTATTCAAAGTTAGGAAATGTATTTTGGTATTGTATAAATTACCCAAAAAGTTCCAAATAATAATTTAATAAAGTTTTTGTCTCTGAGCTAACTTGAAGTTCCAAAACTGTCAGCATATGTCTGCTCCCCTACATGTCTCTTCTTAATTTAAAATCTGAAATGTATTTTATTGTCAAAAGGTGCAGCATCCTTGAGGCATCTGCCTGTCAAGAGCTAAGGGTTAGATAGGGTTGGTCAGCTCATGGCACTGTGAAGGTCAGACTTACTTTCACAGTGCCAGCCTTTCAGGGAGACCTTTTCTTTTCCTCATAAGAAAAAAGCAGTGTTAATTCAAACAAGAATTATGCACTAATAACAGCTAACATGTATTAAGATCTTACTAGGTGTGCCAAATCATAAGCCACTTAATCTTACAACAGCTTAGGGCGGTGGCATTATCTCCCATTTGGTACAAGGAGACTGGGGCACAGCGAGATTAAGAAGCTTGTTGAGTATCACACCGCCACAGACATGGAAACAGCACATGGATCTCAGTGGTCTGCAGCCAGTCCCATGCTCTGAACCCCAATGCTGTATTTAATTATTTCCTGAAGTAAAATTAGAATGCAGGTGGCACTGATGGTCATAGGGCAGCCATAATCTCGACAACATGCAGAATCATGCTACAACTTCTATTCTCCCTTCTTAAGAATTCTACACTATTCAGTACTCCTGGGGAGCACGTATACGCCTGTAACTTTCCCCCTCACACTTTACAGGCCGCGAACTAGCGGAGCTGGTAAATGACTAAGCTAAGATCAATTAACAAGCATGAGCCACGGCAGTCTCACTCCCTCTTAATTTCCACGTTCTTCCTTCTGTGTGAACAACGTGCTATCCTGAAGGCCAGTAAAAGTGTGGATGAGACATTGGTAAAGTCTACCTGCCAAGGTAAATATTTCAGGTGTGGTGGGCCACGGGGTCTCTGCAGAAAAGACCACTCTGATGCTGCAGCATCCAGATATGACACGTAAGACAATGGGCATGGCTGTGTGTCTGTGAAGCCATATTTATGGAAACAGGCAGCAGGCAGGATTTGGCCCAGGGATCCTGTGCTGACCCCTGCGGTGGGTACTGACAATATTCTAGGGGTGGTGAAAATCCGTCTCACCATTCCAGTCTTCTCCTTTCTCAAGGAAATATTAGAACAGAGTTAATTTTCCTAAACTTCCATCTCCACTCCAAAGACAGGCCTGATGTGAAGCCCTTTTCCAACCTCATCCTCACCCACCATCTTCCTGCAGCCAGTGTGCACTATGCCACCGGGTGGTCTCCTGCAGGGATACTGTGAAGTGACCAGGGGGACCTTGTACCCAGACCACCCTCCACTGGCATTTAATCTGTGTGTTTGATGGTGGTCTCCTGCGGGATGCCCACCCTGTACTGTGAAGTGACCAGGGGGACCTTCTACCCAGGCCACCCTCCACTGGCATTTAATCTGTGTGTTTGATGGTGGTCTCCTGCGGGGATGCCCACCGTGTACTGTGAGGTGACCAGGGGGACCTTCTACCCAGGCCACCCTCCACTGGCATTTAATCTGTGTGTTTGGTGGCAATACGAGGCCCTTACATGCCGATGTACACAGGAGAAACGGAGCAAGTGCAATAAAACAAAGCCAATTCGTCTGTGGTTAAATAGTTAATGACAATTTTAGGATAAGAGCCTAGGTCTCTTTATCCAAGGATCCTAGGACACCACGTGAGCCTAATAGTAGACACAACACCCTACACTGAAAAGTGTGCCATCTTCTGGGATCAGCAGCCACTGAGTTTGAACCCAAGCTCAGACACCCAACCACGTGACTGGCAAATCGCCTTCACTTAACACTAGCTCGTTACTAAGGCACCATCTGAAGCCGCATTCATTGTATATTGCCTCATTTAATCCTTTCAGTAAACTATGAAGTAGGCATGTTCATCCGCATTTCACAGATAAGAAAATACAGGCTCTGAAGTTCCACAATTTGTCCAACGTCACAAAATTAGTAAGTGTCAGAGCCCAGCTTCAAACAGAGGCAATCTGGCTCCAGAACCCTACTCTTCAAACCGTAAATGTTACCGCCTCTTAGGCCTCACTGGTGCCGGTGTCTACCATTATTATAATTAGTATCCCCCTCTGTTAGAGGTCGTGCACCTTTCTAGTCAAGAACTAACTTAATCAACTCTTTCCCTCGGATCTTCTGCTGTGCCAGATGCAAGCATCTGTAGGACATTTTCTCTGGGAGTTTGGGCCTGCATGCGGCCCAGGAACACAACCACAGCCCTTGGCCTCATTGGGACACACCGCCCAGGACACACACCCCCAGGGCGGAACACAACTCTGATACACAGCTGACTGCCTTGTTAGCTATGGTCCTACAAAACACGTAAATCTCTAAGGTAAGATGGTTTCTGTGCTAGAGGCCAGGAAGGGAGGGAACCAGAAAAGGAAAAGGGTTGTTAAGGGGAGTCTTCCAATCCCACAGCCCCACTCCAAGAAACAGCAATTAGCCCGAGGAGCAAACCCCGCAAGGCTATTTCCATTCCGCCCAACCTACCTGAAAAAGTCTTCTAAAAAGGAAAAAATAAGTTATAAACTTATTAAGCCACGTGCAGTTTAAGAGGGTAAGTGGCGGTTAACATAAGAAGTTATATAATCTCCCTTTTGTAGCGAGGAGGAAAGTTACCTCCCGAAGTTTGACAGCTGAACAAAGAAGTACGAGCATTTCAGACTGTCACTCAATCTCGCTGCAGAACTGCCAGGCAAATGACTGAGCGTGTACCCACAACCTGGGCCTGCAATGAGGAGGCGGGAAAGAAGAGGAGGCAGACCAGTTAAAATTAGAATCCACTCTGCTGTTTGCTGTTCTGGTTTCAAGGGAAATGGGTGGGTTTAGGTGGCTTCAGCTTGATTTGAAGTTACTTGTATGACGTTATGGGCTGGATCGGAACCATGGGGGAGACCGTAATTCCTCCCCAGGGGCCTGTGCAAGAACAAATGAGACTCCCCTTCGAGGGCTCTCCATTCATGAACCAATCTGCAATCCCCCCTTTTTGCGATCCATTAAGAAAAGACTAGAAAGGAAACTGCATTGAGTTCAAAAGAATGAAATTAGGAATCTAGAAATAAACACTGTGCAAAAAGGGGGGGAATGCAGATTGGTTAAGTGATAAGTAGTAGAGCAACAGATACCTCAGTTCAGCAATAACCCAGGTCCCACTGAAAAGTAGAGAAGCAGGCTTAGACAACTGGAAACTGGGAGTGGAATCCAAGCCCAAAAAACAGTGAAGGTCAGAACTAGCAGGAGCCCAGGGAGTCCTTTAGTCCAAGGCTTCATCTGGCATCACTCAGATCCAGGGCACAAATGGCAGAAACAAATCAGAGGACAGGATTCGAAGGCCCGGATGAGCAGTGCTGCTGCTCCCCACGCAGGTGCCGGGGCTGTCTGTGTCTGGAATAACTGACTGCCCGTGTTAGCAAGCTGTTCCACACAGCTGAAGACTGCACAAGGATAGGGTCCAGGAAAAATCTCTCATTAATCCTGAAACTGCAGCATGCTCTCTGCCAGACCCCACCTCACAATGTTATTCAGTCTCAATTCACCCACGACCTGGTTTGCTCCATATTTTAGTTTTGCAGTATTTATTATCCACCTGGCAGATACGCTGAAGAAGATTGGAGTCACCATGTATGCTAGATAGCCCGATCACTGGGACCCCACACCCTGGCTGTCCCTACCACCCCTACCAGGGCTCACAGTGCAGAGAAGTCAGGCCCACTCAAAGAACCAGGCAACTGAAGGAATATCAAATCTGGCAATGGTTCAGATGTGGAAACAGAGGGGGACTCAGAAGATGGCAAACTGCACGCCCCTCCCGAGAGGCCTGGGCATGACTTCCCAGCCGGAAGCTACGGTCCAACCAGCTGGAGCTCCTGCAACAAGGACAAGGCCAAAGAACAACGGGAAACCCGGTGACCACACACCACGAAGTAAAACGACATGGTCACCAGGTATCTCTGTTTTTCTATACTTTCCAGCTATTTTACAAAGTGTATGTTATACTTTGCAACAAGAAAAACAAGAACAACATGTCAAATAAGGAAAGCAAGGTAAAGACAAGAGTGATTTGGGTATACAAAATTCACATTCTCAAAGTTCAGTTTTACACATGACTTTGTGCAGGCCACACTCTGGGGGAAATACATGTGTTTCAAGACTCTCAACAGGAATGAGGGCTGCAGGAGGAAGGACTGGGGAAGCCACCGCATGGTCAGAACAATGCAGTCCTGTGGCCCGTGGAGAAAGCAGGTGCAAGTCACTGCCCGGTAAAGCCAGTGGCCAAGGGTGTGGACACTGGGACAGTCCCGGGGAGAAAGCAGGTGCAAGTCACTGCCCGGTAAAGCCAGTGGCCAAGGGTGTGGACACGGGGACAGTCCCGGGGAGAAAGCAGGTGCAAGTCACTGCCCGGTAAAGCCAGTGGCCAAGGGTGTGGACACTGGGACAGTCCCGGGGCTCATTGTCTACCTGAGGCTCTGCTCTCTGAGGAAACTTGGGCAGGTTCCTCCCTCTCCACGCCTCCGTTTCCTCCTGTATAACATGAGGAGAATGGTACCAGCTGAATATCCCTTATCCAGAATGCTTGGGACAGAAGTGTTTTGGATTTTGAAATATTTCCATATCCCTGATGAGATGTCTTGGGGATGGGACCTGTATTCATCTATTTTCATGCTGCTGATAAAGACATACCTGAAACTGGGCAATTTACAAAAGAAAGAGGTTTATTGGACTTGCAGTTCCACATGGCTGGGGAGGCTTCACAATCATGGCAGAAGGCAAGGAAGAGCAAGTCACATCATATGTGGATGGCAGCAGGCAAAGAGAGCTTGTGCAGGGAAAATCCTGGTTTTAAAGCTACTGGATCTCATGAGACCCATTCACTATCATGAGAACAGCATGGGAAAGACCCGCCCCCATGATTCAATCATCTCCCACCGGGCCCCTCCCACAACACATGAGAATTATGGGAGCTACAAGATGAGATTGGGGGCGGGTACACAGAGCCAAACCATATCAGGACCCAAGTTTAAAATGAAATTCACTTTTGCTCCATACACCCCTTATACACACATAGCCTGAAGGCATAATTTTATAAAAGATTTGTGACAATTTTGTGCATGAAAGGAAGACTGACTGCATTTTGCCTGCAAACCATCACGTGAGGTCAGACGTGGACGTTTCCATCTGTGGCACTGTCAGCACTCAGTTTCACATCCTGCAGCATTTCAGATTTTGGAATTTTTGAATTAGGAATGCTCAGCCTCTACTTTTATTAGTTTCCTGGGGCTACAGTGACAAACACCACAGGCTGAGTGGCTCAAACAGCAGAAATGTCTTTTCTCGCACTTCTGGAAGATGCAGGAGCACAAGCAGGCTGTGGGCAGGGTCGGCTCCTTCTGAGGCTGTGAGTAAGGATCTCCTCCAGGCTTGCAGGTGGCCGTCTTCTCCCTGCGTCTCTTCATATCATCCTCCTTCTATGTGCATCTCGGTCTCCCAGTTCCCCCTTCTTATATGAACACCAGTGTTCCCGGATTAGGGATGCTGCTACCCCAATAACCTAATTTCAATTTGATTACCATCGTAAAGGCCCTCTCTCCAAATAGGGTCACACTCTGATGTACTTGGGGGTTAGGATTCCAACATATGAATTTTAAGGGGACATGGTTAATCCCATAACAGCATTTAGAATCACGAGGATTAAATAAGTAAACAGATGTGGCACCCTACTAACAAAGCCTGTAATGGCATCGATGCACTGCAGGAATGGCTTCCGATATACTGAAGATTGGAATCACCACAGTGATGACTGGAATCATCATTATCGTCATCACTACCGTTACGCAGCCCCGAGGATGGGGTATTACCTACCCTGTTGGTGATAGCCCTGGACCATGAGGCGGCACAGCTGGGCACACCCTGAGTCCGGGTGCTGTGCTCTCGAGGTGTGGCGCTGTGCTCTCGAGGTGTGGCTCTGTGCTATGGTCACGGTGGCCCTGAGCCTGAGACCTCGTCTGATGAGCAGGAACCCCCACATCTCACCAGCCACTCACTGCCACTGCAGGGAATTAACAGGACAGCCTGAACACACAACACGTGGGGAACACCGTGGCTCTGACCACCAGTCATGCTTGAGGAGGATGACATGAAGAGACACTCATGCCCTCAGCAGGTTCACAGTGCCCACAGTGCCTGCTCTGCCCTGAAGAAGAGTTGATGCGTTTTTCCAGAAACTGGCCAAATTTGTAAAAACATACTGACAGATAATTTGGGGTATTACTTTCTACGGCTGGAGAAAAGGAATGTTTGGTCAAATGTGTTTGTTTCTTGCGATGAGAACAGACTGAGCCCAGTAGGGGGAGCAAAGCTCTTGTCTTCAAGACTCGGCCAGGGGCCCCCATGGCTGCCATAGCCACAAGAACACATTTCAATTACTGGAGCAGTGTTCTCTGTTCCCAGAATAAATCAGTGGTTTGTCCCACTGAGGAGGTGAAGAACCATTGGCAAAGCCAGCTGCACCCACCAGGAGTCTGTTCCAACCTTGCCTGCTCTGGGCCCAAAGTGTTCACTGTTCCCCTTCTTCAACTAAAATAATATAAGACAGAATGGTGCCCACGTATTTTAACTTGCAACTCATCCTGTAGGATAGCCTCTTTCCGTATTTTCGAATGCAAATAAGGAACACCAGAAGAGTTTAGAACATATCTCCTCTAGCCTTCTCAAGGGTGGCCCAGAGGAAAGAAAGCCCTTGGGGAAGGAGCGGCAAGGACAGGGTGGCTGCCCACACCAGGCTGTCTTACATGATACCATCTGGGAGTAATGAGCAGAAGAGATACACCATTCAAAAGCGACTGACCCTGAATCCCGCAGGATTGAGGATCCTTTAAAGAGGACTCCAGTTCCCCTACTCCATGGTTATCAACAATTCATTACATGCTGTGACCTGTTTCTGAAACTAACACTGCTCCTTAAAATGCTAACAGAAGGTCCACTGAAACATGACGTCCAAAATCAAGTAGCTTAGCGCTTTGGGTTTGCAAGGATGTTCGTGAACTTTTAATTCATATGATATTTCCAGTGAGCTTTTGAGTTTTCCCTTATTTTGCACATTTAAAAAAAATGTAAGGAAAGAAGAAGTCATCCATGGGAGTATCTTAATTTGGCTTCCCCAAGAGCAGACCCTGAGACGATGATTCCTGGGCAACCGATGTATTTGGAAAGTGAGTTCCTTGAGCCAAGGAAACAGTTGTAGATGTGCAGAGGTGAATGAAACAAAACTGAAGGATTCACCACCCCAGTCACTACTGAGGTTAACGGATGCTTCATCCTAGGGAGGACTCAGACGGTCACTGTCACACCCCTGCCTCGCAGTTATCCAGACACAGGGAGCAGGGGCTGAGATCCACCCACTGTCTCCCATGACTGGGGGCTGCTCCAGGGCAGGGGGCCACAGGACCAGGCTGAGGGGCTCCTTAAAGTCCCATGCAAAAAGGGGCAAGGGTGGGGCACAATGGGGCACTAACAGACCCTGGGCAGGTTCCCTTCACCCTCATCCTCCTTCCCCCATAACCACTGGTACCCACACGCCCCAAGGGACTTTTCTATAGCAGATGACAAACCAACTGTGACTTCTGTATATGAGGAATTACATGTTTCATATAACATTTTCAACATTTGATTTGTAGTAATTTGTCAGAATAAACTCTCATTGGAGGAAGAACGACCTACATGCATAGTGATGCATTAAAGTTCATTATCACACACATTCAAACGGATAAGAACCTTGACCCGGGAGCGACCACGGGAAACTGGAGGAGCAAAGGCTTGCAGGGAGAGTCACACAAAGGGAGAACGTCATACAGGCATAGGGGGTGGTACGTGGGGAGGAGGAGGAGACAAAGTTGTCTCCAAAACATCTTGGTCGGATGGCTATCAGAACTCCTGACCCCATGAACCAAAGCACTAAAGCCGAGAGAGGAAGGTCAGTCGGGAAAATAAGTCTCTGCAGGGGAGAAGCATGGATCTTCAAGGATCAGGAGGGCTTCCAGGTGGAAGCGTCCAGGAGAGACCTAGAAATAGAAAATCCCCACCAGGTTTACACCAGCTCAAGAATCACCTTCCATGCAAAAGCTTGTGCTAATGCCCTAACCACTGACTTCCAATTTACCCTGTTGATGGAACGCTCTGCTCAGTTATTATTCTACTATAGTTGAAATGCTTCAGCCCTCCTGAAAATAGCCCCTAAATCACTCCCCTTCTCATGCCAATATTTACTGTACTTCAAAACTCAAGAGAAGAGGTTGTCATGGAGAAGGAGCCTGGCTACCATTAACCCCTTAAAATATTCTTTTTATAGTGAGCTGCTTTAGACATTTGGTGACTGGGGATTTCTCCAGGGGCAGTTTATCCTTCTCCCCAAACAAACCTCAGAGCACAGACTTTTCAGGTTCTGGGAAGACCAAAGTGGGTTGACTGACCACGGCCGTTTAGTCTCAGCGTTGCTGTTTCTGTATCCTAGCCAGAAGGTGAAGAAAACATCGAACGTTTGCAGAACAACTCAGATTTTAAAATATTCCAGTGTTTCTCTGGCCAATGTTGTCAGGATGGTACTCACACAGTCAATGTAAACCACCATTTCTTCTGACTATGAAATACATGGGCTAAGACTCTGAAGCGCCTGCAAAAGTCAGGTGGTAACAACTGCTACTGAGTAAAGAACTTCTCTAAGGCAGAATGTGCAATTTTGGCATTTGTGTGTTGCGGCGGGCGGGGGGAGGGGGGCTCTTTTTTCCTTTCTTTCTTTCTTTTTTAATAATACTAAACATTTACCTCCTTCAAACCTAAAATGCACACTCTGTCTAAAAACCAAAAGCTTAGTGAGTGAAAACCCTGATAAACACAGGCAAGTTTTCTGTCTAATCCACCAAATACAGACAGCATAGCAATCTGGCAGGTAAAATAGACATTTCCTTTTAAGATTATAATTATACTTACTTGACAAAAGCAATTTTTGTAAGTGTTGTGCTTATTTCCTTATTTACCTGGAAAGGATGGGGAAACAGCTTCATGGACGCCATCCTAAAGACGCAGGTCTGTCCATTTCCCCAAGCTCTACACCACCACACCGGCCTGCGGCTCCGCACTTGCCAGGAGTCCCCTCTCCACCTTCCTGCCATAGGTTTTGCATTATGCCTGAGGCCTAGGAAAGCTTCTCCATGCCTCGGCCTTCCAAAGTGCTGAGATTACCTATCTCTACTAAAAATATAAAAAATCAGGCAGGTGTGGTGGCCAACGCCTGTAATCTCAGCTACTCCAGAGGCCAAGGCAGGAGAATCACTTGAACCCAGGAGGGTGAGGTTGCAGTGAGCTGAGATCGCACCATTGTACTCCAGCTTGGGCAACAAGAGCGAAACTCCATCTGAAAAGAGGAGGGGGTAGGGTAGAGGGGGAGGAGGGGCCGGGGAAGACGGGAAGGAGAGAAAATCTCCCTGTAGAAGGCACTGGTCCTCTAACCTCCAAGAAGGCTCTGAATATACAAACCTTTCTATAACTGAGTAATTGACAGAAAGTTGCTCTCACTAGATGGGAGGAGTCTGGTGCTATGACCCACTCACCTAAGAGCTTCCACCTGCCTTAGCATGTCTGGTGGGGGCTGCTCCCTGTCTTGCAGGGGCACCACTGCCTCCTATCATGGCCTCCAGCACACCCTCCTCATGAACTGAGAACATGTCCTATTTTCCCTCCAGGCCCAGAAAAGCTGTGCCTCGTCCCTCTGCACGGGTCTGTCCACAAGGTTGTTTCACATTTCTTATAAATATCATCACAACAGGCCTGGCACCTCTAGTGAGGCAAACATTTGACACTTGTTGAATACAACTGTCTGTGAACAATTCCAAATGGGGCGCCCGCCACACACACAGGCAGAACTCCTCCATGTTTATACCTAAACTCCTGGCTACTGTGTGGAGGGCAAAACTATACTCCCTATTTCAAAGAATGAAAATTCACACTGGAAGCCAACGTGTTCTGTTGCTATGATGCTTTGTTTCTTCTTTCCATCTCTGCTACCCTTTCCACGGTTTTTCTTTAGCCTCTTGCCTCTTTTCTGAGCCATGTCATTAGTTCCTTTACAGCTCTGCCTACCAGCTGCTGGAGTGGGGCAGGAGCGGGGTGAGGAAAATGCAAGACTAGACCAAACCATTCCCCGCACAACTGCCAGAAAGATGGTGCTCAAATTCAAAGACACTCCTGTGCATACGGTGCGTCCCACGCCTGCCTCTAATGTGTGGCTGCTTGAGGGGAGGGACTACATTAAATTCATTTTTAACAACTCCAGTTCCTCACCCAATGACTGCACACCAAGGACACATGACTCAGAACCTCTGCGTTTTAACTCTAGATATGTTATTAACAAGCTAAAGACTTTTGCTCATCAATTAAAGGAAAGAAGAAAGGGGAAAAGAGAGAGCAAGAAAGGGAAGAAGAGGGGAGAAAAGGAAATTAGCTAAACTGCACCATTTGTTTGGGCTTCTTCTCTTGTAATCGTCTTTTGTTCTGTCATTTTGTAGAAAGTGGCTCAGATAGATGGCAACTAAGCAGACCTCACACATCCAATTACACAGATTCATTCTGAGAAGGGGAAGGAGGTAAGAAAAGGTGGTTTAACTTAGAAAAACAAGCATGAAGAATTTAACTGCGTGACAAGGAATGCCTACAAACCCAGAAAGTGACATGATACCGAGAGGGGTTCACCAATCCGTTAAGGAACTGGATGCAGCCAACACAGAAGGCGTATCAGATCCGAATGTGTCGTATATTAATTTTCAAGCCCCTAAAATGGTTGGAAATTCACTTACCTCTAAGTGCCCACAAATATTTCAAACCAGAAACTCCTTGCTTGGCCAGTAAGGGTAAAAATCAAACATACATTTTCAGATATTTAGTGTTCATGTTACCTGAGGACTCATGAGATTACCTATGATCCTGTCTGTTCAGGCCTCAGTATCTCTTTGTGGAACAAAGCAAGATTCACAAAAGATGTCCTCCAGTATCTCAAACACAGATGGGTGGATTTCACGCATCAAATCACCACTTATAACTTAGCCCATGTCTAGCCCAAGTTCGACTTCATCCTTGACCTCCGCTTCTCAGTGCTGAGGACAGTCCCCTTATTCATCCATCTTTTAAAATGATCAAAATGATCTTGTCTTCTCCCTTCAGCGATCAATCACAGTTCAAACACCCCCAAAAATTCAACACTGGCATCATGATGGCATAAACCATGGGGACCAGCAAGGCTGGGCCAGTCATTAACTGAAGACATTCTGTGCATAAGAGCCTATGCTCAGTAATGGAAACGGCATTGCCCTGCCTCTGGAAGTTTATGCTGCGGTTAACAAAATAAGAAAAATACATAAATATCTAAGCAAAATAGAACGGGGGAAAACCAAATGTTTTTCTGATTTTCTAGTCTAAGTGTTACAAGTTATCCCTATTTAAGTAAATTTAAATATCCATAATCTGATGGGGTATGTGACTTCACAGATTATTAGGTAATAGAATAATTTACTCAGAAGAATAAACAGCACAAACTTTTGAAACAGGAGGTAGAAATTATTTAGGCAGATAGGGCAAAAGAATCCTCAGCAGAGCTTCCCTTCTAACAAAAATGAATGCCCCAAAATAATTCCTCTTCTAACAAAGAACAGCCTGAATTGAGCTGCAAACATAAATAAGGAAGCTAGAAGCCTGCATGGGGGAATGCCAGCAGCTGCACCAATAGAAAACGGTTACCTGGGGGCCAGGCATGCCGAACACGGAGGCTCCATCTTCCCTTTTTTATTACCACATATACAGTAATAAATAAAAGGGCAACACGGTGCTGCTCAGGCAGAGAACCCACCTGCATAATAAAAGATTAGGGCAGGAGCTACCAGAGATTTGAGCCCTATGAAAATGGTGCACCTGTTCTAACCAGTCTTTCGCTCCCTATTTAGATCAGATATTGCCTCCCCATCAGTTTGTTTATAAAACCCCTGCATTTCACCATGGATCTGGCAACCCACTTTTCCAGCACCCTCTCTGTAGCAGAGAGCTATTCTCTTCCTTTTGCCTATTAAACTTCCACTCTCAACCTCACCCTTCATGTGTCCATGTCCTTCTCCCTGATGAAACAACAAACCTCAGGTATTACCCCAGACAAGGAGGCTGTTTCAATTTCACATGTATTTAGTAAATGAGAGACAGATATTCAAATGCCAATCAAACACTGTAACTAAAATTATCTCCACAATATCACATACTGCCTAGGAGTTCCGAGAAAACACAGCATTTCCAGGTGGCCAAGTCAGGAATGCTTCATAGAAGAAGCGCTATTTATGTTGGGCTCTAAGGCTGGAGTGATGCTTTATGAGTGAAAGAAATTCTAGGCAGAAGGACCAAAGAGAGATGGATATTCAACCTCATGTGCCAGACATGAAGGCATGACCTCAAGGATGTCATCCACAGCGAGATCCCTTCATCAGAGCTTTCCTCTCTGAGCGCCCTCTTGCTCTCGAAATAAAAAATAAACGGCATCATTAGGATGCATGCATGTCTCATCTCTCCAAACACGTTACTATCTCCTAAGGCTGGATCTGTATCGAATACTCTGGATCCCAGGGACGCCACCCACCGCGCCCTGGGCACAGCAGGCACTCAGTGCAGGTCTGCAAAAGAGCAGTTCACATTCTAAGAAAAAAAAGGTGTACCTTTATAGGAATTCAATCTGGAAAATAAGATGCCTCCACCCCTCAGATAATAATTTGGTTTTCCTGGTCATACTGTCGCTGCATGTAATCCTTATCACCATAACATGTGAGTAGAGCTGAAGGCAGGAAGTATAATCACAATGTGTTGAATCGCTATGAAGCAACAGACCTTTCTGTGATGTAGGAAGAGGTAACTGAAAACTCACGGACTGCTCTAACATCAGGCTTAAAAATAGAAAAGCATTAATTATTCCTTTTCTAATCCCTAAATTATTACATGTTTTAAAGAGAAATTACACTAAAAGCCATAAAGAAGAAAAACCATCTAACTCCAAGAAAGACATCCAGAGGACCAAGGTATATTTCAAATAGCAAAGCAGATTTTTTCTGAAAGCTTTCTTCAGTACCAAACACACACATACACACACACAATTTAAACTGGCATTACACTGACTAATGACTTCATACAATCACTTCACTGCCAATTTCAAAAGTAAGCACCCGCCAGCACTTTCTTCAGTTCTTCCTTCATGTTGAAGGAAGTAAACAAACCACTTGTGAGCCTGAATGCAGCAGAGAGCCTGAAACTGCAGCAGACCTGCCTGCCAGCAGCGAAGGAGAAAAGAACTCCCACACCTCCACACCAGGGAACCCACGTATTTGCCAGGAACATTTGAGGTGTGGAAGGGCCTCGAGATTTACCTGGCATGACCTTCACGGTGGCATGAAATACATGCCTGATCTACACAGAGAGCAAGTCAGCGCTCTTCTACTTCAATTTCCCTCTCTCTACACACCAATACTCCCGAGTCGTGATGAATTTCTCCCTCAATTAAAGATGGCGTTATACTATCCCGGTTGTGTGCTGTGACCATCACTTTCCAGAACACATCCTTGGCCACTCTCACTGCCTTTACCAAACAGTATCATCCAGGGGCTCAGGTGGACTCACTCTGACTCAAGTTCTCTAACAAAAGAAAAGCTCAAGTCCCTTCGTGGTATGCCTTCTGAATATCAGAAGCCACCTTCAGCTAGGCTATCTAAAAAAAACAGGAGAGGAAGGCAGATTCTAAGAGTTGATCTGGGAACCTCGAAGGTTTTCACTCTGTTGCAAAGAATCCACGCCAAAGGCACAGGGTCTATGTGGACATTATCCCTAGTCTACTTCAAGGAAAAAAGGAAAACGAAGAGGATTTTAGGGCTTCACTGAGCAAAAGGGCAAAACACACAGTTTACTTTCCTCCACCCATGCTTCCTTCAGTTTTCCAGTGGTCTTCGTTGCCAAGAAATATCCTCCCAGATACTAGGGGCGAGCCATGCATTTCTCACTCTTAGAATCACAGAATGTGAGGGCTGGGAGGGTCTTAGGAAAACGGGCCACAGAGAGGAAGCAACATGGAGCAACGTTGTACGATCTCCTTGAGGGCAGGTACAGGTAACCCCTTGATTGAGCTCAAAATGCCTATTTGGTATAGACAAGTCCCAGGGAATCCAGGGGACTTGGGAACTTCCCTTGCTGCTCCAGTGCGATGGTTTGAAGTTTGTTCCCTCTGGACCATGTTGAAACTTAATCCTCAATGTAACAGTATCAGGGGGTGGTAGTCTTTAAGAAGGGACTGGGTTATAAAGGGTCTGTCCTCATGACTGGGTTAATCCATTCACACGTGAATGGGCTATCACGGGAGTGGAACAGCTATCATGAGAGTAAATCTGTTACAGAAGCCGCTTCGCTTTTGTTTTGTGCCCCTTGTCCTGTGGTGCCTTCTGCTGTGCTGTGATGCTGCATGAGGCCCCCACCAGCAGCCCACCCACGAGGTCACTTGATCCGGGACTGCAGCCTCCAGGACTGCAAGAAATAAATTTCTTTTCTTTATAAATTACCCAGTCTCAGGTACTCAATTACAGCAACAGAAAACGAACTAAGACATCCGGCAGCAGCTCTCCTATCTGGACATGAACACACACATGTACATCATGATCCCTGTTTTCTTAATGAACTTTTAAATAATCATGCCAATGTGCCATGTTCCACTTTCACTTCCATCCCACCTTTCAATCTCTCTGCTTCCTTCTTACGGTCTCTGACTCCTGGCCACGCCCCAGTGCCCCACTGAGAAAACAAGTTGTGAAAGTTACAAGGCCTCCTGAGACCCTGTGATCGGAACTCCCTGGAGTTGCAGACAGGCTGGCGCGTTTCTGACGCATCAGATCACCAGCCTCACACCCAGAGCTGGGACTCGGCCACACAGATGCGGAGGCCCTGTTCTCTCACTGAGGAGGTTATTTGGAATGAGTCAATGGGGTGCTTCACCAGGTGCGTCACATGTTCTCTGCTCCAAGGGCAGTCAGGGAGCTAACACTGGAGAGCAGCAACTGGACCTCACACTACACCCGCAAGATGACCTAATGCACCACTGAGGGAGCCACTGGGTAAAAGAGACGCTTTGGAATAGTGTCCAAGCACCTTTCAGCAGGGCCTAGTCTCAACCTTGATCTCTGCACAACCCACCCCACTGGCACCTTGCAGGTGAAACACCAAACCCACGTCCTCTCCTCAACTCCCCCTGGTGAGTTTGTGAGGAAGACGGCAGCTTCTTAATGGCAAGCTGGAGGGCGCCTAATATTTGCTTTTTGCTATGTGGGAGCTTATGGCTGAACTGGCCTAGAGAGAGTACAAAATCGCTTCGATGTACAAAATTGCCCAGGAAAAGGCAACCCACTCTACCTGCTACCAGTGGAAGTAACTGTGCACCAGAGACCAGGTGGGATGCGTCGTCAAGCAAACCTGGATTTTACGTCTGCCCTGGCCACGGAGCAGCCTGGCTGTGCTGAGCTTCGGCTCTCTGTCTCTCTGTTCTCTCTCGAACAAAATAAGCTGAGGACGCCACGTTCTTCATGAGGTGCTGTGAGAAGCGAACCAGGTCACCTGTGTAAAATGCCCATCCCCGCCTGTCGAAGGGGGTTCTCCATAAACAACAGTTCTCTAAATAATGTCGTTCATTGAAAGTCAACATGAAACTCATGAACAAAATGGCTCTCAAACATTTGCTTAAAGGAAAAAAAACACACAACTAAGCTCCCCCTTGTTTAACAGAAACACATCACAACATAATTCCAAGTATTTCAAAGAAGCGGCCAGTGGTGTGGGTTATCCTCCAGTGTCCTCTGTGTGACAAAATTAATCCTTCTTGACACACGGGCGGTAACCACAATGAGGAGGCATGAAGGGGAGGCTTTGGCTTCCTGATAGCCATGGGGCCCATGGGGCTCCTGTGACATCTGAGTTAATTCCCACGAAACTAAACAAGGCAGTAGAAATGTCCACAGTGAGCCCTGCATGGGGACCGAGGCAAGGGACATGCAGCAGCTGGCCTTCCTGCTAGATACGCCTGTGCACCTGGACTGACCGCTCTTGGAGGCAGCAAGCAGGCCCGCATGGGACCAGGAAGCACCTCAGTTACCACACAGAGATTCGGGGTAGAAGCAAAGGGACTCTGAGACCTCCATCCCAGCTCAGTCACACATGGTATTTGATTTGGGGGAAGGACAGTTCTGCTGCGGAAACAAAAGCATCTTGTAAACACCTGGCCTACTAGTGGTTAAAGTCCCCATAGGGTCTGACATTCTATGGCTTAACCCTGTCACTGTGTCTAGTATTCTGTAAATACGGTAAGGCCACCTGCCCTGAGGGTCACAGGACGCACAAGAGGAAAGTGGCACACGTGTTGCTGTGTCTACACATGGTGCCAGCAGACGTGGGGGAACCGCCCCGCGAGCACAGACGGGCTGGGCCTCCTCTGCTTCCTCCTCACAGGGGGAACTGTCTGATTGGGAAGGCAGCCAGCCTGGGACCCTCCAGGAAATCCATTACAGTCACGTGGACAGTCCCTCAAAGTCATGGATACTGAACCCTCTTCAGCTTTGTACATCAAGATCCCACACACTCCCCACCATGACACAGGAGAGAAGCTGCCATGTTAGCTCAGCATGCTGGTGACAGCCCAACGTTTATAACTCCCAGAGGGAGCCCGAGCTCCACCAAGAATGACAGAAGTGGGCCACACGGGTTATTGCTCAAGGTCTATGCTGAGGGGGCTATGAATCACTAAGATATCTGGCTTGAGAACTTTCATCAGCTGCTCTACCTAAAATGCAACATTCTTTTTTTCTCCCAAACTGGGTGGTCACCTGGGGGAAGAGGAGGAAAGCAAGGAAGGCTTGACCTTGTCTGTGTTTGTTCTGTGTCTGGCATGGCAGGTGGCTGAGTTACTGTGCTGTGTCCTCCAATCACTCCATTTTGCTTTCTGTTCCTTCACCAGTGCAGAGCTGAGCCCTGCAAAGGGGCTGCTGAGGCCAGGAAGAGCAGAGATCAAATTCCACCTTCCAGGAGGAGACAACACGCCCGGGGCCCCGTGGTGGCTGCGCATGACAGCCTGGCTGCAGACGACTGTGTGCTTCCATCTGTCACCTTCCAGTGCAATGTGACAGCAGCCCTCTGGAGATCCATCTGCTTCCCTGGAGTTCCATCCCAACTCCCCCACCCCACTTTGTCATTGCCTAACTGGGCACATCCAAGATTAGGAAGCCTCAGCTGCAGCCCCCAGAAGGAAAGCTAAGAACCTCACATCAAGCTGCTAAAAAACAGACATGTTGAGATTGAGTGGTGAGAGGCGGGGAGCTAGTGATGGCCCACAGTCCCTGCAAGGCAATATAGAAGCTAAGATTGGAAAAGGGTAGGAGGAAACAAGGACATTTTCTTTTACTTAAAATAAAAACATTTGCAAAGAGGTAAGTCTCAGAAATGCCTTTCAGTGTCCTCTAGGATCTCAGCAGAGGTCTAGACCAGAGGGCTCCTAAAGTCCAAGTATTCAGAGAGACTACAGTGTCATTCAATCCCAGAAGCACCTGCTGAGGGTCAGCTCAATGCAAAAGTGTGCAGAGTTGCTTGGAGGAGATACAGACATAAACCACGTGGGTACCCATCCCCCTGCCAATCCCACAGCAGCCTCTATGCAGTGGGCTCTCTGCACCTGGTGTAGTCAGTGTCAAGATGGACATCAGGTTGACCAGTTTCCCTCTGAGTAAGCACAACATCCAGCATTTACCTGCACACAATCACATTCCCCCAGTCACACTTTGCACGCATGTACAATACAAAAGGGAACTTTTAAAAATGCAGTTCCTTCATTTAGCAAACATTTACCCCTGCCTTCTGACCTCTGAGCACTCTCAACACCACAGCAGACCTAAGACGTAAGGCCTTCTACACTGAGCTCAGAGCCCAGATGCAGCTGGTAAATCCCTATACGCAGGGCAGAGGGACGCAGAATTCAACAGAGGCAAGCGTGCGGGCCAGAGGAGGGGTTTCTCAGCCAGAAGGGCTCTCAGGAACAGCTTCCTGCAGACACTCGACCAAGGGCAGGGAACATCCAGTGAGAAACCACGCCACCAAAGGGTGATCTAGGGCCACCAATTATTCCTTTTGTTCTAGCTGGAGTGTGCTGGGGGCCTGAGAGTAAATGAGGCTGCAGCCAGGCCAGAGGCCTCCTCACAGGTTCAGGAGAGGAGTCCACACTTTGCTCTTGATGCCCCGAGAACTACTGAGGGGGTTTTGCACAGAGAGCATTTTCATATGCATGTCATTTCAGCATGATTTTCTACAGTCTGAGGCAAGGAAAGCAGTCAGAACTTTGCTGCAGGTAAGTAATAATTTGCAAGCGCCCTGCATATCTTTCGGAGTATACTTATGTGCTGAAGGCTTATCAGATAATGTGTGAGGGGGTGAACTATAAGCCGCTGAGCCTCCCGGAAGCATGCAGGTTGTTCTTCCATGGAAGCTGAGTAGTGTCCTAGGATGCCACTAGATTACAACAGAGCATCCTAAAGCCAGACTCGAGATGAACCGTGAGCCAAGCAAACACAAATCTCAATCTAAGATCCAAGAGACCCAGACTCAAGACCCAACTGCAAATTAAGTTCATGAGACCTGGGACCATTCCACCGTGCCATAAAGCCTCAGTATCATCACCTGTGATTTGGCTTACTGAGAACTGCCCTACTTCTCAAGGGGCTGCCATGGGGATCTATGCAATGATTGACAGAAATGACAGCCATAAAGATGTGTGGTGCACACATGAGATTAGGGAGCTGAAAGCTGCTTCTTCTGGAGGCACCGCTGACTCTCTAGTTTGACTATTTCACAACCATTTCAGGTACACACTGTGTACTGGATACAGAGAAAGGTGACTAGCCTCAAGGAGTTTACGGAAAAGTAAGCAGCTATAACTGTGTGTCCTATCCCAAACACCCGACCAAAAATACAAAACAGAAACAAGAAAAGAATTTGCCAGTCGGCAGCCAGGACTCCTGAGTGTCTGACACAATCCTCTATGAATCAGACAAGTCCCTTAACATGTAATCTGGGCTATTTTAGAACCCCCAATAAGCTTTAAATGGGTGAGGAGGGATTACCTTATTTTTAAAGGTCCCAGAGGGCTTGAAGCCATGTTATAATATTTTTATAGCCTCTTTCAGAGTCAGGAGCTGTACGGATTTTGTACTCACCCTGAATTTAACTAGTACTTAAGTGTGCTGATTATAGCTGCAAACACACTTCTCGTTCCAGTGTGTGGTTGGAGAGGTGGACAGAGAAGCAGCTTTGGAAATTTACAGCACAGAAATAGCATGTGGTCTGTCTCCTTGAAAAGAATCAATCCCTCTGTGAAAACAGCTAGAAGACCAGCAAAGGGCCTGAAGCAAACAAAAGACAGCCATTAAAATGGGGCTTCTTGTCACCATATCCCTGTTTTGGGACACTGGAGAGGCATTTCCAGTCTGGAGACACCAACGAAGCCGGCTGCAGGCACGGAGCTGGGGCACAACAGACAGGGCAAGTCTGGTTGGAAAATCGGGGATCATCCAAGCAAAACATCTAGACACAGTGCTGATTTTAAAAGAAATAATTAAGAAAGAAAATGTACCAGACACTTCCCAATTGGCTTTGCATGAAGGAGCAACTCTATTTGGCTGTGGAGGTGAACCATGGATGGCAGGAGAGACTGGAACGGGCTCAGAAGAACAGACTTGTCTAGCCACTGGCCAGCCCTGGGACCCCGCAGGCCTCTGATCACTCCTCTGTAACACAAAAGCCTTAAATGTAAGGGATGGTCTTGTGGGTTTCGTGGAGGAGAACCATGGAGGGAAGCCTTAGTTTATCGGGGTCACAGGTGCCCTAAACTTATTCCTATGTGGGCCTGAGCTGAATTTTATTTTTATTTATTTTTAAGACACTGGGCTTCCATAAAACTTCCATTGGAAAATGGATCACCACAAAACTACTCCCAAAATTTTGAAAACCTATGATTTCCTTTAAGCGTTCATATTTGCACACAACAGTGCTGCCTTACAGTAAAACAATCAAAAGAAAAAACATCTCTGATCTTACCCTAACAAGCTCTCTCATTGTGCTGCAGACACCCTAATAAACATGTCTGATAATGAAATCCTGATTTGTCCCCAAATTTCAAGTCACACAGAAAAAAATAGGACAAAGAGGTGTCTATTTTTAAGAATAACACTTACCTTCTTGGATAAGGTAGTGCATGGGTCACCTTATAAATGTTGATATATGTTTACTATAGGAAATAAGGTTAAAAAATTATAGAATGAAATTAATCTAGAGTATCAACTTGATAACAGCTAAGTTTACCAGTGCTGTGTTCCTTCTACGTTTGCAAAGTGTGTCACACAGCCCTAGACTTACATGCATGAATTTAAAAATATTTTTTCTACACTGAAAATCTGTTGTGCCTACTTAACTGAAAATCTGTGTGTCATGAAAAACCTATCAGTGAAGAGGTCCCATCTTCTTTGATGCTCCATCCAAATGATAAAACAGGTTTGAACAAAAGGGCCACCCACGTCTTCAGTAGCAATAAAAATCAAATTGCAGACATCCACTTCCCTCATTATGATGAATTAGAGTCTACAAAGCCCCTTTCCACCAGGAAATAAATAAAGTCCAGTTAAAACAGATTGAACTGAAAAATAAATAAGCATCCTAGCTTATAAACCTGTAAGTCAACTACGGAATTCTAAGGCTTTTAGAGTTTTTAGAAACTGAGAAGTTAAGACTTTTTTTTAACTTCTTGTGAACACAGAAAAATATCAGTGGTGACTACGGAGAGAAGAGAAACAGAATGTGTAACTTCCAAATTATAAAAGAAAAAAAGGAGTAAAAATATAAAGAAACAAATACACATTTAAAAAACCAGATAACAACATGAAATTATCTGGAGAAAAAATCCAAATGTATTAAAGATCATAGAAAATAAATGGATTAAAGTTGATACCCAAAAGAAATAAATGGTAAACCTAAATCTTGAAAACAGATAAATATACCTAAAACCATAAGAAATTGGAGAAATCAGAGGTCAAAGAATGGAGACAAGCGATCAAGAAAAATGCCAACCAAAAGAAAGCTATCAGGCAAAATAGGCTTTAAGTTCAAGACCAGCCTGGCCAATATAGTAAAACCCATCTCTACCAAAAATACAAAAAATTAGCAGGGCATGGTGGTGCGTGCCTGTGGTCCCAGCTACTCAGGAGGCTGAAGCAGAAGAATGGCTTGAACCCAGGAGGTGAAGGTTGCAGTGAGTCAAGATCGTGCCATTGCACTCCAGCCTGGATGACAGAGTAAGACTCTGTCTCAAAAAAAAAAAAAAAAAAGAAGAAGAAGAAGAAGAAAGCATAACTAGAGAAAAAGAAGGTAATATATTATCAAAGGCTCAATTCATTAAGAAGCCAGAAAATTCTAAATGTGTATACATCAAATAGCTTCAGAATATACAAAGCAAAAACAACAGACTTCCTGAGAAAAATGCCAAGCACACCACTGCACTGAGAAAACTCACCATACATTGCTTTAAAACGGCGAACATGCAAAACCAGTAAAAATGTAGAAAATATGAAAAGCACTGTAAACAATCCTGATGTGATAGATTGTAAAACCCAGAACCAATAAACTGGGAATTCAGTTTTCTCAAAAATACACAGAACATTCACAAAAGCTGACATTATGCTGGGACATAAAGAACAAGTCAGCAAATTTCAAATAAATGGTATCACATGGACCATGTGTTCTGACCTCAATGCAGTTAAGATAGATATTGATAATGTAAAGATTCCCCACGTTTGAAAATTGTGAAAGACTCATCAATAACTCATGGGTTGGCTGGGGACAATGGCTCACGCATGTAATCCCAACACTTTGGGAGGCTGAGGCAGGTGGATCACTTGAGGTCAGGAGTTCAAGAACAGTCTGACCAACATGGAGAAATCCTGTCTTTACTGAAAATACAAAATTCACTGGGCATGGTGGTGGGTGCCTGTAATCCCAGCTACGTGGGAGGCTGAGGCAGCAGAATGCTTGAACCCAGGAGGCGGATGTTGCGGTAAACCGAGATTGTGCCATTGCATTCCAGTCTGGGCAACAAGAGTGAGACTCTGTCTCAAAATAAATAAATTAAATAATGGGTTGCAGAAAAATATGCAACTTAAAAAACATGTAGAACTAAATATTAATGAGAATATTATTAAAGAAAACTTATGAGATGCCATTAAAGCAGTACTGAGAAGAAAAAAAATTTTTTTTTATTGCATTTTAGGCTTTGGGGTACATGTGCAGAACATGCAAGATAGTTGCATAGGTACACACGTGGCAGTGTGATTTACTGTCTTCCTCCCCTTCACCCACATCTGGCACTTCTCCCCATGCTATCCCTCCCCAGCTCTTTTTGAGACAGAGTTTTGCTCTTGCTGCCCAGGCTGGAGTGCAATGGTGCGATCTCAGCTCGCTGCAACCTCCGCCTCCCTGGTTCAAGTGATTCTCCTGCCTCAGCCTTAAAAATAGCTGCAATTACAGGCACCCACCACCATGCCTGGCTAATTGTTTATATTTTTAGTAGAGATGGGAGATAGGGTTTCATCATGTTGGTCAGGCTGGTCTCAAACTCCTGCCCTCAGGTGATACTCCTGCTTTGGCCTCCCAACGTGCTGGAATTACAGGTGTGAGCCCTGAGAAGAAAATGTATAATCTTAAATGTTTATATTTTAACAACAGGGCTAAAAATTATTGAGCTGTTTTTAGCTGAACAAGTTAGAAAAGCAACTACAGCCCAAACTCAGAGCAAAAGAAGACCTATTACAAACAAAAACAAAAATAAATAAAACACAAGGTTAAGTTACAGTACAGAGGGGTCAACAAAGTCAAGAATGAAAATCATAATAAATGAGCAATCTGGCAGGTTGGCTGAGGAAGAAAAAATAACAATTGTAACAAATAATGTAAGAGATTTTAAAATCTGTGAATAATTCTATGCTAATCAAATTGAAAAGCAGGGAATTATGAACACACTCCTAAAGAAATACAACCTAACCTGGGCAGCATAGTGAGATTCCATCTGGATTCTATCCTACACATCTGGATACTATTTGTTCATCTTTTATTTTTTTTGTTGTTATATATATAAATATATGCAAATATATATCTTAGTTTATATATATATATATATTTATAAATATATAGCTTAAGAAAATTGAAGACACGAGTATAAATAATCTTACAAACTTTAAAAAAAATTGATTAGAAATATTCCTACAATGAAATTACTAGGTCTCGTTTTCAGTTGAGTACTACCAAAATTTCAACAGCAGATAATACAAGTCATACACAAAATCATCTGATGAATTAGAAAAAATAGGAAAAAAAAATACAAAAACCTCCCTCTTAAATCAGACAAAAACAGTTAAGGAAAGAAAAAATATAAGCCAAACTCTCTCATGAGTAAAGAAGCAAAAATTTAAAACAGAGTATGAACAAATAGAATCCAGATGTGTGTCAGATATGTATTTAAACAAGCTAGATTTATCTTAGAAATATAAGATAATTTAACATTTGAACATACTGTAAGTGTAATAGAACATAATAAAAACAGTGGGCCGGGCGCGGTGGCTCAAGCCTGTAATCCCAGCACTTTGGGAGGCCGAGGCGGGTGGATCACGAGGTCAACAGATCGAGACCATCCTGGTCAACATGGTGAAACCCCGCCTCTACTAAAGTTACAAAAAATTAGCTGGGCCCAGTGGCGCGTGCCTATAATCCCAGCTACTCGGGAGGCTGAGGCAGGAGAATTGCCTGAACCCAGGAAGCGGAGATTGCAGTGAGCCGAGATCGCGCCATTGCACTCCAGCCTGGGTAAGGAGAGCGAAACTCTGTCTCAAAAAAAAAAACAAAAAAAAAAAAAACAGTGAGCACCACATGGTCCTCTTAATAGATGCAGAACAAGTCTTTGATAAAATTCAACATGTATTTATGATTAAAAACATAGAATATAACTGTACAAATTAGAAACACAAGGTAATTTCCTTAGCCTAACAAAGGACATTTAGAAATATATGATAGCAAACATATTCTTGGTTTCCTATAAACCTCAGGCTAGAGGAAAGAATATCTGCTATTACTTCAATTCAGCAATGTGCCTTGGGCTGTAATGCAAAAATGAAAACAATAAAAAGAAATCAAAAGTATAAGAACTGAAAATGAATAAACAATACTTTCATTATCTATAAAATACATTATATGTACAAGAATCTATAGACAAAATATTAAGAATACCAAAGGTTTAGTAAAGTGACTGGATGCAAGATCAATATCAAAAAGGTAATTACATTTATGCACTCCAGCAAAGATTCCATTTCCAAAGGTATAAAAGAAACTAAGGTACTAGGAGCAAATTCACCAAAAGATAAGTAAGGCGTGTATCTAGAGAAAAGTACAAAACATAGAACAAGTTTATGACAAAAATACATGGATAGTGATATACAGTTCACGGATAAGAAAAGTCTGTATCACAGAGTATATCAATTCTTTCTAAACTGATCTACAGGATACAAGGTTTAGCAATCAAGAATGCTTGAAATAGCAAGGGAAGATGAGTAGGTAGTTCAGGGGACAGGTGGGGTGCCAGGGCAGCAAGATATAAGAGCACCATTCACATCCACAATGCTTTTGTTTGAAAGACAGGCTTATGGATATTCATTAATTATGTTTCAAAAATTACACAGTGAAGTTTTCCACAGGTCAACTTCTACTGAATACAGCTCTTTAAATGCACTGCTTAGAACAATAATATGGCAGAATCCTGTTTTCATTAAAAGGTGGGTATCTTTTTATCCCTCCTAAATTTTCTAGAGGGGTAAATCAAAAAATAAAAATTAATAATAATGATGATGATTATCATAGTTTTTCTCTGGGGAAAAAGGTAGAGAATTTAAATTTTTAGTTAATATACTCTCTGTAGTTTAATAATTTTACTGTGTATATATATTTATTTATTTTTAAAATAAATTATCCGTAATTACTTCACTAAGTAATTCCTTAGAAAACTTTCAGAACTCAAATACAAAAGTTAAGATTAAGAGCAAAGACAGATCCTGAATGAATCCTGAAAATCCAATGTTGATCTGTCAATGAATTTAAGGGACACATAACCACCCTGATTGAGTGCAGGTCTCTGAAATGGAAGTCCTGGATTTTGTTCACACCCTCCTCACTTCACTGTCTCTTTTGTCAGAGACTCAGCTCTGTGCTAACAAGGCCTAGACTGCCTCCAGGGCCAGCTCTCAAAGTCCGTGGATTTCATGATCCTTTTAATAAGGAGGATATCCTTTAATTCCTGTCCTATATGAGAACCTTCCTTGGACCATGTCTTTCAATGCATTCTCTAGTCTACCAGAAGTTTATTGATTTCCCTAAAAAAAAAAGAAAGAAAGAAAGAAAAAGGACTGTGAAATGCCTTCTCCAGGCTAACCCTCTCTTCAGAGATTCTGAAATATGATTTTTTTCCTCCATCCTGGAACAATTTATATATAAACCTCCTGTTTGTAGTTAATGCTCACGTTCAGTTGAGTTACTCACATAATAGAGAAATAGCAGGCTCTTCATTTGGATTCTTCCAAACCTCGAATTGCATTAGACTTGCTTTCTGGGAGGTATCGATGATAATATTATACTCTCTGGAGCTGAATTTAGCCTGCACCAAACTTTCGACTTGAATTGAACAAAGTGTACCCAGAGGACCCAGGCAAGGATCAAAAGCACCATGTGGTCATCTTGCATAGCCTACGCTTTCAGGGATTGACAGACACCCTAGAGCCCAGCGGTGCCTCTCCTCTGCCCCCAGTGACCTCATCCACCAATGGACTTCACAGTGGCATTCTTAATCTCTGCAAAATAATTCATCTGATTTCAGTATGTGCTTCCTCCTACAGCTGGCTGGACACCATTATTTCTGGTACTCAAGTTCTCTTCCGAAGCATATAAAATACCAGCTGATAGTCCTTAAAATGGCTCCTCCAAAACAACAATGTTCAGAAATGACCCACTCTGCTCTCACCACACCCAAGCCCATCTGGATCCTGCCAGATCTTAAAATCCTCAATCACTTCCATTTGGAATCAAGATGTTTTCCAAGATGTTCCAATCTCCCTTGCTTTCCTGGTGCTAAAAGTCACCTCTTAAGGGTCCCTCCAAAACTTTTATCAGGCAGAAAGGTAAAGCGAGACTTGAAAATGGAGCATCCTGGGCTTGTTCCAACTCCGCCAATGGCCCGTTGCCTCATCTTGAGCAAGCTTTGTTCAGTCTTTGTTTTCTCAATTGGATGACAGGAAGCACTGTGGCTCACAGGGGCATTGTGTAAGCTGGCAAAATAACCATGCAAATGGAAGTTCTTTCATAAACATCAAAGTGATAAACAAATGATAGCTGTCAGCAGCAACCATGTGTCATTTCATGCATCCCTAGACCTCTGGGCAGGATCCAAACTTGCATGGCTCCAGGAGCTTGAGAATAAAAATCAACCTCCTCTAAGACTGTCCCTTCTTTCTGTGCTAAGAACAAAAGACATCCCTCAGCCAGATCTGAATCTCCCAAATTCCTGCAGCCTAGCAGCACCATCAGAGTATTCTCCCCTGAGAGAACAAAACATGTAGACCATCTCAACACCTAGACTTCCTGGCAGCTGGGAGCAAGGGAGCTCTCTGGTATCTTGTTTGTATCTGCTGAGTTTCCATGGTTTAGCATAGCTGCACCAGGTACACACACTGACCTCCTTCCCTCTTCCCTCAGGACCTAGATTGGCCTACACATGGTCATTTCATGTGCTTTTAGTTCTTAGTCTATAGCTAACATGTGAGTGACTAATAGCTGAATGTTGATTACACGTTATGAACAATTTCCCCACCCTTCAATACATCTGATCCTGAGAGAGAGCCTCTGCCATTCCCATTGTACAATTAAGAAATCCAGGCTCTGAAAGGAAATGGCTTCTCCAGATCATGTGGCCAGGACGGCAAAGAGCCAGGCCTCTCCGACTCTCCAGCTCCACCTCTTCCCACTGACCCCTCTCATCTGCTCTGTGTGGCCTGCAGTGGAGGCTGCCCCCTTTTCTGGCTTAAATATGGCTTAAAATAATTTTTTTAAACTACTCAGGCCCTTTGCATGTCCCCCAGTTGCCGTCAGAAAACTTCGTAAGAACTACAAATTGCTGAAAATGATGTAACTTCTGGCACATTGCCTTTTAAAAACTAAGTTGTTATGCATAAATTTTTTCTTTTTGGTGCCACAAAGAAAAATTAGTACTGGGACAAAGGATCTCTCAGCAAAGCAATTCTTTTTACTTCCTGCAGAAAGGGTACTTCCGTTAGCAATCTTGCCACTAGAGTACAATGAACAAAAGGAAAGCAGACATATTTATTTCTTACGCATTTGGGGTTGCCCTTACTGCCGTGTCTGATCTCTGTTGGCTGGAGCCAGACCTCACAATCTAAACTAAAATCTGATTGGCTAATAACTTGAAACTATTTTTCTAAACAGGTAAAAGCAATGGAGAGCAAAAAAAAAGGAAGTCCAAATAAGAAAGAAACATACGCTGCAACCTGGGACATGCCTGTGAGCACGTCCAGCAGACATCTTGGTAAAAGTAAAAAGACATAGAATGCCGTCCATGTCTGTAAGCATGTCTAACAGCTACGTAAGATAGGGCTTCTAGCAAAAAGCAAGAAGGCTTTAGAAGAAAGTGTTTAAAACAAACTATTATGTCTAACACGTATGAATTTTTCTTAAGAAAGAAAGGAAACTTTGAAGAGGAACTTTTCTACTTCTCACATAAGTCAATGTCAGTTTTTGGTCTATCATTATTTTATATATGTAGAAACTTTCTTCTTGGGTAGAAATTTTAAAGTATTCCTTTATTTCTCTGAAACTATATTACCATTGTTATTCTCCTGACATAATTTTTACTTCATGTAATGTAATCTAGGATTCTTTGTCTGTATTTTATTAGCAGAAATATTTTACTGATTTTAAAAATTAAGAAAAGTATTAATTTTTGAAATAGCTTGTTACCCTCCATTCGACCCAGCAATCCCATTACTGGGTATATATCCAAAAAACTGTAAATCATTCTACTATAAGGACACATGCACACGAATGTTCATCACAGCACTGTTTACAATAGCAAAGACCTGGAACCAACCCAAATGCCCATCCACAATAGACTGGATAGGGAAAATGTGGCACATATACACTATGGAATATTATGCAGCAATCAAAAAGGATGAGTTTGTGTCCTTTGTAGGCACATGGATGAATTTGGAGAACATGATTCTCAGCAAACTGACACAAGAACAGAAAATGAAATACCGCATATTCTCGCTCATAGGCGGGTGATGAACAATGAGAACACATGGACACAGGGAAGGGAGTACTACACACTGGGGTCTACTTGGGGGAATAGGGGAGGGACAGTGGGGGGGGAAGGGGGGAGGGATAGTCTGGGGAGAAATGCCAAATGTGGGTGAAGGGAAAGACGGCAGCAAAACGCACCGCCATGTGTGTACCTATGCAACTATCTTGCATGATCGCACATGTTCCCCAAAACCTAAAATGCAATAAAAAATAATAATAATAATAAGATAAAGCCCACGCAAAAAAAAAATTACTGCAATTGTAATGATTCTACAATTAATACAAACAGGATAAATATAAAATTAAAGTATATTTCTTAAATTAAAAAATAAACGTCTATTGAAAATAGAAGGATTTGGATTTTTTTCTCTTGAAGTTTGTATATCTACAGTATATCTAAATATTACTTATATGTGTAATAAGACTCAATTCAAGATCAATTTGCTCCAATTTTCCATTTTTATAGCTATAATAACTTCACTACCTTGTTCACGTACATGCACAGATGGACGAGAAGATATATTGTAAAAATGGAACCCAAGTCTTTGAACTTCTATGTATATGCCAAAAATAACATAGTAATAAAAGAAAAACTAACTTTAAGTGATCAGCTGACAACTTAATCAGCAGATCTTCCCGTAAAAGTCAACATTTGGGAACCACCAGATATGCAAAAGAATGTGCAAGCAAGACATTAGTCATTCAGGTCCCAATTTCTGGGAAAGACATCAAGAGACTGGACTAAGACTTTAGAAATAACTGTACTCATTACTTTTTCACTTAGAGGCACCTTGTTTAAATTAATATACTCACAACGAGCTTGAAAAAAATCTTAATATATGATTTTATTAAAAATGCTTCCGTTACGTTTGTCAATTTATTTGTATATTTAGCTCATTCTAATAACCTGAGAAACAAGGGAGGTTCTCACTATCAAATCGATCAGACTTATGTTCTACCAGAAGAGGTTTCACCTTATCTTTAAATTCAAACAAATGTTTTTACAATGACCATATATTTATGTATATACAATTATATGTATTATATTTATACCATATATATTTAGAGAGAGAGAAAGAAGGAAAAATAATTGTTAAAGTTCTGAGAGATAAATTATGAAACACAACTCATAAAACAGATTATTAAAATCAGTAAGGTCAGGCTTAAAACAAGATTGAGGTGACTGAATTATGTTGCCCATTTTATAACAAATCATAAAGGCAAGATACTAATGGTATTCTCATTAATACTTCATAAAGCAGTGTTAAATGGAGCCAAAATTAGAAGTTATTTATGAAGCTATAAGTCTGAAGGCAGGCATGATATTCCTTTCATTATTGTATATGCATGTGTCTATGAAACTCTGTTGTTAAATTCTGGGGAACGATCAAAAGAAACTGTATGTTTAAAATCAGGACAAAAATACATTTGTTTTTGTTAAGCCTCATGACCCAACACTTCCTCCTGAATCTTCCTCCCTTTATCCCAGAAGCACACCGCCGCTCAATCGACCATTCAGAACCCTTCTGTTTTGAATCACATCACTATCCTTGACACACCTGAATGGTTCTCCCTGCCCAGGAGGCAGATTCGACCTCTTCCCGACCGCAAATCTTCAGACTCCAGGCTCTAAGGGCCCCCCCAAGTCTCCTTCTAGGGCCCAAGTTCTCCTCCTCTCCTTTCCTCACAGCAGACTCAAAACTGTCTTGGCTGTGAGAATTCTTCTAACAATTAGCATCCACTTCTCACTGTCTTATTTTTACTCTGACCCGTGCTCAAGTTTCGGGAACTGGATTCCACATCCTCAGCTTGTCAACATTACTCAAAAAAAAAAAATCAACAAAAGAAACCACATTCTTACAAACAGAAGTCAGCCTGTGTCTTCTCATTTATCCTCGGGACCTCAAGCATAAGACCTTGCACATAGTGGATGATCATTAAATGCCGACTTGATCTTTCTAGAGACATCTGTCTTATCATAGAAAACAGGCACTTGGCGTTCTCTCTGCCCCTCCGATATGGCATGTGTAAACACAGGGAAGGCTCAAGCAAGACTGACCCAGCAACAGACTGACTTCACATAGTAGCCTAGAGCACGGTACATGGAGGAACATGGCCCGAAGTGCTTAAACACAAAAATAAACAAACCCCAGAAAGCTGAAACTGAGCTGAATGTGGAAAATGTGGTTGTTAGGACGGATTTTCACACCATCAGCCGCTGCATCTCAGAACAGCATCTCTGTTTCCATTTCTAAAAATACTGCTCATTTCTCCACGTCAGCAATTCTGAACCCATGAGAAACTAGAGCCAGGTATCGATATTTTTGCTTCTGGTTCATGCTTTAAAAATGACCTTTGCCCTAAAGGCTAACTAGCCAGACCAGCAATGAGCCGGCCACACAAAGCTGTAGGTCCCCAGACGTGGCCAGCCTCAAGGCTGAGTGATGGTCAAGGCCAAGGCCAAGGCCAAGTTTCTTAACCAAAGATTTCTTTCCTTTTTAAACTACTGATATTTTCCACTTGGGAAAAACAAAACAAAACAGAACAGAACAAAAACTTGTATTTCAGATTTAACTACTTCAGTCATAGAGAGCTGAATTGAGGCTGGTTTATAGTCCACGAAAACCATTTCTCTTTATAAATCCTAACCATTAAGAAACATCTTTGCATGTGCCAGAATGTCATTTTCTAGTATTTAGGCCACTTCACCATGACTCTTTTGTGAATATGAAGCCACTTCACAGTTCTTGGACTTTGAGACAGATTCCCAAACAGAGCGTCCTGGGAGGTGGGCATGGCCAACAGAGAGAACACAGAATTCCACTTGGCCTCATGATGAGTTTTCTCCAGGGTACTTTAATGTCTCCCTCACCCCCGAGGAGTCTGTTTCGGGACCAGTAAGTGCACTGCAAGGAAAGATGCGATAATCCTAATATGCTCAAGTTAAGATTAAAAAATAAACATACATGTGAACGCACTTATTTTCCAAGGAATGAAAGAGGAAGTGGGAGGGAAGCTCCAAGTGTCAACCTTTACGGTGGCCACATCTGGGTCACAGTGTCCCAGCCAGGAAATGCAACAGTGACACCTTAACAATGCCTTCCCAGGATCACCAAAGAGGTAAGTAGGCAATCGAGTAGGTGGAAGGGAAGATCTCCCCAGTAGCCCTTTTAAAGTACAGACAATGAAAATGGGAGGCAGGATGACTGAGGAGCCAGGCTTGCAGACAGGAATGCTGGAACTTGGGGCTCCCGCAGACACCCCATAAGCTGGTTCCTCGCACCATCTCAGATCACTGCCTGTGCCACTGCGGGTCCCACAGCGCTCAGCACCCTCCCGCACCTCCAATGGCTCCTCCTCTGCTCCTTCCTTCCTCAGCCCCGCTGTCCTTTCTCCTCACCTCCCTGTCTCTGTGCTCTCTGAGATTAGGATCCTGTCTCCCAGGCACACACTACCAACTCCGGCCACACTTTCACTGTGTCCCTCTCAGCTTGGCCAAAAGATCTCTCAGTTCTTGATCTCCTACATGTATCAGTTCCCCCGCAGGGCTATCTGGAAAAGGACGGAATCACCCAGAGTGGCTCTCTGAATCTGAGGCCAGAGCTTCAAGTGGGCTCTGAAGGCCATCAGACGGCCGCTCTGCACCTCCTCTCTAGAGGACTTCCTGCTGCCTGCTGGTCTCTACAAACTTCCAATCCCTCCCCCACGTGGCATGCTCAGATGCTGGCTTTGACTCCCCACTTCACAAAGAAAGGTCGGCATCAGAAGAGAACTGCAGAGTGTCCTCCTAGCACCACCCACACATGTATCTGTCATTTGATCCATCCCCACTGATAACTGTCCACGTGCCTCCTAGAGCCAGTAACTCCACATGTCTACAAACCCATCTCTCCCTCCTTCTCAAAAGTGTTTTCAGCAACCTCCATCCCATGTAATCCACATTTTCCTCTCTACTGAATCACCCCATATCAACATGCTGATAATGCTTCCAACTGAAAACTAATTCTAAGCATTTTTTACCCGACCAGATATCACCTCAGACTCTGCTCCCTTTTGCAGCAGCTCAAGTGAGTTGTCTACAGTCCCTGTCTCCACATCTTCCCCTGCCCCTTCTCTCCAATCCAGCTTGTGCTGCCACAGGCACAGACCACTGACCCCGGCTGACCTGAGCCTCCATTCGCAGTTCTCTTCCCCAGGCTCTTGGTTTCCCCGCATCCCCCTGGTTGTTCGCTCTACGTCTCCTTTCCTGGCCTGTCATCTTCGGCTCCTCATGAGACTGGAATGCCCAGGGCCCAGTCCTTACAGCTCCTCTCTTCTTTCACTGGGGGTCTCATCTGATCTCATTCCTTGAAATACCAGCCAAAGGCCAAAGACTCCTGTCACCTCTCCAGCACAGACTACCCTCTTAAAGGAAAATGGATAGGACCATCCACTCGGCATCTCCATGTGGGTGTCTTATAATCTTCTCGCACTCAATAAGTTCAAAACTGAACTCTGAATCTGCCCCTCTCTCTTTTTTTTTTTTTTTTTTTTTTGGAGACAAAGTTTTGCTCTTGTCACCCAGGCTAGAGTGTAATGCCACAATCTTGGCTCACTGAAACCTCTGACTCCCAGGTTTCAAGCAATTCTCCTGACTCAGCCTTCCAAGTAACTGTGATTACAGGCATCTGCCATCATGCCCCACTGATTTTCATATTTTCAGTACATGGGGTTTTGCCATGTTGGCCAGGCTAGTCTTGAACTCCTGACCTCAGGTAATCCACCCACCTGACCTCAGGTGATCCACCCACCTCAGAGGAACCATTGCGCCCAGCCTCTGAATCCCTTTTTGCACCCAAACCTCCTCTAGCTGCAAACTACTCCATCTCCATGGTGACAACACCATCTAGTGACTCAAACTAAAGTCCCTGGAATCAATACAGATGTTCCCCTTTTCCTCATACTCACAACCACGCTGTAAGGACATGGTAAAGGCTCTGTCTTCAAGCTGTATCCAGAATTTGGCCACTCTTCCCTGCTGCTGCTGCTATCACCAGTGTGCCCACTGCCTCTTGTCTGGATTACTACAGTAGATTTCTCCAGTGGCCTCTGAGATGGTCTCCTGGATTTTAACCTTGTCCTCCACCTTCTCCAATGTCCTCTGGGATGGGCTCCTAGACTCTGGCCTTGTCTTCCACCTTCTACATCTCCTTCAAGAGGGTCTCCACCTTATACCTTTGTCCTCCACCCTCTAGAGTTTATTCTCAATGTGGAGGCCAGAATAAGCCTATTAAAATGAAACAGACCCTGCTTCTCTGCTTAAAACCCTACACTGACTTCCCATAATGAACCTAGAATTCCCAACAGCCTGCAACGCCAGGCACAGCCAGATCCTGCTGCTTCCCAGCCAGCCCCAGCTCATGGCTCTGTGCTGCGTCCTTCCAGCCACCCTGGCCTGGGTGCTCCTCCAGCTGTCAGTACGCTGCAGCTACCAGTCCTTCTCTCTACAGTGCTCTTGCCCAGATGCTAAATGGCTAGTTCCTGTACCCCCTTCAAGTCCATGTTCAATTTCACCTTTAGAGACCTCCCTGACCCCCCACTTAAAACTACAACCTGCCCCATCCCACTAAACATAGTCTACTTTCTCTTTTCTCTGCAATATCTAGATCTTGTTGCACAGCATATAATTTGCTTCCGCTACTGTCAAATGGAAATTGTCTGTATCTTCCTGCCTGTCCCCACCCCATCCTCCACTTGTACTCCCCAAAACACAGAATCTCCATGAGAGCAGGCACTGGTGCCGCTCCACTGTGTTCGGCGTTAGAGCTGTGCCTGGCATGTGCGGCAGCTCAATCCATGTGTTCTCAATGCACTAGTGAATCAGGGAGATCTAAAACAGGAGACACAAAAGATTGCTATAAGCAGTAAATGAACAAACCTGGAAATCTTTCCAAAGTATAAATAACTACAACAGCACAAAATAATGTGCTGAACACTATCTTAAAATTCATTCCAGGGAAACCTACTAGAAAACTGCCTATAAGGCATGGCTGAAGAGGTATAGAAAAATCCACCCAGGCAGGCCTACCAACAATGGCCTGAGATTCCACTAAGAAGAGATCAATGAAGGTTTGCAAGCCTTCATCTTCCAAATTCAAAGCTACCTCTGAGAAGTCCAGAGGGGAGGAGAGGAAATATCTTCAGGCCAGGTCCTGGTGTCCTACTGTGCTTATGCACATGCAGACGGCTCTGCCTTCAGGTCAGGCGCACATAGGGAGAAGCGAGAGAACGTCTCTGGCACCAGGGCTCCCTGCAGAGCTGGAGGAGGCTGGGGGCATGTCAGAGTCCGCAGGGTGCTGGATGCCTAAGAAACAACAGAGGGACATAGGAGGTTAGAGGAGCAGGGAAGACAGGAGAAGGATACAAAGCTTTTCTCATCTTCAAGCCCAGAGGAAAGGCTACTGACATCATTGAAAATCTTATCCAGTCAGAGATTTGTGAAGCGTAATAGTACACTGGAGAAAAAAACTGAGGTTTACTATGTTAAAAAAAATCTGCCAAGAAGTTAATGAATAAATCCATCAACACAAACAATTCTGAGATAACGAACTGTCCCTCAATCTTCACTCTGTCCCCTCCTTTTCAATCGCAGCCATTCAGCTTTGCCCCGTGAGTCTCCTATAGAGAGAGGTACAAATCCACAGAAAACCTGCTCCTCAGGGCAACAATGAAAAAAACTAACTCAAAAGTACATAATAAAATAAAAATAGAATTAAAAGAGAATAAAATAAACTAATAAAAAAGAAGGCAAAACAGAAGAGGAGACAAACACAAGTGACATTAAGATCCATGGAAAACAAATAATAAAATGGCAGACATAAATTCAACATTATCAGTAATTACACTAAATGGTTTAAACACTCCATTCACGTGGCAGGAATTGGTTGAATAAGTAACAACTCTATGTTATTACAAGAAACATACTTTAGAATAGCACCAGAAAGAATACTTAAAAACAAATACTTAAAAGGATATATAAGATCTGTATATTAACAACTACTAAAACAAGGTTAAAAGAAATTAAAGAAGCCCTAAAAAGACCAACATCCCATGTTCATGGATAGAAGACAATGTTGCTAAGACAGCAACACTTTCCAAACTAATATATTAACAGAGTGATTAATTGGTGAATAGATTACATGTAATCTCTATTAAAATCACAGCTGCCTTTTTAAATAAAAATTGACAAGCTAATCCTAAAATTCACCAAGAAATCCAAGACACACTTAACAGTCAAAAGAATCTTTAAAAAAAATTGGAGGAGTTACACTTCTTAATGTCAAAACTTACTATAAAGTTATATTAATCAACATAGTGTAATAGTGACATAAGGACGGACATATGGATTAATGGATTAGAAGAGACAGTCCAAAAGTCAGTCCCTACATTTATGGTTAATTGATTCTTGACAAGAGTATCATGACATTTCAATAGGTAAATGATAGTGCTTTTTTTTAAGCAAATAGTGCTGAAAAACTGAATCTAGACACAGACCTTAAACCTTTTACAAAAATTAACAGCAAATAAATCATAGACCTAAATATAATAGCTAAATTTATAAAACTGTAAGAAGAAAACATAAAAGAAAATCTTTATGACCACAGATGAAGAAATAGTTTCTTAAATATGGCACTAAAAGCTCAAAAAAGAAAAAATAGATAAATTGCAATTAATCACAGTTAAAGTTGTTTGTATGTCAAAAATGCCATCAAGAGAGTAAAAAGGCAACCCACAGAATGCAAAACAGCATTTGCAAGTCATATATCTGATAAAGGCCTCAGATTCAGAATATATACTTAACAATAAAGAGACAACTCAAATATAAATATGGGCAAAGGATTGAAATAGACATTTCTCCAAAGAAGATATTCAAGCGGCCAATAAGCACATGAAAAGATGCTCTACATGACCAATCAATTAGGGAAATGCAAATCAAAACTCCAATGAGATACTACTTCACACTCTCTAGGATGGCTAGAATCAAAAGACAGCTAATAGCAAGTGTAAATGTGGAGCAATGTGAACTCGTACACATTGCTGGGAGAAAGTAAAGTGGGGCAGCTCCTTTAGGAAACAGTTTGGTAGCTCCTCAAGGTGTTGAACGTGGAGTCATCATATGGTCCGGCGATTCCACACCTAGCTAAGTACTCAAGATAAATGAAAATACACCTCCACACAAAAACCTATACAGAAATGTTCACAGCAGCATTATACATAATAGCCAAAAGTGAAAACAACCCATATGTCCATCAACTGGTGAATGTATAAAAAAAAAATGAGGTGAATCCATGCAGTGGATTTAGCCATATAAAGAGATGTAGTACTAATTCATGCCACAACATGGGTAAATCTTAAAAACATTGTGCCAGGTGAGAGAAGTCAGACACAAAAGAACACGTAGAACACGTATTTTATGGAACCATTCACATGCAAGGTTGAGAACAGAAATCCACAGAGACAGAGAGTAGATCACAGGCCTCCAGAGGCTTGGAACTGAGGATAGAGGGTAAGTGCCGAAAAGGCCCTGGAATGAGAGAGTGATGTTACTTACAAAACTCTGACTATACTAAAAAACCACAGATTGGCATACTTCAGAATGATGACTTTTACGCTGCGTGAACTGTATTTTAATAAAACGATTATTTAAAAAGAAAAAAACATGCCGAGTGGAAAAAATTTTAAAAGACGATGGTAAGATTACTTCAGGGTTTCCCAAATGTTCTCTTTTCTCAGCATAGCTTTCGTTCATCAGGACTGCGGCACTACATGTAAACGCTGCTTAATTTTAGGCATTTCTGTTCAGGAAGCAAAGAATAAATTCAACTGCAACGTTCTCTCTCCCACTCTGCCTCTGCAGGGCTGTCCTGGTTCTCTCAAAGGAGAGAATCAGGAGCAGAAGACACAGGCTGGTGGACAGGCCCACATATCTTTTTGGCAGATACTCCCACCCTACTGCCCCTTAACTAAAATAAGGAGCACTGCCCACATGCAGCCCAAGGATGCTAATTTTCTTGAAACACTCAGGATCAGGCTGCTCAAGCTAAAGCCTTTAATGCTAATGTCTCCCGAGCCAAGAACCCTGACACAGCCTCCAATCAATCATCACCTGGCCCCGCACAGAGCAAGCCTCTCACCTCCAGAAAGCTGTTCCTCCTCAGTCCTGAGCAGTATCAAGATACCCATTCCGGAAAATGGAATCCACGTTGTTGCAAATCTATTCTCTGCCTTTATTTGGCAATACATTCTGAGCCTTCAAACAAAAGACAATACAGTCTTTTTTACTACAGCTTCTGCCATTTTCTCCAGGTAAGAGGAGCCTGTAAACAGAATTATAACCTCCAGCAGGAAGAAAACTCTCTGCTCAGCTGGTGCACTGACAAACGAAGCCTTTTCCAGCTCTATTATAAAAAGATTTATAAAGAGAGCCTGGCCACAGAGCCCTCTGCCCAGAGGGATGAGCTGCGAGCCCAGTGTGGCTCCCGGGCTGTTGGTAGGTTGCAAAGCCTCCTGTCCCCACTTGGACAGCAGCCCACGGTCACACAACTGACTTGGATCCACATTTTCCTAGCACCGGCAAATGGGCGCTAATGAAGTGCCACAGCATTTCCCTTGGTCATTTGTCATCCGTATTTGTAACACACAGCCTCCAGCCGGGCTGCATGCGTACCTAGGAATCAAGAACTGTTCTTCATACTACTCCGGTTATAAAGTCACACAGGTATTGAGTGGTTAGTCCCTGTCCTTATGTTTCTCATGAAGATCTCACATTTTTAATACCTGGTTTTGCAGAACACCAGGAGTGCATGTATTGGGTTTCAGCAGAAACACGTGGAGCAGATGTTCATGCACTCCTCAACCTTTTCTTGCACCCCAACCGTGTGCTGAGTCACCCAGTAGGAGTGATAACAAGGTGAAGAAGACGTGGTACCTGCTCTCAAGGAACTCAGACAATGTAGGAACCTATAAGACCAACCTGGCCCTCAGTCACACACACACACACACACACACACACACACACACACACACACACACACAAAACTGTGTGTCACTCGGAGAAAATCCGATATACTAAAGGATATGATAGGGCTTCCCATTCCTAGCAGTGTGGTTTTCTGGTAATTTCAATACAAGTAATTAACTTACACCTTTCTAGGAACACAGACGCTACTTCAAATTAAGAACAAAAGACTCAATGGTTCAGAATAACCTGAGAAAGTCAACCTGATGCAAAAAGACACATTAAATTATTTTATTCATTTCTTTCTTTCACCAAGTGTGTGTATATCAATATAGAAAAGGATCCTCTTGGTGATTTTTTAAGATTATATAAGATGACTCCTTGTTAAATAAAGGCACCAAAATAGCAGCAGCTGAAATCACTACAATAAAAAGGCTTATGAGAAAAACAGTGATAACCACTCAAAACCTTTACAACTTTGCAGTCTGAGAATTTATCTATACGAACACACAAGCACGTATACATATGTGTATATATGCATCTACATATGCACACATGTACACATGCATCTATGCATATATATATATATATATATATACATGCCATCAGTTAGTGATAAGAGCTACAATAAAATACAGCCAGGTAAAGAAAAGAGGTGCCACTTCCTTAGTCTTTAAGGCCTCTCTAAAGATGCAATATTTTTTTTTTTGAGATGGAGTTTCGCTCTTGTTACCCAGGCTGGAGTGCAATGGCGCTATCTCGGCTCACTGCAATCTCCGCCCCCTGGGTTCAGGCACTGCCTCAGCCTCCCGAGTAGCTGGGACTACAGGCACGGGCCACCATGCCCAGTCATTTTTTAGTAGAGACGGGGTTTCACCATGTTGACCAGGATGGTCTCGATCTGTTGACCTCGTGATCCACCCGCCTCGGCCTCCCAAAGTGCAGGGATTACAGGCTTGAGCCACCACGCCCGGCCTAAAGATGCAATATTTTAAGTGACTCCTGCATGAAATGAGCAAGCAGGGCGTGAGAAAATATGGAGAAGAACATGCTCCAAAAGCATGCCCACTGCCCCAGACAGGAAGTGAGAGCGAAGCTCTCCCAGCTTTACTGCTCCCCTAGGCCAAGCCGCCCCAGTTCCTAAGAGAAGTGTTCCCTTAGGTGACTCAGCCTAAAGGAACAGTGAAAAGCAGTGACAAGCAGAAATCCGACAGATTCTGAAGTCTGTCCCAAAGCATTTGATGGGAGAAAGGAAGGGAGGTAGGGAAGCAAGGATGGCAAGAAAGAAGTCAAAGATGCTTCCAGACTTTTGTCCTGAACAGTCGTGTGAGTGACATCGTCCATGACTCGGGTGTCCTTCAGAAGCCCTAGGGTAGGTGTGCAGATTGCCGTGCCGACAACAAGCATGGGCTCGTGGGGGTGGTCTGGGGACACAAAGGGAGAAGCCAACTACATGCTGTTAACATTAACACGGGAGGCTAAATGAGCTCATGTGGGCAGGGATGTAGAAGGGAAAGACAGCAGAAGAGGCCTGAGGATGGAGCCGCGGGGCTCTCGGATGTCCAGCCACAGAGATGCAGCTCAGGGATGAAAACTGACCAGCGTGGAAGGAGAGACAGGGGAGCTGCACTGAAAGGGTGGTGCCCTCAGAATGAGACGCTGCATGTCCAGATTTTAGAAGAACTGCGTGTTACTGCAGGATTGGGTAGTTAATGTAGGACCGAAGAGGGTGATCAAAAGGAGGAGGAGGCCAAGGAAGAAAGTGAGGGATCTGGTTTTGGAATGGCCTGCTATGCAGATGCTGAAATGGCTAACGTACTGACAGGAAGGAAGACGAAGACGGTGAATTAGCTGCTAAACTTGTCTATGAATGCGGAGGAGGACAAGAGGAGGGCGTATCTGTAGAAGGCTCAAAGAAGGAAAAGGGATGGTAAAGTCGGATGGCACATGTCTCAAGGGAGCAGGGGATTTTTCAGGAGGAAGAGGGCACAATGGCCTAGTTGGCAATCAGAAACAGAGAGGGAATCTACTTTACCTTGACCTGGTGATAGTCACTGAACTTGGCTGTGATAAGCACAATATTGGGAAAGTACAGCTACTGCAAAAGAGCTGCATTTTACATAAGAGGAAACAGGTTAAAATCCTTTTCCAGATCAAATAGCTAGTCAGTAGCAATCCACGTCCAGCTGCAGAGCACCTGCTCTTATCCAGGACTCCATAGAGTCTTCTATGCAAATATCTTTAAATACTTCTAGGTAGTATCTCAGAATAATAGAGATTGGTCATTCACTAAACACTTTTCAGATGCTATAGGTGGGGAGAAAATAGGCTGGGAATAAAGAGTAGGCTGGTTTCCTAACAATGTTAAAGTAAAACTACAATTTTATCAGAGGAAAAAGAAATAACTAAAATATGTATAACTCAGCACAGAGAAAGGCCTTTAAAGCAAACTTCAAAAATAAGGAAGTCGTAAAGTTCTAACTACATGAAAATTATATTTTTATTTGGAAAAAAATAACATAAGACAAGTAAAAGTAAATAACAAAACTGGGAATAATTACTCTTATTTCATGGAATGAAAAATCAAAACTTCTAATTTATTACAAAAAATATCAATAGGAAACACTGCAATAGGAAAGCAGGTAAAGAATGTGAATAGGTTAACAGAAAGAGAAATAGCAGTGACTGATAAACATTTGAAAAGACACTAAAACTTACTCCTAATTAAAGACGTGAAGTAAAAAGATACCATATTTCACTTGTCAAATCAGCAATGATTAAAAACCTTGATACTGCTGAATAAAACCCCAATACTGTTGAATGTGGTGAAAGGAATTTTCATTGATTTTTTAGCAGTATAAGGATAGATGTCATTTTGGAAAATGACTTGGAAACAGATCAAAATACAAAACACACGTAACTCTGACACACATGTACTGCCCTACGTATTTACTCTAGAGATACACTAGCAAAAACAAATTTGATGTGTATAACAAAACAAAACAAAAAACTCCGGAAGCATTCTGACAATCTACTTACAAACCTTCAACAGAAGAGAAGCTGAATAAATAATACAGCTATACGAGTGAAGAATAAGCTGAACCTGCACGTCTTGGCATGAAAAGATGTCTACAGCACATCAGCAAATAAAAAGGCACAGTACAAAAATATTTATACACTATGATTCCATTTGTGAATATACGTTTAAGTTATATACTCAAAATACAATTTTTCTAGAATGAAAATTTTAAAATGTAGACAATTGCTTTAAAATAAAGGAAAGTTTATTCTCCATTATATTCCTTCAAAGTTGCTTTTTTATGCTCTCTGCATTTATAACTTTAAATTTTTAGAGGCTAAGGACTTTAGATACAGTACCCGTGAGATACTACACACTGAGAAAAAAACAATTATTTTTATTTTGCCTCACCAAGGATTGTATCTCATACGTATAACAAATTGTAAACTCCAAATTAAAATCCCACAAAAAGGCAGCATTTCTGTGCACTGCAGGCTCCCTGAAGCAAATCCTTAGAGTAAGGTCGGCTCTGAAATCCACATAGAAATCCCAGTTAGTGGAGGCTCTTCCTTCTCCCTATCCTTTCTCTCTCTTCTCCATAAGAAATGAGTGTTTTAGACTCTGTGCCCACTGGTTACCACAGCAAAATACTGCTCACGAGAGACCCTCCAACTTACCTACAATTCCTTGCACACACGTACACAGAGGGGTTCCAAAGGAATCCCTCTACTCTTCCAGTCTTTCAATTTCCAAGTTAGGACTGTTTTTTTGTTGTTGTTGTTGTTTTTTCTTTTTTTGCTGCTGCTGAACTTGCAAGTTAATATTTCAAAAAGCAGTATAGCTCTGTGCAGTTAAGCTTAAGCAGCCACTATAAGTGGAGGTTTTCACATGTGTGGTTTGTTTGACTTTACTGTGAATAGACGCCTTGTCCCGCTTTGATAAAGCACCTCTCTGTTTGCATGCATCGTATACTAATAGTCTGTACGCTGGGAAACACAGGGATCCCTTCAGAGTTGCCCTGCAGTGAGTTATTTTGCACTTGTCTTCTCTGGGGAAAATGAAACACACTCTTCAGTAGTGGAGGCATTTGTCAAATTATAGCTATGGAACAAACTCGTTGGTTCACTGGTTATAAATTAATTAAAGAGTATTGTTTAAAATTCTCTTACTGTGATAAAAGGCATTTGGCTAATTCTACCATCATTCCTGATTCTAAGATATCACTCATAAAAATGAAGCTGAGTCTTGGGCTTAAACTGCTCACAAAGAAGCAATTGATTTACCCGACCAGATACCAAAGTAGGCACAAAATAAGGAGCTTGTTATAGTAGAGGCATTACCACAGGGAAAAATAGTTTATTTAGAATGGTGAGATAAAACACATACCAATGTTAAAGAGCTTACAAAGCAATTCCTTTGTCTAATTTTGTAAAGGAATAAGGTAACTTAATATGCTAAGGAAAAAAGATCTTCAAAAGCAATACACAGTACTTTCTATTTTAAATGTATGTGTAATTGTGAATGGTCTAAATATACCAGTTAAAAGGTACAGATATCCACGGTGGGTAAAATAGCAAACATCAACTACATGTTCTGTTGGCCACAGGAAACCCACTTCAAATAGGAAGATTCAGGTTAAAAGGAAAGGGATGGAGAAAGATATACCATGCTAACACTTATCAAAATAAAGCTGGACTAGCTATGTTAATTTCAGACAAAGCAGAGTTCAAAGCAAGAAAAATCATCACAACAAAGAGGGCCGTCACAAAATAATTAAGGGATCAAATCTCCAAGACATAACAATGCTAACCATATAATACTGTACAACAGAGCAAACCAACAGAACTGCAGGTAGAAACAGACAAATCCCCTACTAACATCTGTAGACGTTAACACCCCTTTATCAGAAATGGACAAATTCAGCAGGCAGAAAATCAATAAGAACATAGTTGAACTGAATAGCACTAACAATCAACTTGATCTACTTGATAAAGAATATTCCATCCAACAACAGCAGAATACACATTCCTTTATTCCAAAGGAAACATTCCAGGCCACAAAACACACCTTAAATGTAAAAACAAACAAAGGAAAAAACAAAAATCACATAATGCATGCCCTCATATCACAATGGAATTAAACTAGAAATCAGTAAGAGAAAGATAGATTAAAAGTCTCCAAATATCTGGAGGTTAAACTGCACACTTCTAAATAATACAAGAGCCTCTGGCATTCTCACCATAAATTTAAAACAAAATAACCACCAAAACAGATAATTCAAAAAAAAAAGAAAATATGGCATTATTTCATCTAGGTTAACTTTACCTGAAAACTAGGGGGGAAAAAAGAAGATGACTCAAATACTTTCCATTTTTGTGGACCAGATGACAGTCTTTTATTAAGTCAATGAAGTTTTCCACAGTGAGGAACGGGCGGCCCAGCAGAGCCTGTTCCTCCCCATTCCCAAAACCCAGCTTCCGACCTCTGGAATTCCAAGGGTGATTTGTGGATGTGCATTTTGGATAGGCCTTCAAGGTTTTCCTTCAATGTTTCATAGGCATGATTTCTTTAATCCCCAGGGGATCCCCACAGAAGAAGTAACCCTAGTACTATTTTCACTTTAGAGGTGAATAAAACAGGAACATTTACAGAGAGGTTAGGGCGTGAAGTCTTGAGCAGGATCCTGTCTCTGTCCCCACAGTCTTGCCTTCTCTGCTCAAGCACTGACCACAGCCGCTGCACTAGGAGATGCTTCTGGACTCTGCAAGGCACACTGTCCCAGTTCTGACATGAACGGCACTCAGCCACATCTGCGGAGGATGGGATCAGGTCAGCCTGGGAGGGCGGCCCTTTCAGGACAACGTGGAAGCTTGCATGGCTTTGTCCAATTTATTAATAACAAGAGGGTTCCTCCCTTGTTTCCCTTCAACCCCACAGCAGCAAAATGTCCACTGAAGATATAAGGTAGATTTATTGGTTGAAATATATATAATTAGCCAGGCAGAGTTGCTCATGCCTGTCATCTGAGCACTTTAGGAGGCCAAGGTGGGAGGATTGCTTGACCTCAAGAGTTCGAGACCAGCCTGGGCAACATGGCAAATCCCCATCTCTATTTTTAAAAATATCTAAAAATTAGCTGGATGTGGTGGCACACACCTGTGGTCCCAGCTATTCAGGAGGCTGAGGTGGGAGGACTGCTTGAGCCCCAGAGATTAAAGCTGTAGTGAGTTGAGATTGTACCACTGCACCCCAGCCAAGCAACAGCAAGAACCTATCTCAAAAGATTAAATGATATGTGTGTGTGTGTATATATATAAACATAATGTGTGTATGTGTGGTGTGTGTGTGTGTGTGTGTGTGTGTATTTGTGGTATACAAAGTAATGAAATTTGTATGTGTATACTGAGGGGGTGAAAGATTTATAATTAATTTTTTACAAAACTAAAATAATTTACTGCACTAAAAATGAAATAAAACCGTAATTGAAAAATTAAAACTAGAGAAAATGTCACAATCCTTATGAGTTCTGATTCCTTTCCCTCAGTACATTTTTCATGTTTGTACATCAAACTATACAAGTCTGTCTGAAAATTGTTTTCATTTAATAATCTATTATAAACATTTCCCATGCTCACTATCTCCAAAAATCTTATCTAATCAGAGCATTGTATTTACTTAGCCATATTTAGATGTTTCCCATTTGGGGCTGTTATTCTTTAAAAACCATGAAGAAATACATTTGTGCATCAGGCACTTATTTTTCTCCACATTTAGTATCATTTATTTGAGCTGGATTCCCCAAAGTGCAACTGTCTAAAGTAATCATGCCATTGCAAATAAAAATAATGCATTTTTCCTTAAGCCATCCTTTCACCCAGTTTAGGCCTAGAAATTCATTCTTTCTGCTGAGCCAACATGATTTATATTTATTTCCTTCCTGCAGCAGGCCCCACTTCATCATACTAGAAAATGCCCTTTTTAGCTACTTTCTCTTAGAAAAATGTTTTTTAAAAAAAATAACGGTTCCATGCTTAACAAGAAAAACTTTATCCTATCTCCAAAGCTATTTATTATCACATAATGGTAGTTATATTGCAGCTAAATTGATTTCTACATAAATAGTAGGTGTGGATAACATATAAGTCAATACCAGGAAATATTCAAATGTGTTTAAACTAAAGTCTTCCAAACTATGATTGTATGAGCTTCCCAATAATTATTTGTATTGGCACTTCAGCTAAGGGTTTTGCCACTTGGGGTCAGCGTATAGACATGCGTGGTTTTGAAAACCACCATATTGTGGTGTTTCAGTAAAAAGAAAACCCAGACCCTCAGGCAGGATCCAAATGTCTCTTATTAAAAAAAAAAAAAAGTCTTGAGTTCAGTGAAAAGTTTCACAGACTGAAGTTCAGCATGCCACGTCCAGTGCTGGAAATTCAAAATGAGTAACACACACGGCTTAGCTCCAGGAGCCAAGCTCACTGTACATTCAACCTATAGAAGTGCAACAGATAAATGCCAAACTCGGAGTCTCAACTCCACCATCAGGGAGAGTTGGGAAGAGAGAAGCTATGGAGGCAAGGGCAGTATTTAACTCGGGTACATGTGACTTCCACAGGTCTCATCTCTCTACGTCAAAAACTGAAAAGCACCTTCACATCAGGTTAAATACAATTCCAATGTAACTATGCATGGAGTTTCAGTCAACTCAATGACAGTTAAATTTTGCTAATATAACATGTCATATGTGTTAACAACAATTGTTTGTTTGTTTTTTGTTTTTTTTTTGAGACGGAGTTTCGCTCTTGTCACCCAGGCTGGAGTGCAATGGCGTGATCTCGGCTCACCGCAACCTCCACCTCCTGGGTTCAGGCAATTCTCCTGCCTCAGCCTCCTGAGTAGCTGGGATTATAGGCACACACTATCATGCCCAGCTAATTTTTTGTATTTTCAGTAGAGACGGGGTTTCACCATGTTGACCAGGATGGTCTCGATCTGTTGACCTCGTGATCCACCCGCCTCGGCCTCCCAAAGTGCTGGGATTACAGGCGTGAGCCACCGCGCCCGGCCAATTGTTTTTTTTTTTTAATACTCTAGAGCTAATAATTGTTTCCAATTTTTAAAAATATTTCATCAGGCAAATCTCATAGGCCCTCGGCACCAAGTCTGCTGTGCCTAGGGAGCAAAAGGATGCTGACTTCATTCCATGTCACCCCCGAAATGCCAGAGCTGCTCAGGGAACTGATGAACCCTGAAGGGGTCACGCAGAATCCTCAGAAGTGGCAGGAAGAGGACGGGTCAGTTTCTGACCATCACCAAAGGCAGGGTGCCACAGCAGGAGACACCAGGGCAGGAGAAGATCCAGGAATAAGCAGGTGAGGAGGAAGTCCACGGGGAAACCCAGGACCACAGAGGGCATCAGGTGATAGGAGGCCTTGGAGCCAGTCATGGAAAAAAGACCAGGGAAAGCCACAGGTTTCAAAGATGCAGAAAAAAATCCGGGGCAACACAGAAGGAAAGGGCTCAAATGAGGAATGCGTGGTTGCCAGAAAGGAAGGGAGGAGCATCGAGGCCAGGGCATGCAGAAGCCAGTGGAGAAGAGCAGTACCCAGGCGAGGAGCTGGTGGCCTTGGGAGCACACAATATTCTAGACATGCGGGCTTGGTCTAGGGAGCAGATGTAGGATGTGCAGAGAAGAGACAGGTATGGGAGAGGTATCTCTCAACCAGTCTTCACTGGGAATCAAATATATGTGCAAGATCCATTGCGTGCCATTTGCCTTGACCACTGAAGGCCAGGATGATGCCAGTGAAAAACACGCAGGCAGGTGGTGGACCCAGCGGAGAAATGAAGGGGGCCTGCGGCAATGAACTTCATGCAAAGATAACGGATATCAGGGTGGATTTTGACAGCAGTTTTTTTGTTGGTTTTTTTTTTTTGAGACAGAGTTTCGCTCTTGTTACCCAGGCTGGAGTGCAATGGCACAATCTCCACTCACCGCAAACTCTGCCTCCTGGGTTCATGCAATTCTCCTGCCTCAGCCTCCTGAGTAGCTGGGATTACAGGCATGCACCACCGTGCCCAGCTAATTTTTTATATTTTTAGTAGAGATGGGGTTTCACCTGTTGACCAGGATGGTCTCGATCTCTTGACCTCGTGATCCACCCGCCTCAGCCTCCCAAAGTGCTGGAATTACAGGCGTGAGCCACCGCGCCCGGCGACAGTAGTTTTTTAAGGAAAAATGTTAAATTTGCCTGACCCAAACTCTCCATTTTACACATTTTTTAAAAAGGCCCCAACAGGTTGGAATCTGAATTGAGACTGACAGAGTTGAGTTGGTTGGCCAAGTGGGGCAAGAGTCTAAAGCATCCACAACTAAACTCAAGGCATGTAGGACATGCCTGGTGACAGTGAAATGGCACAAACCAGGCCCAAGATGCAGGTGAAAGGCCCTGTCCATGCTAGGACCCCAGACTCCAGTGCACATAAGCTCTCTAGAAGAGCTGGTCCAAAGGCTGGCAAAGAGACACACTTCTCCAAGGCCCTCCAGATCAGCACCATTTCGGTCTGACGAAAGCCACAGGCATCATTTTAAATTTTCTGGTAGCCACATTTTATTAAAAAGCATGGGAAATTAGTTTCCGTAATATATTTGATTTGACCCAATATAGCCAAAATTTAATCATCTCAACATGTAATCTATCAATGATTAGGACTGGGTACTTTACATTCTATTTTTCACACTCAAAACCCACCGACAACACAGCTCGATCAGGACTGGCCAGAGTTTAAGGGCTCCGGGGCCCCGCAGGGCCAGAGGCTACCACACAGTACAGCCCGGCTCCAGGTCCTGCTTCGCTTCTGCCTGTCTGCATTCTGTTTTTCCTGCTCCACAAGGAAGAAATCCTGCCTGCCTCCAAAAAGCAGCCCTTATCTGTCAGGCCAGCAGGACACAGCTCAAGGCCCTGATCACTCGCCTAGGCAGGCACAATCAAGTTGGTCCTCACGAGGAAAGGCTGGATCCACTGCACATGGCCAGGGACTGAAAAAAATAATAATAATAAGGTCACTGTCAAGGAAGCAGAGCTGCAGGCCAAGGGGAGAGAGCCCAGGAGTGATTAAAGTATTAACGGGTAAGAAATGCTTCCCTCGGCCAATCTGCAGGCAGAAACTGTGCATTCCTTTCAGGAGGAGCTGCACACATGTCCTTCTGAGTCTTGCTCAGGTTTTTACAGTTGACAGCACGGTACCTGGCCTAGAGCAGATGCTACACAAATATTTATTCAGCATATGAAAAACCCTGCACCTCCAATCCTGTGCTGTTTCACAAACAGGAGAAGTGAAGAGCAAGCAATCTCGCTGGACTGACAGGGCTTTCTGTGTTCCAGCTGGTTGTTCTTACTAGAGTGAAACTGGACTCAATAAAATGCCACAGGTTTATGTGATGAATCCCTGCCATGTGGACTCCAGAACAGTAAACTCCCCTTTATTCCAGAAAAGGTACCCCTCCCCATTCCTTCCTCTCTGCAAGCCCTCACCTTCACTGTAAGTCCCAGTGTGTCTCTGAATCCCCATTACCAAGTAGTTTTTGCCAAACGATGGATAAAAGAACAAGAGTAAATAAATATCAACAACAACAATAGAAATGAAGAGTAAGGCATCCATGAATATCATAGTGAATGCATGTGGTTGTTTCTGGACTCAAATGTCTCTGGAGGGAAAAGATGCAGATTCAACAAATATGTATTGAGCGCCTCCTATAAGAAGCCTGTGTGCGGGGTGCTAGAGGTGTACACGATGACCAGGACAGGACTGGGATTCCCAGCCCACACTGCACCCGCACTGAGCCTACCGATGAATGCACAGGTGTTCTTACACCACACTTGTATCCTTGAAGCTGCATGCACATGGCTCTAGGCCTAATCCATATGGCTCCTGCTTTGCCAGGAAGAGCAGGTAAGAGGAAAAGGCAGTTTACCAAGGCCTAGCATGGCCAACCCCTGCATGGGCAGGATCTCACATGCGTTATTATGTCCAGTCCTCCAGGACCTCCTCCCAGCAGACCCTCATTTTCTCTCCTTCCCTTTATCCAGGGGGTGGCCATGCAGCCCAGCTCTAGCACTGGGCCCTGAAGAGTCGGCTGCCAGACTTTTGGAAAAGCTTGTCACTTCCTGACAAAAAGGGATGGATGCAGCTGACATCAACTCTCCCACCCCTCTCACTGCTTTAAACACAGATGTGCTGCAGCTGTGGCCAGCACTTTTGCACCATGGGGCAAAGGAAAATGTGCTAAGGATGGCAGAGCAGAAAGAAGAGAGAACCTGGGCCCTTAGTAACATCCCAAGCAGCTGCACCAGTGCCTGGAAGTGCCTACCTTCAGTGCCTTGCTATCAGGGAAACACAAAGCTGTTTAAGTCCTTGTTAGTATGTGCTGTGTTGCTGGCCAAACATATGCTAACATGTCCAAACACAAACACACATCGTACCTGCTACTGGTACGTATATATGTGTTGTGTGTATGTATGCATGTGTATGTGTGTGTATGAGCGTGTATGTGCGTGTGCATATACGTCGAATCATGTCTCCCCCAAAGGATATACTGAACTCCTATTCCCTGATGCTTATGAATGTGACCTTCTTAGGGTCTTTGCAGATGCAATCAACGGAAGATGAGATCAACAGAGTTGGCGCTAATCCAACATGACTGCTGGCCTTATGGGAAGAGATGCACCCCCAGCGCAGAGACAGAGAGAGAAGACAGCCACATAGAGATGCAGGCATATTACAGAGAATCATCTATCTTGATTCTAGGCCTCGAACCTGCCCTTTACCTGCAGCTTGCCCACATCAGATTCTGAAGTTCCTGCCTGCCTCAGTTTCTGGATAAATGGGAAATCCTATTCTCATATCTGGCCATTTTCACCCCTGCACGTGGTGGCAAGGGGAAAGAAAGGAGAGCAACTGGGGAGGAAGGAGGCAGAAGCTGAAACACAGGCGGCTTCTTAGGGTCTCACAACAGATTAAATAAAGAGGTTGTTCTTCCTTTTCCCCAGGATACCTGGTCCTATCCACTGCTCTGCTGGCCACCAATGACCAGACCGGCTCCATTTTCAGGGTCTTGGCTGGTGCTTCATTGAGACAAGAAGAAGAGAGAAAGAACTGTGATCTGTGAGTGAGACCTGTGAGCACAGACCCAGTCCTATCCCGTCCACACTGGGGATTACAACCCTCCTCCTTCTGCCAAGCGATCAGGAGGAAATGCACACGTTTTAGTCAAGAGAGTTCAGATCTAAGGTGCCAACTCGGAACGTCTCCTGGAAGCTCTCTGATGCTGCTGCCCTAGACTACAATGCTCCAGTACATATTCTACCAAGAGGCGCCGCGCGGCAATCAGGACCGCCAGAAAACCCACAGGCGGACCCAAGTGCTCCCAACATTCTCCATCCATCACATAACAAACAGCCGGCCCAAGGTCTCTGCAAGCCCGCACCCTTCCCAAAGCAAAGGCTCCCTCGGAGCACACCACCTGCGTTCACGCTTGTGAGTGCACAACTGACACCATAGACCAAGGGCACGGAAGGTACAGAAAACAGGTTCCTCAGAGATAGAGAACACAGCGAACACGAAGAATGGCTCCTCACACAGCACAACACACTTTGCAGTTGCAGTTCAACTCCGATGCGGGAAGAACCACATGCATCTCTGGCCCTTCGGCCCTACCTGGCAAGCTCTTCCAAGGCACTAGTGAAAGCATCCCAGTCTTTCATGAGAGTCCCATGCTCAGAAGGGAGACAGAGGGCCCTCCTCTACAGCCGTGAGAGCCGTGTCTCCTCAACATCCTCCAGAGCAAACCCTGCCCCACCTGGGTCTTTGCCCCTCTCTGTGCCAGCTCAGAGTGCCCCCTTCACTAATCGCCCCAGATCTCCAAAGCCCAACTATGCTCACTCCAGTTTCCACAATCGCCTCCTCACCAGACCCACAGGACACGCGGTCAGATGAGCACATTCTGGCACTTGGTCCTAACCGTCCCGCGTTATGCATCTCGTTTAGCTGGAACAGGAACATCCCAGGCAAGGGCCACGTCACACACTGCCTATGCATCATGGAGGGCCTCGGGCCCCAGGACCCCAGCAACACAGCCATGGAAGGCTAGCCGGCTGTTGCACTGGATCTCACATACGTGTTGTCTACACATCCACAGTACCCAGGATTCTCTCTCTGCATTCCAGGCCACCGGGCTACATTCTGCCACCCTCACTCTTAAACCCAAGCAAATACTCCACCCATCCTCTCACAGTCCTGCGATGTACTGTTCGGTGACCTGATCTAAAGAGAGAACCTGATTTGCTCAGATCATGGCGGAGTACAGAATTTTAACTCTAATTCCATTTCTTCATTCATAATCTGTTGCAGGCTTCCCTCTTGAACCAGGTTTCTCTCTCTTGTAGTCGATCACTTAACAAAAATCCATTCAGAAAGAGCACGATAGGCTCTGAGAGAATGTAACAATGAGTAAGCTGCTACCCGTGCAGAGCTTATAATTTAGCAGAGGAAGTCACTAAAATTATATAAGTCACTAAAGTTACATAAGTCACTAAAATTAGTTTAGACAGTTTTAAATGCAACTATAGGTTCTGAAAAAAAAAGTTGCTATGGAAGCACCTGGTGGGGAAAACATTTCTGCCTGGGAAGAGGAGAGAGAACACAGGCACCTGGCCTGCAGGACCTCGCTGGGCCCTGGGGCTTTAACTCTGTCCCCTTTTGCTCCATGTGGCTCCATCTAACGCCAGTGTCAGAGGAGAGCATCTCCACAGTCACCCACATAGGTAATTTGACAGCTAGAAGGAAAGGCAGCATTTGCAATGAGCCCTTGAGGATGATTAGGAAGCTGGCACATGGATGGTGGGAGAGCACCCAGGGCACAAGTCAGCAGCTGCTTAGATCTGCCCTGGAAAGACAGGCTGGAGCCAAGGCAGGAAGAGGCTTGAACTCTCAACTGCAGGCTGAGAGGTGACTTAAGCAACTAGAGTTGCTGGAGGTCTCTGAATAGAAAATGTTAAGACACCTCCAGGCTTAACATAAGCTGCCAAAGAAAGTTAAAAAAAAATGTGTGCATTGATTCCAGCACATGTCTATTTCAATGAGTGTTTGAACTTGAGGAGAAAGTCCCCCAATGCAGACATCTGAGTATTTCTGTGAAGGGGAATACTACCTACCACCCAGAAGCAGAATAGGGATGGAGGAAGGGCTGCTGTCTCCCTGGCAGGCCCCCTTTCCTTCAGAGGATATGGGCAGCCTTCACTGGAGAGGCAGCAGCAGGGGCCAGCAGCGGGTGCAGACATCTGAGAGTTCACTCTAGAATGCTGGAAATCTTGCAGACAAGGTGTGGACTGCTCAGTGACGGAGGGTGCACAGAGGGCTCCTGCAACCCACCTGGTCGCCAGCCAGGTGGCACACCCTGGATTCCGAGACACACTGTGACAAAGCGGGTGCCCTCTGCATGGCCAGTGGAGGCAGTCTCGCTGGCAGCATTCTGCACTCCCTCACCCTCCAGAGGACCTTACCACACCACACATCCAACAATAAACACGCCTGGCCCAAAGGACTACCCAAAAAGCAGTTCTGTGGAGACCTAGAAAGTATTCCCAGCAACACACAGTTGTAAGATAAGTGCACAGTCCTAGGACAGACACAAAAGCCCATTTAATCAAGAAAGACTGTGCCAACACCCACTTTCAGGACTTGGAACACCACCCCTTTGCTCCCATAGGTCCCATAGGCAGAAGCCCCCAGAGCCTGCACTGCTATATCCAGCACCTGTGCTGGGCTCATGTCTAGTTTGGAGGTTCCCAGTCGCTGGCCCCAGGCGACTCTGGGTCACTGGGAAGCCAGGAGAGCAAGGTGGCTGACTGTGAACACAATGCTTGCGATGGGTGGTTCCCCTGATCTTTCCCTGAACTCACTCTCCCAGTAGGTAGAACTGCAGGAGCAGGCAAGGGAATAGGGAAAGAGGCTCCAAAACAAAACAGTGAAAATGAAAATGCACCAACAGGGCCCTCCAGGAGACGTCAGTAATGAAAGCGGCTACAACACACATGGAAATCTGCGTCCACACAGCTCAGAGACCACCAGCCACCCCAAATAGGCCAGTTAGTAAGGCAGCTGGGGAGCTCAGGCCCACGTGCTGGTCCTAAGTTTCCTGTCCACCCCAGGCTGTTTCTGACTGTTCCCAGGCCCCAAATGTGACCTTGACCATCTAATTTGCCTGGCTAACTCTGACTCATCCCTCCCATCCCAGACCAGCATCATTGCCCCAAGCAAGCAGCAGACTCCCTGACACGGGGGCTGATCCAGGCGCCTTCCCATGGGTCCCACTGCACTCTGCCCAGACGTCCCCTGCTGCCCTGACCCTACTGTTCAAACTGTCTGTTAATGTTTGAGCTTTCCACTCCCTAGACTGTTGCCTCCTCAAGGTCATGGGATCTATCATTATCTGCAGGCCTCTGGGTTCAAAGTCAGGCTTCAAAATTGACGTGTGTGAGACCTTAGACAACATCCCTGCTGTCTGCTTCACTCTCCTCCTCTGTCAGCTGGGGACAGCCACATATGTCTGTGCTGTGGGCTGTGTGAGAACCGCATTCACGATCCAAGCAAAGCCCTGAAGATCAGGCAAATGCATAGTGAGTACTAACTACTCCACCTCTAGTGCCAAGCACACCTGACATGATAAAATACCGGCGGGCACATTTCGTGCCATCGAGCAACTTTATTGTCTGGAACATGGCATCCAGCTTATATGCCTGCTCCTTAGAGAAAGCCCGTCTTCCAGTTCTACAGAATATCCAGAAAGCAAGCACTTTTAAATTCAGGTCTTGGATTATTTGTGGAGCAGAGCAAGGCGAAGGCTCTTATCAGCAATGAGCCACCCTCCTCAAAGCTTCATTTCTCAACATTTCACCTTGGGAAAAAAGCTACTCTTGTGAAAGTTAAAATATTTTCTCTTAAAAAAAAAAGAAACCCTTACAAATGTTTGTACTTGGTGAGTTGCCCTGCAATATTGATTCTCCTGGAAAAAAGACATGATCAAACAGTACATTTTTATGTCTGGATCTTGGAAAACATTTAGGCCAATGTCTCAGTTTTATCCTCAAAAAACTGAGGCTATCCAGGGAGGTTAACATGCCGGCTCAGGGCCAAACAGCTGGGTCAGGAAATTGTAAAAAGCTTTATCCTTCAGCCCCACTACCCAGCAGGGAATTAAGAAATCTTCATCTAATTAAGAAAGGGTATTCATGTGTTTCAGTAATGCAGAAACAATGGAGAAAGGAAGCTGGTCTTGGAAATTATTATTTCTTATAGAAAAGAAAGGCACGATCAACTTCATTTTTGGATCTCAAAGTTAAGAAATTCCCCAGAGAAAATAGGGAAAGTCCCTCTTCCTTAGCAGCATTCCTTTCCATTCCCCACCTCTGGGCTGCCTCTTGAGATCCCACATCCTGGGAAGCCAGGGGTTCCTTGTTTGGCCTGCCCTGGGAGCGCCTGAGGGCTCAATACCATCTTCAGTGGTTCCAGACCACCCAACACGCAGGCAGTGAGCACAGCTCCATCCTCCATTGCAAGTGAGGTGTGGGAAAAGGGGACAGCAGACAGAACCAGAAAAGCTGATGCCAGAGCTGGACCAGCCATAGCCCTTCCTGTGGCCTGGGCTACCTGACCCCTCCTCTCCAAGCTACAAGGTTCCCATGGTTACAACGAGGGGGTCATACTGGCAGATGGGTGCTGGCCCACCTGATTCTGTGATTCTCAGTCTCCAAGGGCAGACTCTCTACCCATCTCTACCCCCAGAGGGAAAGGCTTCCAGCGGGGGCAGAGACATATGAACAAAAGCAGGCAGTGAGGTCACATGCTGGACCACAGGGGAAAATGTTCTGAGGCACACAACGTGGCTTGTAGCTCCTGGCCCTGCCGCTGCCTGCCAGAGCCGCACGTCTGCCTCTAAACCTCAGCCGCTTTAGATGAGCAGTGTGAGGTCCCTTCAAAGTCCCAAACCACACTGAATCCCCAGGAGATGTGACTTACTCTAGTAACAGTCTGGTTACAGGGTTTACTAACTAGCAAGCACTGGTATCTGAGGGCACTGGTATCTATTTATAAAATACATACATTTTACAATGCTCTTTGAGTACCCAAATCCTCACTGTGCAGATGACCTGGGGATGCCCTCGTCATGCATTTGAGTTTGCCCTTCATCAGCTCCCCTTCCAGAGTTGCTGACATTAGAATTGGGGCCTCTTGCAAAACTCAAATTGCACTGGGTCTGGAAAATTTCCATCCCATTAAAATTGGGTTATTTGCACCCATTTTCTCATGAGGTCCTCAATCCATGCACAACCTTTGATGCCTGATGCAGGTGGAACCCCACAGCCAGTGGGGGTCTGACTCTGAAGGCCACTAGGCACACCGCACCACGCCTTCCCTTCCACTTAACACTGCGGCAATCACTGTGAAGCAGGGCTCAGATCACTCTCCTTCTCCAAAACCATCAATGGCTCCCACTGACACAGGGTCAAACCCAAAATCTTGGTCTAGAATTCAGAGTTCACCACGTATCCTCATCTGACCTCTCTAGTCACGTTTCCTTTGCAGGCTTTAAAAATAAAAACAAAAATGTAAAAGGCACTAGAAACATGCAAAAAACAAGGTTCCCTAATCTCAGTACTGGAGAAGAGAATACAATCAAAAAGGCTGTTGTCTCCTTTGGAGCCACTGGGGTGAATCCCTTGGGAAAGTTCACCGTGTCACATACCTTGTCAGTCCCCCTTCCTTTGCTTGGGCAGCTGTCTCTGGACAGAGGCCCTTCCTGCCACCTGGGACCTGCCCCACCTGCAAGCTTTGGTTCCGACACCCCCTCCCTTCTCTCGTGGGGACTCCCACAGCTCCACTGGCATCTATACCAACTTACTTTCTTCCCAGCATCTCATTTACAAATGCATCCCATCTGCCAGGCTCAGCTCTCAACCCCAGGCCCATTCACTGGGGCATGTTCGGTTCCACCTCCCAGGCCCCACTACGGAAGTGCTTTCTTCCAGGTCTCCTCCTAGTGCAGGAGCCAGAACCCTCTCACCGCAGGGCAGCCGGGACCCACTGGATAGTTCCCTGGGGCCTTGTATAACTCCTCTGTTACCCAGCCTTGACCCCGCACGAGGCAAGCACAAGATATTTGTTCAACGGATTTTCAAAATTATGATTCGCTAGAAAAAAGACAAGGAACTTTTGGAGTGGCCATCCTGAGACCTGCCTACGAAGACCACTAGGGTAAGGAAGTCATCCCTTCACCCCGGGACCAGGAAGCCTCCAGGCTGACATAGGCGACAAAACAGACGGGAGCCACGCAAGGTGCAGGGGGCCAGGGGGCGGCAGCGGGGGATTGGGGTGGGTAAGACCTGCGGGGAACTCCGGGGCTCGGGCGACGGCTGATTCCCCGGTAATGGGCAGTGGCGGCCGAGGACCAGCGCGCAGAGGATGTACGAGGGCGTCCTCCTCGGCCAGTTCCGACCTTCCTCGCCGGTGGCCGCCCCGGGCGCCCTTCCTTTCCCAGATCTCGTCTGGGGCCCAGACTCCAGCCTCGGGGCCTGCGGGCGGGGCCCCGAATCCAGAAAGCCCCAGCCGCCAGCTCCCCCGCGGGACCCTGGCCCCGGGCGCCCTGATCCCGCGCCACAGCGCAGACCCGCGAGCGCGCAGGGCAGGCAGGGACGCCAGGTCCCAAAGTGGCCACCGCGCTGGGGCGCGGACAGCTGGGGCGAGAGGCAGGGCAGGACCGGAGCAGGGGCACGGGCAGGGCAGGGCAGGGCAGGGCAGGCGTCCTCTGCACAGAGCCCGCGGGTGCCCGCCCGGGACGCTCCTCCCTCGCCCGCTGCCACCCAGGCGCCCCAGTAGGACCCAGCAGGGCAGGCGCGGCCGCGATCGCCGAGCCCCGAGGCCGGCCCCGCAGCGCCGCCTCCCGCCCTCCCTCCCCGCGCCGGGGCCGGCCAGGGCGCTGCCGACACAAAGGGGACGCGCGTCACCCTACCTGGGCCCGCGCGGCCGGGGCTCCTGCTCGGCCGCGACGCGCGGCTCCGACGGCTCCGCCCGGTGCCGGCTGCGGGGTGCCAGGTGCCCGCCGTCTGCCGCCCGCGCCTCCCCGCGCCCGCGCAGCCCGCACGGCAGAGCCGGCCCTGCCGCCTCCCGCCTGCCGAGAGCCAGCGCGGGGAGAGGCGGCGGCGCGGGCGGGGCGCGAGCGCGCACGGAGGCTGGGCCCGCTGGAGGCTCGGCCCCGCCCCCGCCCGCGCCGCGCCACACAGCGCCCCCTGCCGCCCGCCCGCCCGCGCCCGCGCCCGCGCCCACCGGGGCCGGGAGCCGCCCCGCGGCCCTCGGGCCAGGCTCCGGGACCACGCGGGGCTGCGGGGACCGCCCGGGCACGCGGACGTGAAACGCCACTCCTGCTCCAGTGGCCCCCAGAAGACACTCCCCTGATTCCTACACCGAGGGAGCACACATCAGCGAGCTAGGAAAGAAGGGGTGACCCAATCCAACGCTGTAAGTCGGGGCAAACCCGGGCGCGAACCGGCGCTGAGCTGTGCAGCTGCGCCCTGGGCTCCCTTCCCGCTCGGCTGCAGACCCTGCCGGAGCCAGCACCTGCCTCCCAGGCAGTCCCTCGCTGCGGCGGCTGTGGGATGAGCCCAGAGCCTTCCTGAGCCAGCCCTCCCAAGGAAAGTCTGTCTGTTCATCCCACTGCCAGCTTATCTTGAAGAATGGAGAAGCGAGGGCACCCCGGTGGTCCCCAAAGGTGGATGGACATCTGCGATCCAAGCATAGCAATTTCTTTCTCTTCCTTAAGCTGTCTAGCTTGTTGGAACCTAAGAGCTATCTGCGAAGGTACTCATTCCTGTATCTTCTGCCACCCTTCGTAGAAGCTTCAAGTCACGCAACTGTTAAATTACATGTCAGATGTGCACACATGAACAAAACCTACGACTGTGCATGAAATAACACCGTCTTCAATATATAGATTCTCTTTTCTGCAGTATGAAATGGAAACCCCACCGGATCTTCGTTTTTCCTTAATGGCATACCCTCCGTTTTTCCTTAATGGCATACCCTCCGCACTGCGTGGTCTAAATTCAAGCTCTACCACCTACTAGCCATCCAGCGAGTTACTTAACGCCTTTGTGCTTCCATTTCCTTATGTGGAAAATCAGGTGGCAATAGTATGTATGAGTTCTTGGGAGGGATTGAAGAAATCAAATAGGCCGGGCACCATGGCTTACACCTGTAAGCCCAGCACTTTGGGAGGCCAAGGCAGGAGGATTGCCTTGAGCCCAGCAGATCAAGGCTGCAGTGAGCTGTGTTTGCATCAGTGCACTCCAGCCTGGGCAACTGAGTGAGACTTTGTCCCTAAATAAATAAATAAATAGATAGTCAAATTAAATATAACTGGCAAACTAAAAGAACTCTGTAGTCCTACAATTTGTCTCATTTCTCCAAAGAATTAAATCAGGTGATTCTTAACTAACTCAAAGCTCTGCATGATTTGCATTCTGCTACACATACATCTTTGTAGTAAAATAAAATAAATCTGCCTCCTCTGATTGAGAAGTTATTCTGGTAAATATTTGCCCTCTCCAAAGATATGAACGAGCACTTGCCTTCTAATGCCTTAGTTTCAGATTCTTTTTAGAAATGTCATTATTCAAGAAAAATGCACAATGGGAAGAATCTTAACAACAGCACTTTGTTACTCCAGCCTCTCACTGGAAGATGAAAATAGTTCTGCATAAAGGCCTGAGCTTTATGAAAAACTTATTCACACCTCCCATGTCCGGGTTGGGATACCAGAGAAGTTCCTGGTCGAGTACTACTTATGAATGAAGGATTCAGGGAATGTACGGGTGGGTGACTACAAATGCACAAGATGTGGACTGTGTACCCCACAATAAAGTGGTCCGGGTTAAGATACAGGCGGTCCCATGACACACGGAGGCCTAGCAGTCAAGTTGGGGGATGCATAGGAGCACCTGGGGCTGCAGGAAGAGAGTTAACATGCAAAACCGCCCTGACCCAACTGAGACTTGTAAGTGCTCATGTGGTAACACATGTGACTTCATTCCCATGCTCTGTCTTTGTGAATGCCGTCATTTTTGGGGAGATAATGAGAGGCGACACAGGCGTTGAAAGTACAGTTTGCAGCAGGCCTCAAAGGGCACTCAGAGGCAGTTTCCTCTGCAGACTTCCCAGCCTATCATGGCATGCCCCATCCCCAGATCTCTGATCTCTGAACTGATGTAATACTTGGTCTTTTTCTATGTTGATTATCTGTCACACTTCATGTCTGTGGCCTTCACTCTCTGATTCTTAGATCTTAAGCTTCTAGAGAACAGCATTTTTCCTTTTTTGGGTTTTTTTTTTTTTTTTTTTTTGAGACAGAGGCTTCTTGCTCTATTGCCCAGGCTGGAGAGCAGTGTCACGATCTCAGCTCACTGCAACCTCTGCCTCCCAGGTTTAAGCAATTCGTCTACCTCCGCCTCTTGAGTAGCTGCGACTACAGGTGTGCGCCACCATGCCCAGCTAATTTTGGTATTTTTAGTATAGATGGGGTTTCACCATATTGGCCAGGCTGGTCTCAAACTCCTGACCTCATGATCCACCCGCCTCAGCCTCCCAAAGTGCTAGGATTACAGATGTGAGCCACCATGCACAGCCAAGAACAGTATTTTTCTACATATTCCCTCTTAGGGCCTTGAACACAATAGCACTCAATAAACACTGAGTAAAATCCTTTCCTCTGAGCTACGCCTCTGAGCAGCTTCCTTCATTCTCTGCGACAACAAGTTAGTTGGGTCTCTAAAGTTCACTTCCATCTGTCACTGTCAGTTTTCAGTCCAGCCCCCTACTCAGGTCTGGCTGGCCCATCTCCCTGAGAAGGCTGCCCCATGAAGCCTATTGTCAAGGACACTCTTTGTTACCAAGTGTTTATGCCAATGCCGTGTGGCTCACCCTTCACTCACTGAACACTTGCTTCCTGATTACCTAGATGGGCAAAATTCTCTGCTCATAGGAAGCAGGCTGAGTGCCGCAGCCAACCAGCCAGAGGCTGGGAAAGCAGCCATTCTGACACTTCTCTTCTTGACACAAAATCAAGGGATGCTCAAGACCCACACTTGAAGTTTTTTTTAATTAGACAATGCAGTTTGTGTGAATTTGTAATTACACATTCCATAAATATTGAAATTCAAAATGTTTTTATTTTTAAAATTAACAAATTCGATCTCTTGTTCTCCAGGGTAGCAGGAAATTAAATGTCAGTTTGCGTTCTCTCTGTTTTTAGAGACACACGGGAATCTGGGGAATGTTATGGTTCTGCGAATGTGGGATGCAACCTCTCATCTTCTGCCCATCTGTGCTACTGACCGTCCCATCCTGGAAGCCATGTCTTCTCTCAGGAGCAGACTGCACAAGGCTTCCCTACCAAGGCACAGTCCCTGGTTAGCCACACAGCCTTCCCCCGGTAATGCCAACGAACAGGGGCGAGTTCCCGCTACTCTCCAGGTCTTCTTGGGAAAGCCTCTGATATGGTTGGGCTGTGTCTCCATCTGAATCTCATCCTGAATTGCAGCTTCCACCATTCTGACGTGTCATGGGAAGGACCCAGTGGGAGGTAACTGACTCAGGAGGTGGGGCTTTCCTGTGCTGTTCTCATGACAGTGTATAAGTCTCATGAGAGCTGATGGTTTTATAAAGGGGCGTTCCCCTGCACACGCTCTCTCTTGCCTGCCGTGACTTTGCTCCTCCTCACCTTCCGCCGTGATTGTGAGGGCTCCTCAGTCATGTGGAACTGTGAGTCCATTAAACCTCTTTTTTTTTATAAATTACCCAGTCTCGGGTTTGTCCTTATTGGCAACATGAGAACAGACTAATACAGCTTCCCTTGTCTGCACTCTTTCCCTCCTCTCCTCAAAAGCATCCCCTCTTTCTTTTCCAACCTTGAAATCTCAAGTAATCTCTGCAACGGGTATAGCACCCACCTAAGACAGGATGCGGAGGTGTCTTCAAACAGCTTCAAACAAAACCTCAAGAAAGAAAGTGCAAGTGAGGAAGAAAATTCATCCTTCCAGCCACTTAACACTGCATTGTCATGGACTTACTGTGTCCCCCTAAAATTCATATGTTGAAGTTCTAAGTTCCAGTACCCCAGAATGTGACCTTCTTTGGAACTAGGGTCATTGCAGATAGGATTAGTTAAGATGAGGTCATACTGAGTGGGCTCTAATCCAATATGACTGGTGTCCCTATTTAAGGGGAGACTTGGACACAGACACACACAAGGAGGACACCATGTGAACCTGAAGTCAAAGACCAGGGTGATGCTTCTACAAGCCAAGAAACACCAAAGACGACCAGCAAAGCACCAGCAGCTGGAGGAGGAGCCTGGACCAGAGTCTCCTTCACAGTCTTCAAAAGGAAGCAATCCTGCTGAAGCTTTGCCCTGGGCTTCTAGCCCCTGTGATGGTTGATATTAAGTGTCAACTTGACTTGGTTAAAGGATGCCCAGATAGCTAGTAAGACAGTATTTCTGTGTGGGTCTCTCAGAGTGTTTCTGGGCAAGATCAGCATTTGCATCCTTAGACAGAGTAGAGAAGATCTGCCCTCAACCATGTGCATCATCTAATCTCTGGAGGGCCCGAACGAAGAGGAGGAAGGGCACATATGTTCCCTCTGTTCCAGCTGGTACATCCATCTTCTCCTGCCCCCTGGTTGGGCCTCAGGATTCCTCAGGATTCCAGCATTACATGAGAGTACACTTCCCCCTCCCCACCCCATTCCTAGGTTCTCAGCCCTTTAGCCTCAGACTGATTTCCACTACCAGCTTTTCAGGGTCTCCAGCTTGCAGACAGGAGATCATGGGACTTCTTGGCCTCCATAATCATGGTGATCCAATTCCAATAATAAATTTCCTATCTATCTATCTATCTATCTATCTATCTATCTATCTATCTATCTATCTATCTAATTATCTATCTGTCTATCTCTAACCTATTGATTCTGTGTCTCTGAAGAACCCTAGTACACCTCCAGAACTGTGAGACAATAAATTTCTGTGGTTTAATCCACCCAGAAGGTGGTACTGTGTTTCACCAGGCCTAGCAAACTAACACAGGCACGGCACGTGGAAGGTGCCCACTCGTGCCTACACTTTAGATAACAAGTGTCATGATAAAGATAAAAGTGCTTTACGTAGGTGGCAAAGTAGATGACAATAAATGAGAAGATGAACATGTGAACTAAAAAGTAAGCATTCTCCCAGAAAGTAGAGACGAGTCTGTCTTGTTTGCCATCATATTCAGCACTGGCAAGATGCGTTCCAGGCACTCAATAAAAATTTGTTGAATGAAATAAATCTTCCATGGTTCTCTATTAACCAGATTTTCTACGCATGGCTCAATGCAAGCTCCCTAGATTCTACTCAGAACCGAAAAAGACCCAAGAGAAAGTTTTGTCTGATCTTTTCATTTCACTTATGGAAACACTGAGGTTTTACAAAGGATGTGCCAGGTCCGAGATTCCTGCTAGCTCATGTCACACATGGTAATACTACAGATTCACAGGGCTTTTAACTTTTTATTAACTGCTTTTCTATAGTAATCAATTGAATGCGGCCCTTTGGGCTTGACAAAATTTTTAAAGACATTCTCAATTCTCCAAGAATGATTAGATTATATTTAACTCCAGGCGGGCTTCATTTTGGGTGAACATTTAATGCTCACTAGATAATCATGCACTTTCCCAGATTTCCCAGTCCCCTCACTGTCAGGCCCGGGCATGTGACTCATTTTGTCCCGTAGACTATGGACAGAAGCCTCACTTTTGGGCCAAGGCAATGAGAAGACCTTCATGACACTGAACTTGCCCATCCTCATCCCAGTGTTAACAGAGCCACACATTGAGGTGGCCGGACCACCAAATGAAGTCAGCTGGATCTGTGTGCCCGCTAGGATGATTCTCAGGAGAACATGAACTTGGATGTGTTAAGCTATTGAAATTTTAGGGTGTATTTGTTACTGTGGCATGGTCTTGTCTAAACTAACAACTAAAACTAACACATTTACTCTAAACTGGTTTTGAGTAGCAGTAATTCATAGGTACGTGAGTCTTTAAGGAGAGCCCCAGTACAGCACTAGGTAGGCAGAGTAAGTCATTCAGTCTTAGACGTGAGAGTACACTTGAGGCAGGTAGCCAAGAGCTAGGAAAAGATGGGAACCTGGAAGAAACTGAGGTAGCAAGTCGGCCGAAGGGGAACACAGTACAGATTCCAGGTCTGTGTCCTGGACAACAGCTTAGGTGCCCACAGCTCATTCCTAGTTGGTGTGCCACATGGTAGTATGTGACATTTAAAATAAAGAGCCACAGGAAAAAGCCAGGACTTGCCACTCCACCTACTGAACAGGGCTCAGGTGATGTATTGCAAGGCGTAGTGGATGCTTCAGTGCTTCATGCAGATTCCCTACAGAACCAAGGTAGTCATGATCCTTTGAGCTGGAGTGTTGGATGTGGAAGGCTCTCATCCCAGGAATCAACCCTTGGCCAAAGGTAGCTGCCTCCTGCAAAGCTGTTTCCAAAAGCAGCTTGTCTGGTCCAGGCAAGGCTAATGCCTACCCCGCTTGCCATACCGTGGGACAACACTGAAGGGCTCCCCAGCCTCAGAGTTCCCCAGTAAATGCTTCCCAGCTCCTCTGCCTCCTCATTCTTCTACAGGAACCCTTCCTAAACATCTCTTAACAGCCAGCTTCCACCTCAGAGTCTGTTTCCCAGGGAACCCAACCTGAGACAAGAAGATGGGGAAAGTGAGCTCCAACAAGATTGCGGAAGAGAATCATAAAACATTTTCCTGACTACAGATTGTCTGACTTGGTAGGACCAGCAGGTTTACCTGTTAGAGATAGAGGTGGCAGGTGGGCTCGAGCAGGGATAGACAGAGCCTTGGATGCCACCTAAGAACGGAAAGTTCTCGGGGATGGTGGGAATAGGAATAGGAGCTCTGGAGACCCTTTCTGGGCTGAAACATAGTTAAAAGGCCCTTTAGAGATTATTTGGTTTCATTGTTGTATGTTTCTAAGTATTTAAGTTTTATTCTGCTATGATTTTAAATGCTCCTAGCCTTAAAATATATACAGTACTTAAAATATACAGTACTTAAAAATATATACAGTACTAAAAAAAAAAACCCTCTCTCTTTCTCTCTGTCTCTACACACACATACACACACACACACACACACACACACCATTGCCACCACCATCAACTATAGTAACAAACACAAACACTCTCAGAGAACCCCCACTCCTTGACAGCCTGAAAAATTTCTCCCACTATTTTAAACTTCAGTGCAGCACTGACACCTCTGGGAACGTTTCCGTCACTCCCCTGGGTTAGCCAATCTTTCTGCTCAGCTGTGTTCGCATCATTTTTGTTACTCATATTATTATATTTGTATGTCTGGCATTAGACATAAAGAATATAATATTAGAATGAAAGAACGCAAATCCTCTTTCTCCTTTCCCCATCTTGCATGTGTATGAAGATCTCTATCAGTCTGTCTTCTCCTTCCTTCTTCTCTCATTTTATATCTTTGTGTGAAAGTTGGGTCTATTGGGCTGTATTTCTGAGAACCTACTCTTATCAGAGGATCACAAAGCAAAGCCACAACCCACTTCCTCTAAAGAAGACATGCACTCACAGTTTCTAATCATCAAGAGAGGAGCAGGCTTCACGGATTAAAACAAGTAACAACAACAAATAAAACCCAGAAAGCTGGAAGCTGAGTCCCAGACGGTTTGGAAGGAAGGACAAAGCCCTCCTCTCCCTGAGCTGGCTCGGGCTTTGCCGCTAAAGTTAGTCTGGGTTTCATCAAAATCTCGCTGTGCATGTGGCCATGTGAGTTGACTCCCTCCATTCGTTTCCTTAACTATAAAATGAGGGATGATAACACTTCTCTTACATGGTTTCTGTGAGCAGTTAAAATAAAAATTATTGGAGCACTTAACACCAAACTTGCCACATGCTCCAGGGTTCAAACATTGTTAGCTGCCAAAATATGCTCCCTCCCCTTAAGAACCACGTAATTTAAATTAAGAGAAAAATTGTGTGTCCACTAGTAGAAGGCAACGGCACATTTCCCCGAGACTAAGATTATTGTGATTCTATCGGTTGTAGAGCCACCCCCACGGAGAATGGAAATCTTGTAAAATGGGACTGTGAAGTCCCAATGCCTTAACCCCTATTGAAATTGTATCTCCAGCATCATCGTTAGACAATCTGAGTGTTATTTGTTACCGGATCTTTTTGGTCAGGACAGACTAATCTGTTACGGTAACAAGTAATCTCAAAAGCTGGACTGTCCCATATACACAGTTTGCTGTGACTGTATTTGTCTCCCTGACACTATCCTCCCTAGAAGCATGCAAGATCAAGGTTGCCTGTTTTCAGACTTGACCATCTCAGCCTGAGGCCTCCTCTGTAATCAGTGTGCACCCAAAAGCAAATGTTGTAGAGCCTTGTACCAGCAGTTCAGTGCACTCATCATTGGCTGGAATCAGTAGCTTTGTTTAACTGAAAGAGTGAGGAAGCATAATTTTCTCATGTTCACAGAAGGGGTTATGAATGGCTACTCAAAGTCTTTACTGTGAGCAGTTAAAATAAAAATTATCAGAGCACTTAACACCAAACTTGCCACATGCTCCAGGGTTCAAACATTGTTAGCTGCCAAAATATGCTCCCTCCCCTTAAGGACCACGTAATTTAAATTAGGAGAAGAATTGTGTGTCCACTGGTAGAGGGCAACGGCACATTTCCCCGAGACTAAGATTATTGTGATTCTATCGGTTGTAGAGCCAGCAGCAGTTGTAGAGCCAAGCACGGAGTCAAAAAATTTCTTTCAAGGAATGATGATTAAGGTTACAAGTTCTCAGTGAACAGCCAATGCCTGACATACCATTGAGCAAACTAGGGATAGTCACGGTGGCATTGAGACTTGAATTTGAAGACAAGCATCCGATAAGACCAGTCAGATCTTCAGAGGCCTTTCATTTGGGGAGTGTCATATTTTATACAACTTGAATGCCTCTGAGAGGACTATGTTTCCTAGCTCACCCAGCCCCCAACACCCTGTGCTGTCTTATATCCAGTTACTTCACACATTTCTGTGTCTCTGATTTTTGAGGCCATTTGAAGGCCTACATTGGCCTCTTCACAAAACAAAGCAGGGTTATTTTGCTGTGTTTTTGTTTCCATAAGTTATTAGGAACAGGTGGTGGTGTTTGGTCACATGAGTAAATTCTTTTTTTTTTTAGAGTCTCAATCTGTCTCCAGGCTGAAGTGTAGTCGTGTGATCTCAGCTCACTGCAACCTCTGTCTCCCGGGTTCAAGTGATTCTCCTGCCTCAGCCTCCAGAGTAGCTGGGATTACAGGTGCCCGCTACCACACCTGCCTAATTTTTTGTGTTTTTAGTAGAGACAGTGTTTCATCATGTTGGCCAGGATGGTCTCCATCTCCTGACCTCATGATCCACCTGCCTTGGCCTCCCAAAGTGCTGGGATCATAGGTGTGAGCCACAGCTCACTTATCACTTATCGGGTGCACTTATCACCCGAGCAGTATACACTGCACCCAATGTGTAGTCTTTTATGCCTCACCCACATCCCACCCTTCCCCGCTGAGTTCCCAAGTCCACTGTGTCATTCTTATGCCTTTCCATCCTCATAGCTTAGCTCCTACTTAAGTGTGATACATACACTGTTTGGTTTTCCATTCCTGAGTTAATTTCCTTAGAATAATAGTCTCCAGTCTCATTCAAGTTGCCGGGAATGCCATTAATTCGTTCTCTTTTGTGGCTGAGTAGTCAGAGCATTTTTAGGTTATGTTCTACCAAATTTGTCAAATCTGAGCACTGGGTGGCGCTCATCTCACTATTCCCATTAAGATGTAGAATGGGAGACTGGAGGCTGCCATGTTTTTTTGGAGTGTGGAAACTTTGTTGCTACTTCTACTAACCTTCAACATTTATTTTAGCTGTTCATTCACAAGATTGCCTTTTCCGCAAGCTTTGAGCACCTTAGCAACAAAACAGTGTCATGTTTATCTTTGTTTTTAGTGGGTGCTATAAAACCTGATACAGGTGCATAATGAGTTAACCAAAGGGCAGTCATCTTAAGCTTCCTGTTCTCTCAGGTGTTCTTCCCCAAACCCCAAATATCCTCTCTTCTTGCTCATGATAATTATCAGGACTTCAAACTGTGACATGAAGTTTTATCTATTTTGTCCTAAGTTAGGTCAGATTAGGAAGGATAGCTTTCACACAGTGTGAACTCATTGGTAACTGTTATTAGTTATCAGAGGCTGGCAGGGGCTGTTTGCATAATTAACTCAAGTCCTTACTGTAATCTTTGCATTGATCCCTCATTTTGCCGACGAGGAAACTGGGCCTCTGTGAACCTAAGTCTCCCACCCTTAATCAAACATGGTACTACAGCTCAAGCCAGGCTGTCTCCGTAACCTGTGCCTTTTCTATCACTGCTTTGCCCTCTTACTCAGTTGTTTAACTCTCTTGTGTGTCTAACTCTTGTCCTAACATTTGTAAGTTTGTCAAAGGTGAAATCCCTAACTCCTCTTCTTAGATATTCCCCATAGCATCTGGCACAGGTCTGACCACATGGTAGGTATGCACCAAGCTGTTCCTGAATTAAACCTTTCAACTGCAAGGATCTTGCCAGGCATCACCAGGTTATGGTAGCTAAATAGGTAGGAAATAGCTTAGGTTTACTCTCTGTTCCCTTCTTTTCCCTCTCCTGGCTTATACCTGGGAGAAAGGTAGGGCTGACACATCCCCATGACAACTTGCTAAGAACAAGATTCATGTTTTCCACTTTCCCAAACTCCCTCAGTTTTAGAGAAAATCAGTGGAGAAACTACATGTTTAATCATAACAAAGATATTTCAGGCCCTGTCACAGATGATGGGGGCAATATTTAAAGCACTAGAAACTTCCAGATGTCACCAAGTCATACTGCTCACAGCATTGCCCGTTTCAATAGAAGTGACCTTATTAAATGGCATCGAAGTCAAGTGAAATCTATTAGGTATATTGCATCTTACTGTTTAATGATGGATCACACTATGGACCTAATTGTCTCCTTCCAAAATTCACGTCGAAGCTCTGATCCCCAATGTGACTACATCTGGACACAAGGTCTTTAGCAGGTAGTTAAGTTCAAATGAAGTCCTTATGTAAAAGGATGGTGGCCTTATAAAAGGAGAGAGATCGCTCTCTCCACCATGTGAGAACACAGGGACAAGGCAGCCATCTGCAGGCCAGGGAGAGAAGCCTCACCAGGAACTGAACCAGATGGCACTTTGATCTTGGACTTCCAGCCTCCAGAGAAATGCATGTCTGTTGTTTCTGCCATGTGGTATATGGTATTTTGTTACGGCAGCCTGAGCTGACTAATTCAGGTCAGTTTGACTCAACCAGCATTCGAATACCTGCTGTCTGCTAGGCTTCCTGGAAAAAGTGATATCTGAGTGATGATTTAATGAAAAATGAGGCATTCTTCACAAAAGCAGATAGCACCAACTACACACACACACACAGGTTTTCTGACATCTACTCATGTGTGCGAGTTCTCCGAAAGCTGAGTATAATCCAGGAAGAGAACTGATAAAGGTCAGTCTATTCAGATGTGGTGCTGAGAGGGTGTCAGGAACAAGTTGAGGCAGCCTTGAATTTAAAAAATAAACAACTCTTGGGCAGTTTTCCAGATTCTGCAATAATGAACTTGCACAGAGAAGCTTTGTGTGTGTGTGTGTGTGTGTGTGTAGAGAGAGAGAATATTACCAAAATTAATAGAATACCACTCACATACATAAACAAACACGTAAACAAATCAAAAACCAAATCCAATGGTTTTTCTGAAATGAACTCTGGTTTTTATTGTCATTGAATGTTTTCTCATCCATTAGCGTGAATTGTTAAGAATGGCTGTTCTCATTAAAGTATAAAAGGCTAATTGACTTTAAGAACCTTCAGAAGATATTATGTGAAAAATAAAATTATTGTGTATGAATGCAATTCTATCAAGCAGTATATATGACTGGACAGACATGAGCTGAATCAGGGGTTACCTCTACGTGATACAGTTCTGGGTAATTTTAATTTTCTTCATTTGTTTTACTCTGTTTTCAAATATCCTCAAAATGTGTATGTTTGTAAGAATTATAAAATAAATATTGTAACAATCTTTCTGATCTTTTAAGTCCATTTTAGTGGCATCTGAGGTGGGCTTGCTGTCGTTATCCTAAGCATACACGGGGCATTTTTATGTAATTAAACCTGACCTGCAGGGCTGGCAAGATGTCCAAATAGGAACAGCTCCCGTCTGCAGCTCCCGTCTGCAGCTCCCAGCAAGACCCACACAGAAGGCAAGCGGTTTCTGCATTTCCCACTGAGGTACCTGGCTCATCTCACTGGGGCTGCTCAGACAGTCAGTGCAGCCCACGGAGGGCAAGCAGAAGCGGGGTGGGGCATTGCCTCACCCCGGAAGCACAAGGGGTTGGGGAACTCCCTCCCCTAGCCAAGGGAAGCCATGAGGGACTGTGCTGTGAGGATCAGTGCTTTCCAGCGCAGATACTATGCTTTTCCCATGGTCTTTGCAACCCGCAGACCAGGAGATTCCTCTGGGTTGAAACCACCAGCTGGGTTTCAAGCACAAAACTGGGTAGCCCTTTGGGCAGATACTGAGCTAGCTGCAGGAGTTTTTTCTTTTTTCATACCCCAGTGGCACCTGGAATGCCAGTGAGACAGAATCATTCACTCCCCTGGAAAAAGGGCTGAAGCCAGGGAGCCAAGTTACCTTGCTCAGCAGATTCCACCCACATAGCACCCAGCAAGCTAAGATTCACTGACTTGAAATTCTTGCTGCCAGCACAGCAGTCTGGAGTTGACCTGGGATGCTGGAGCTTGGTATGGGGAGGGGCCTCCACCATTACTGAATCTTGAGTAGGCAGTTTAAACAAAGCCACTGGGAAGTTTGAACTGGTCAGAGCCCACCACAGCACAGCAAAGCCACTATAGCCAGGCTTCCTCTCTAGGTTTCTCCTCTCTGGGCAGGGCATCTCTGAAAGAAAGGCAGCAGCCACATCACCAGCTTATAGATAAAACTCCCATCTCCCTGGGACAGAGCACCTTAGGGAATGGGTGGCTGTGGGCACAGCTTCAGCAGACTTAAAAGTTCCTTCCTGCCAGCTCTGAGGAGAGCAGTGGATCTCCCAGCAGAGCCCTTGAGCTCTGCTAAGGGACAGACTGCCTCCTCAAGTGGGTCCCTGATCCCCATACCTTCTGACTGGGAGACACCTCATACAGGAGAACTCCAGCTAGCATCTGGCAGGTGCCCCTCTGGGATGAAGCTTCCAGAGGAAGGAGCAGGTGGCAATCTTTGCCATTCTGCAGCCTCTGCTGGTGATACTCAGGCAAACAGGGTCTGGAGTGGATCTCCAGCACATCCAGCAGACCCGCAATAGAGGGGCCTGACTGTTAGAAGGAAAACTGAGAAACAGAAATGAATAACATCAACAGAAACAGAAAGGGCACCCACTCAAAAACCCCATCTGAAGGTCACCAACATCAAAGATGAAAGGTAAATAAATCCATGAAGATGAGGAAAAACCAGCACAAAAATGCTGAAAATTCCAAAAACCAGAATGCATCTTCTTTTCCTCCAAAGGATCACAACTCCTCACCAGCAAGGGAACAAAACATTCAACAATCAGCAAGTCTTGAAAATAGATTATGAAGCAGAATTTCTGGATGGTGCTTAATGACATCAGGCAACATTTAAATGCCACCTAGTGGGGAACACTGAAATTGCAGCTGAATTAAAATGACCTTTTGGGCAACAAAAAATTTCCATGATTTTGCTTTTTTGAAACAATGATAAGAAATTATTATTTTTTAGGCAACAACACACTAAGTTACACAAACGAACTGCATAGGATACTTCCACAGGGAGAGGGTTTTGTTCCCTGATCGGTTTACATGACATTTTCCCTCATACTTGCTTTCTCTGAGCTGATTCTTCTTAAGCTGACCTAAATGCTACCTTATTTAAATTGATTCAAAGTTCATTCAAAAATCTGAGATGGTTCCGTGGCTTCACTGACGTGAAATGCAGGCACTCTCTGTACTCTCGCTCACATTCTTCCTTGTCCAAGGTTCCAGCATGATTTTGGGATATCTTAGGCCAAGCTGGTGTGCTGTCACTTCTCAGAGACGTAGGGACAACCAGCTATCCAACTTCACTCCGATTCCTTTGCTTGACAGCCTCATGTGAACCAAATGACAGGTGGGGCAGTGAAAGCACTGCCCCCATGTCAATTGCATCATCAAATGGAAAGCGTATCTTGCTTTTGGTCAGAACCTTTGAAGAGAAAGGGACACAGGTACCATACACAGAAGTAGCCAGCATTCACGGAACAGTCACTGTGTGCTTGCTGCACCACACTGTCTTTCTGTGTGTTGTCTCCTTCTAGGGACTTCTTGAAAAGTGGTAGAATTATCATATCATATGTTCTTGGAAACATCTGTTGCCCATTTCTACACTTCACAGTAAGAAGTACAAGACTGCAGTGGTGTAAAGGCAAAAAGGAAAACACACTACAACCAGCAGAAATAATTGGGGCAGACACTTTGTAATGTCTCAGATGTGAAAATTGGTATCTGGATATTTAGCAAAAAATATTGACTCTCTCAAATGAACAAAACTAGAACAGGAAATAGCTTCAAAATGGAAATATAGAAGTCACAGTAAACACTGCTTAAAAAATCAAATCCAAATTCAATATTGCACCCACAGATACCACTACAGCTTATTTCTTACAAATGCATCACTGAGCTAAATTTTAGGCCCTGTGTACAGGGGGCTTATCTAAGCTTTTTGGGGGATCATTATTCCTGTGTGTATTCTCTTTTTAGATAAATCAAACTCAAAACCAGAAGTGCTGTTTCAATAACAAGGTTATAAGCCAGTCAAGTAAAGTTGCTGGTTTTACATTGTCTCAGAATTTGCTACCCAAGTTATTTATGAGCTCAGTGACCGCAGGTAATCAGATGTCTCGTACAGCAGAAACAGGTTTTCAGCCTTGGGAAACACCAACTGGGCAGTACTGTAGAATGGCAGGCACTCTGGGGTTCCCCACTGGCAGGGTGAAGTCTCGTTCCACTTTCTGCTCTACCAGTCCAGCTTCAGATCAGCCTTACTCCATATGTATTTTCCTCCTCGCTTCAGGAACATCTTTTCATCAAATCCACTGAATTTTATAGCTTCTTCTACACCAACATCCAGGATGGACTTGGAAGGGTCCTTCCGTCCCTTTCTACAGTTCAGAAAGCGCATCTAGAAAATTCATAACAGAAACTGGTATATTTCCAAGCAATGAATCCTGTAAAACTCAATCTAGAGTATTAATCTCAAATAGCTTTGGATATTCCAATCATGTTGACAGATACTTTTTGAAATCTGTGGCTGATATTGAACCCGTTGTACCCCATCTCTCTACTCAACCAGCTCATGTTCTGGTGGAAGAGGCTGGCCTAAACATAGCAGATTAACTGAGTGCACAAAAAACAGAATTATATGCGTCCCACATGGGCAGGCGTTGCTCCACTGGGGAAGGCGTAATCAGGAGAGGCTTCCCCCAGATGCTGACATCCAAATTATGTTGTGAGATTTTAAATGGGAGTGAATGGTATCATAAAGGCATGGAAGTGGGATATAGCACAGTTGGGGAAATTAGAGGCAGACGATGTTTCTGGAATAGAAACAATGTGCCTGTATAAGTACATGCATGTATTAGCGTAAATATTAATGAAGACTTGTTTTGAGAAAAAGAGAGGATGAAAACAGCTAGGCGCGGTGGCTCACGCCTGTAATCCCAGCACTTTGGGAGGCTGAAGCAGGTGGATCACGAGATCAAGAGATCGAGACCATCCTGGTCAACATGCTGAAACTCCGTCTCTATTTAAAACAATACAAAAAATTAGCTGGGCATGGTGACGCGTGCCTGTAATCCCAGCTACTCAGGAGGCTGAGGCAGGAGAATTGCCTAAACCCAGGAGGCGGAGGTTGCGGTGAGCCGAGATCACGCCATTGCACTCCAGCCTGGGTAACAAGAGTGAAAACTGTCTAAAAAAAAAAAAAAAAGAAAGAAAAAAGAAAAGAAAGATGCTGCTGAGGTGGATGGGTGCTGGATCACGAAGAGTTTTCTATGACCTGCTAAGGGTCTTTGTTTTAATCTTATTCCATCCATTTTCATTTGTTTTATTCTGTCCTATTCTACTCCGTAGGCAGAAATGATTTCTTCACATTCCGTATGACCTACACTGACTGTTTCATAGGAGCTCAAGTAATATTTGTCAAAGCAAAATGTTATTCAATTGGTAAAATATATTTTGCTTTGACTATGTGTTTTCCAAATACGTGGAGACTAGCAGCTAGTTTGCTGAGGGATGCTGGTCAAAATCCCTAGTCAATCATAATCATTTCCTTTCCAAAAATTAATTGTTGGAATGTTTCTCAGAAACTGAATGTTTTCCTTGTCACCTTGTCCCTTATGCTCTATTAAGAAAGGTTATATTGTTAAGAAATGGAATGGCTATAAACAATGATTGATTAACTTGAAAATAACAAAATATTAGCTAGGCATGGGGGCCCATGCCTGGAATCTCAGCATTTGGGGAGGCCCAAGAGTTCAAGACCAGCATGGGTAATATGCCAAAATCCCACCTCTACAAAAAATACATAAAAATCTAGCTGGGTGTGGTAGTGCACCCAGCTAGCTACTCAGAAGGCAGAGGCAGGAGGATCAACTGAGCCCACATTGTGCCACTGCACTCTAGTCTGAGTGACAGAGGAAACCTTATCTAAAAAAAAAAAAAAAAAAAAAAAAAAAAAAAAAAAAAAAAACCAGAAAGAAAGAAAAGCAGATATCAAAAGTGAAAGTAAGCATTTCTCCAAAAAAACAAATCCAATTTAAATATTGAACTCAAGGTTGTTGAAGCTAATTTCTTTAAAACATCTTCAAATGGAATTTTTTGTCCTTTGCTAGGAAGAATGGCAAAGTTTACAGATACAAGTAAAAAAAGAGGAAAGGGGAAAGTGATTTGTTTTTCAATTTTCAGAAGGGCGGGTTTCCCTCTGCCTTTGGAAGGCAGTGGGGTAGGAATAATATTAACGGTGTTTGGAGCAGAACCATAAGCCTCTCCTCACCAAAGCCAAGGTTTATCAATCAGAGGAAAAGCTAGCTGTGTCTGGTTTGTCCAAGATAATGTGAAAAGTGATATGACCTTCCTCCAAAGCAGGCTGGATGCCCTATCTCAGGAGAACCTCCAACCCAGGACTACATAACAGATGACTCTGTTATGTGTGATAATGGGTTCAGTGTGACATCCATGATGTACAGCCATATGGGAGAAAATATCACAGGGTGCTCTGTGCAAATCAATGCCGGGTCCTGGGTTCAAGCTTGTGCTGTTCCAGTGTTCAGCTCTGCATTTTGACCCTGTGAAGTGAGGGCTCTGGCACAATCATAATCACTGACCATAAAACTGTGAAGTGCCAATTAAGGACAAATAGGTACTAAGTAGTTATGCTCATGGAACTCAACTCCGGCATTGCTGCTAATTAATTAAGTGATCATTTTATAACTCATTAGAAATACTCACATATTCATCCAGAATAAGGTAGGAGTCTTTCATCTGCGAAGGAGAAGTTAATAAAAATTTAGTTTTAGATATATTTTTCAGTATGTGAGCTCAACTGTCCACGTTTAGTGTTTGCGTTGTGTTATTTTGGATCCAGCATTTCTCATTTCCCTTGAGTTGCCTTTGTCGTGGCCCTTGCAAGACGAGGCTCTGTGTGTGCATTCTATTTCCGACAGATCACAGCAGGCCTGTACTCTCTGCTCTCTGCTGCAAAGGTCAAACCTCAGAACCTCCATCCTGAAGGCTTCCCTGACAGTGAACTCCACAGCAATTTCTCCACCCCTTCACACTCTGGGGGAGCCCTTTTCTTCCTTACTTGATACTCCCAACGACTGTGTCCACCATGTATCTAATATCCCCCTTCTCAACTTATAAAGCAGAACTGTCTTGAGTGGTATTTTTTTGGAGCTAAAGGGTGGCTTTACCTGAGGATTTTAATATTACCCTGACATTACTCATAAATAGTTATGCCTTCTATAGGTATAAAGAAGGTGTACCTGTACTGTCAATCAGAAGGTATTTCTTCCATACCTACCCATAGATAGGGGTCTGCAAAATGTTTTCTGTGAAGGGCCAGATAGTAAATATTTTCGACTTGGCAGGCCACACAGTCTGTCACAACTAATCAACTGTGCATCGCAGCCCAAAAGACAACACAAACAATACATAAGGAAAAGAGCTCGGCTGAGCTCCACCGAAACTTCATTTATGGGCCCAGAAAGCCAACTTTTACATAATGGTCACTGGTCACAAGTACGATTCTTGCTTTGATATTTTCCCTCATCAACGCTCAACCTGCATCCTGTACTACAACAGGTGGCAGGCCAGACCCACCCCTCAGGCCAGCATTTGCCGACTCCCATGCAGGGATGGGAGCAGACCCACTGTTCAATGTCTAGTGGGGGACCAGCAGCATCAGCGTCACCTGGGAACCAGTTCAAGATGCAGAGTGGTGGGCCCAGCTCAGACCCGCTGAATAAGGGTCTGCCTTTTCACAAGATCTCAAGTGATTTTTTTGAAGTTTGAAACAAACTGGCTAAAAGGTTGGTGGGCTTTGCGGTCATCAAAATTCAGATTTTGCTCCTGATACAAGTCAGGTAAATGAGCACCTACCACTTGGCCTCCTGGTGTATACATACAATGGGGATAGTAAATCCTGGCTCATGAAGCATTTGTGAAAATGGCAACCGTCCAAAGGGTCAACAGTCCCTCTTACAAAGGAGGCACTCAATCAGACTTTCTTTCATCTCATATTAACTATTTAATTAAAATGGAGTTTTAAAAAATGTAATAAAATAGTGCATAGAAGAAAACCTCCTCTACCCCTTTTCTCTTCTTTTGGATGGTCATCCTGTCCTGCATTCTAAGTCTCTTATTCATGCTCACTTCAATATTACCTTTTAACCTTCAACTATTTACCTAGAGTCTCGGAGGTCTAAAGCATAAGGAATGAGTGTCTGCTATGTGAGTTCCTAGCATTATGTAAGCATACGGGGTAAATATTTTCCTGTATGTATATTTTTGGATGGCAGATAGAGAAGCTGCTTGTAAAATAATAACACTAATATTTATGTTATAGAATTTGGACGTTCAAAAAGTTATAAAGGTAAAAAAAAACTACTAATAATTCCACTACTCCAAGATAACTGTAGGAATATGTAGAGATGCATTTTTTAACACGTTAGAATTAAACTTCAAATTAATTTTGCAAACTGTTTTTTATCTGTATCTAGTTTTGTATTATCAGAATTTCTCCTTGTCACTTAAAATTTTTTGGAAGAGGCATGTTAGTCTGTGTAACATTTCATTCTGTGAACCTACAGGTTCACCCATTCTCTCTGTATGCTGCATGACAGGTTATCTTTAATTTCAGGGGTATTATTCTTAACACTGCAGTGACAGATCTTTACAGAAATGTTTCTCTACATCTGTGAATATTTCTCATGTTTTAAGGTACAATTTCTGAATTCGAATATGTGACTATTTCAGAGTTATAAAGTTTGTTTTCTAGGGAAGTTGCAATGATTTATACTCTGGCTAATAATATGAACTAAATACAATATCAAATGCTCTTAAAATGTTTATTCACCATTTGTTTTCCTTCTGTAAATTATCTATCTATGCTCATTCCTGTTTTGCTTTTTTGGTATTAATAGATTTTTATGATTTGAAGAACTTTTTATATATGACTTAATTTGATACAATTCAGGATATCACATTAACATGTTTCACTTTGAATTTTATTGTATGTGTGACATATAGTTTCAATTTTATGCATTCAATTATACTGTCATAATTTTTTTAAGTTTGTATCTTTCATTAATAAGGAGTTTCCTCTACTGTGGCAGGAAGAAGAAGGATTTTTTTTTTCTGTCGCTTCTGAGAATACATCTTTAGACACCCTGCCTCTAGTATTACCTGGAAGCTCCATAATGTGGACTTGTTTGATCAACTGTCTTTTATCTGTTTATGAAATTTGTGCTAATAGGATGGATGCAATGGTCATTACATTAGAAAACTAAACAGTTGGTGAAATATTTCTTTTACATCCTATGCAACAAAATTATACATAGAGATTATTCAACTAAATAATGTGGTAATGTTGATACCAATTGAGTATCTTGTTAGTTCTTGTGAGTATCTTTGTTAGTTCTTTCTATGTTTAGGGACTGTGTCATACATGTATGACACATAGAAACATTATACATATATGAATCATATATCAAGAATATCTACATCAATTTACATACAATTGTATCATTTGCAAAATACCACTTTATCCATTGTAGACAGAGCAGCTGAAGCTCTCTAAAGACCCCCGAGCTGGGAGGTTGGCAGAGCCAATGGCAGCCTTATCTGCCCTGACGTGGCACTCCCCCCATCTCTCACCACAGAGCCCGTGGCAGCCTTATCTGCCCTGACGTGGCACTCCCCCCATCTCTCACCACAGAGCCCGTGGCAGCCTTATCTGCCCTGATGTGGCACTCCCCCCATCTCTCACCACTGAACTCTCTAAAGTAATAATATGCCCTTGGCTGACAGATTTCCCTTTTGGGAATTTATCTGAATATATAATGACAAAGAAAACGACTTTGCTTTATACAACCTTCTGGTTAGATTCAGGCACCAGACAGGACACTTCTTTGTGGCGCTCCAGGAATCTCTCAAAGTCTTCATCACTAATAACAAATCTTTCTGCTTCTCTTAAAGCATCTTCTCCAGTATTTTCACCCTCAATTAAGAGGCACTGGAACACCTGAAAGGCAATGGTAGCATAGGCTTTGCAGAGAGCTCTCCATGTTTTCCCCCAAACCTCACTTCCCCCGTTCAAGCTTCATCTCTTCTGAGCAAAGAAGACTCTACAAGCTGAGGAACATTCTATAAGGATATGACTTTGGTGAAAGGAAACCTTGCCCTGAAATTTAGGAATACAATGTTAGAAGCACATTCTTAAAATATAAACTTTCAAAAACTGGTCTAGATTATGTGTGATTTAGTCTTATAATCCAGTGTTTTCGGGCAACAAAATAATGGATACATATTGAAAAAGCATAAACTATAAAAGAGCAAGAAAAATAAATCATGTGTAATCCCATAACCAAGAAAAACATGTTTTAAAAACATTGTTTTCTCTGCTGATTTTTAATATATCCTTCTGAAGGCCTCTAGTATATCAGTTTTTCATTTAATTTCTAAGAACTGTTTTTCAAAATCATCACTATTATCTTTCAACAGTATTTTAAGTATACAAATGTGTGTGTATGAGTGTGTACAGTGTATGATTCTATACTTACTACCATCATTTGAAAATAGAAGTCAGTCCTAGGGAAGGCAAGCAATGAAGAGACTTGCCCAAGGTGCCAAAAGTGACAGCTAACCCAAGACAGAGCCAGGACAAGCCCAGATCTAAAGGATTGTTCTACACAGAATTCCACTAATGTCATTACTGAACCACTCAGATCCCACTGTAACCAGATGAGAAGAAACCATTAATACTTCAGTGTTGCCGTTTTTGCTCACTCTTTATTTTTCCCCTTCTGTTTTCGTCCTCAGTTTTTTGATATCTGCCTCCACTGGCCCCTGGCCACAGGATAATTTTGCTATTTGCTTTCGTGGTGTCTTCCCTAATAGACTGTGAGCATCTTGGGAGGGATTGTCACCCACCCCCATGCCCCATCCAGGCTCAGGGTAAGAAGAGGTCTGGCAAGGAGGGACTGTCCTTCCATGCAGGTTTGAATAATGAGCAGACTTGACTGCCAAAGAAGACATACATCACAGGCATTTTTTCCACGGACTTTGACTGCAGAATCAGCCAGCCAGAATGGAAGGGCCTCTGCAGGAGAAAACCAAGTCATAGAAGCTGTAAGGGGTACAACACTGAGGGTGTGGGACTGGGCATGGGGGGTAGAAGGAACCCCCTCCTCCCAAGCGTACAGGTCACAACACAGCCTCCCAGTGAGCAGACCACATGCTCAGTGCTGTTGTCCCAGGCACGCAGCTGGTGGCACCTTCCAGCCCACAGCCTCATGGTGGAGGAGGTAGCCTCAGGAAACCAGGTTCCAAGTGCCATGTACGATTAGACTAAGAACAGGCACCTGATCCAGGGACATCAATCTATATCAATTCGAAGCCTGAAAGCATCAACAATCTGGTTTTCCAAACAGGCAGGAGCTGCTTCCACCAAAAGAGTCAGGATCTTGAAATGGCAAATCTAGCATGAATCAGATGAATGGAAGCCAGCACAGGAGTCAAAATATCTGAGAGGAAGGCTGTGAGATAGGAGAAAACCAAGCTGTGGGGAAAAAATACTTACACATCTGAAAAAAGGACGCCAAAAGAGAACTGTGAGGAAGACGGTAGGAACATGAAACATGGGGCAGAGGAGAGAGGTGGGGATAGGAGCGGGGTCTGGCAGGAATGCCACCATCTCAAAGGCAGCTTAGCCCCTGCCTGGAGCCCCTGCCTTCTTTTTTTTTTTTTTTTGAGACGGAGTTTTGCTCTTGTTGCCCAGGCTGGAGTGCAATGGCACGATCTCGGCTCACTGCAACCTCCGCCTCCTGGGTTCAGGCAATTCTCCTGCCTCAGCCTCCCAAGTAGCTGGGATTACAGGCACGGACCACCATGCCCAGCTAATTTTTTGTATCTTTAGTAGAGACGGGGTTTCACCATGTTGACCAGGATGGTCTCGATCTCATGACCTCGTGATCCACCCGCCTCGGCCTCCCAAAGTGCTGGGATTACGGGCTTGAGCCACCGCGCCCGGCCCGAGCCCCTGCCTTCTTAGTGGATCAGTCCCCGCTTTTCCTACCATACCTCTCTCTTGAGCTTTCCTCCAGTTCCTTCTAGACCTGGGAATGTGGCTGATATTTCACGTCCTTATATATGTAACCAAAAGTCCATATTCAACATACCTATTAAAAAATGTTAAAAGTCCCATCTGCAGCTTCCCCTAATCCATTTCCACATATCACAGGACAGCTTCAGGAAAATGACAGGATACCCCTTTTCCTCCTCCCTAGCTCTATTTGGAATGCTAACATGGGATTGAAAGAAACCTCCAAGGCAGCCTTGAAGGAAAAGCTTTCTTTGTGCAGGCAAGCCCTCTAGTCTGGATGTGACTTTCTGCTTCAGGTCTTTGCTGCCTATGAAAATTCTTCCCATTTTTCAGAGCATAGCCAAATGCCTCCTCCTGTATGAAGCTTTCCAGTTAGGCCTCCCCTGCTTTGCCACTTCACCTAATGGAAGCCCACATAGCTTGCTACTGTGTGAGTTTTCCCATGTCTCTGTGTGTTTGTGCCAGCACTGAGCTCTGCATCTGATCTTTCATTGCATCCATGCTGGGCTCCAGACAGAGGTGCTGCAGAGCTATACAACAATCCCCAGAACTGCTCATTAGAAATACATGTTTTGGCCGGGTGTGGTGGCACAAGCCTGTAATCCCAGCACTTTGGGAGGCCAAGGTGGGTGGATCACGAGATCAAGAGATGGAGACCATCCTGGTCAACATGGTGAAACCCCGTCTCTACTAAAAATACAAAATATTAGCTGGGCGTGGTGGCGCATGCCCATAATCCCAGCTACTCAGGAGGCTGAGACAAGAGAATTGCCTGAACCCAGGAGGCGGAGCTTGCGATGAGCCGAGATCGGGCCATTGCACTCCAGCCTGGGTAACATGAGCGAAACTCCGCCTCAAAAAAAAAAAAAGAAAAAGAAAGAAAGAAAGAAAGAAAAAACAAATACATGTTTTGCAAGCCCTCCCGACCATACGTGCCTTGACCACAGGCCCTGTTTCAGGACAGCAGATATGAGGCCCAAGAGCCTGCTTTGTAAAGAGCCTCCTGATTCGATGCTGATGAGCAGTCAAAGGTAGAAAACAAGGATTTTAGTCATCGTGTCTGCATGTAGCGGGTGCTGTATATGTGGAGCCGGCTTGTGTGTGTGGCCTTTAGGCTTTTAGCAGCAGGTAGTGGGGTCAGCACTAAATCATGAATCTGGGAGTAAAAGTCCCATTTTGCTGCAACTTGGGGATGACTTTACCCCTAATGTCTTCCAGAAATTCACTGCATCAGAATTTATGAGGAACCTGTATCTGTCCATCCATAAGCCAAGAGTTTCAGAAGGAAATTTTGACTTTCTATGAACATATTCTTTCAAACACTTCCAATCACTGAGCATATTCTTTGATGTTTATCCTCACAATATTTCCAAAGGAAATCATTTCAAGTTTTCAGAAAAGGGAAGTAAGGCAAGAAAAGTATAGTTTTAAGTCTAACACAGCTGAATAACCAAGGACCTGACTTCTGGAATGGCTTGCAAGGTCCGGAGTTCTCTTGTATAAGTGTTGTTTTCAGTTTCATTGAAAACAGTCATTCCTGAACGTTTTCTTGCAGGAAATCAGCAAAAGCAACCTTGTGTACTTACTTTCCAGCGGACAGGGTTTAACGCCTTGATCTGTTCCGTCATGTCCTCTTCCATGTTGAAATGATTAATGACAGAATTTATCTTGAAAGCGACTCTATAATTCCTACACCATGTCCTCAGCTTTTGAAGGTTTTCCACGTGGTTCTTCTTTCCTTGGCCACGGCCAATAAGGACATTGACTTGCTCGTCAAAGCTGTCACAGGAGATAGCGAGAATGTCCAAATATTCACCTGAAGGAAAGTGATCATCTTTAAACTTTTCTATCCAAGGAACAAGCCCCTCAGGCTATTTATATCTCTTGTGATAAAATATATCTTGTTTTAATTTTTTAAGCGGCACTTTTCCTTATACCCACAAAACTCATTGAGATACGATTTATACTTTCTTCTTGTGTCAAATAAACTTGAAAATACACATGTAAAATAATGATGCAAATACAGCTGATTATTTGAAAATTCTGCACGTGTATATGTGTGAACACTTGTTGATATGTTTAAATGAGGTTTTTCATTTATTCCTGCACAGAGAGTATGTAATTTCTGAGGCAGGTAGATATATTTGGATGCCTCCAGACTCATTTATGAACAATTATAAATTTGCTTCTTTTTCTTTCCATCACGCAGATAAAACTGCCCTATTGAAGATCCCTAGTATTTTTGCCTCGTTCATCAGTTTTGTCTTGACCTCTCCTTGACAGTTGATTACTCATCTAAATATTTAGAGACACTACGTGATGTCAGCGACAACTGTGGTAGCTGTGGAGTAAACCAAGAGAAAGGGAAGCCTGGTGTGGGAATAAAGTATAAACCGCCCTCCGTGCACCACGGTTATGGGAAGAGCTGCGACAGTGGGTCGTTTCGGAAGCACAGAAAGTGTTCAGGATTACCTTCGTTTTGGTTTCTGTAACACTACTTCCTACTCCGCCTCTCCTACTACCCCTTCAGTTTCTTCTGCTCCTTCATGCCATCCACTTACCTCTTCAGTACAGGCGTTCTCAATGGCTGAGTCATTCCTTGCAGTTGATTAAGTCTGAGTTTTCCTAGTTTTGTGAGTTGTTAAGAGTTGACCACTTTTCTTAAAATTGCATTCAAATTATAGAAGCTAGAAAGTCCCAAAACTCTTTAAGCAACTATCCTCTAAAGTTATGAAAAGAGGCATTTAAATTCCTATTTTGGGGCGAATTTTATTTTGCCCGTAAGTAACACAAGCCCTCAAAACATCTAGCAGAAACTGGAGCCAGAATAAAGCAACTGTCCATTATTTAAAACAACTCAAAACATTCTAAAATTGATCTGAAATAAATGCCTAATGGCATATCACGTTGTGAAAAGGCAAGTAACTGAGCACCTGATCTCCAGACAGACCAGAAGTTAAGTTCAAAACCAAAAACATAGAGACTTATCAGTTATACTAAAGACTGACCTAGTTGATTTCCAAGTCATCTGAGGACCTGTAAGTCAATTGCTATATTCTGCCCCCTTTCCAACTTTTGCTCTATCTCCATGATAACTCTCCTCCTGTTCTCAGCGTTTCCTTTACAAAGCTCTTGGGAAGACAGATTTAATGCAGCAGATCTGTTTGCTGAGTCCCTACATCTTTCCAGGAGAACCTGGAACCCTGGTGGAATCTTGGCCAACCCCTGCATATATGACCAACACAATATTCTATATATCACTAATTGGTGAGGTGTATAAACCTGGAGCAATGGGGCCTGTTGAATCAGCTTGTCAAGACTTGCCAGGACTGTTTAACAGGATCCACGATTTCCTTGTTTGCATCGTTGGGGTCCTGAGTTTCAGTTTCAATAGCTGGTTCCATAGCAGCATGGGCATAAATGACCAGCCCTGTATAAAGCCTCACACCCTAGTACTCAAATGGACCTTTCTGTGCAAAGACATTCCAAATATGTCCCCATAGTTCACTGCTAGAGAGAAAGTACAACCTGTGAGGCCTGGGATGGAGGACTCAGAAGCCTGTATCTGGCCTCTCTGAACTCTGGTGATATACGTGTTTACCCTGACGTTTCTGTTTTGTTTCTTTTACTCTAACAAACCCCAGCCATGGCCAGGTGCAGTGGCTCATGCACTTTGGGAGGCTGAGTCGGGAGGATCATGAGATCAGGAGTTTGAGACCCACCTGGCCAACATGGTGAAACTCCCATCTCTACTAAAAATACAAAAATTAGCTGGGTGTGGTGGCAGTTCCCTGTAATCCCAGCTACTTGGGAGGCTGAGGCAGGAAAACTGCTTGAACCTGGAACCCAGAGGCACAGGTTGCAGTGGGCTGAGAGAGAGCCATTGCACTCCAGCCTGGGTGACACAGCGAGACTTGGACTCAAAGAAAAGAGAAACCCTAGTCATAAGTATAACTGGCTACTGAGTGTTGGAAGTCCTTCTTGCAAATTACCAAACTGGAGAGGTAGTGGGCTCTGAAACAGCTCCTCTCATTCACTCGAGCACATAGACCCATCCCATTAGACAAGGGTGGACCAGACAGGCATCAATATACATTTGGTCCTCACAATGTCTACAAATATTTCTAAGTAGCAAATACTTATTATTGTAGATTTTTGATCTATGTTGAATAATTTGAGGATCATCCAAACTCTCATGTTGCACAAAAATCAACGAAAGCTCCTAGTTGGCTATCTACTCACGCTTTATAGGAATATGGCATGAGGCTTCCCGTTCTCCAGTCTTCTTGCTTTCTTATTGTCTCCATGCCGCCGACAGCGGCTTTCCTTACATGCTTCTCAATTCACTAATGTGTACCACTTTCTCCCACAAGTCTGAGAGCTTTGACTTGGACGCGCAGTGCTGGCCCTGCTAAGCACACCTCAAGGGCATCCTGGACAGCTGATCTTGGAGGAAGAGCACTGGCTCGGTACCCCCCAGCCAGAAAACCCTGCCAGTTAGTCTCCATCACACTGCTTTCTCAGTTTCTTTCATATCTGTCTGAGGATGGTTCCCAAAGTTCACTTTTGAACCTCAGATCCGCTGTATGACAAAGTGCCACCCTTCACTACCATTTTGATTTTACACACTGCCTTGTGGGCTCTTCCTAATTCACCTGCACCTGACACCTTTGCTCTTCTCTTCCTGATTCACCCTTATCAGCTGGACCCTTCAACCCACATCCAAAGCGTTCCTCCCCCACAGTCTATGTCTGCACCATCTCAGATGAGGTATCAAAGATGTCTCAGCAACATCCTCAAGAGATTATAAATGCAGCTTCTCTTTGAATGATTTCAAGGCTCGAACAGCTCATACAAAAAAGAACAGAGAATTGTACCATAACAGGCTACACCTGTTCCCCAACATGACAGTACATATAAGAAGAGCTAATGTTTTCCAAGTCCTTCCTAAATTTCAAGTACTGCTATATGGACATGACATCTGCAGAAAACTGAACTGTGAGGAACCTCAGCAGCCTCAGAACTCAGAGTTCTTAATCCTGGCTACACAGTGAATTCCCTTTGAGCCTCCCACATTGGCCAATCCACACACCACGAGATTCTGATACAATTAGTCACGGATCCAGCCCAGTCCCAACAGAGATATTTTCTTACAAAGTTGTCAGATGTGTCAATTTTCCCTGCTGGTATCTAAACTGTGGCCAGAGGTCTTATAGTTGCTAAATTGGATGTACAAGATAGTCATCTCAGTAATAAGGTCTATTATCTAACTCGCCAAGCTTGTGTACTGAGAGCCCTATGGAACTAAAACTGCCATAAGGCCATGCATAGCTCGAAAAGCGATTAGAGTAAGCAAGATTAGTTTTTCTTCCCTTCCAGTTCCTCAGCAGGTCTGGCTGAAGGCCCAGGATGGAAAGAAATACAAGAACCGACAATAACAATGGCAATAAGGAGAGGGCCATCCCATGAAGCGCACCGTAATTCTGGAACCACTTCTCCCGGATCAGGCTTCCGTTGCTCACGATGCTCACGCTGGGCAGCTGCAGCTCTGCTTTGCAGAACTCCACCAGCTTGCCCAGGTATTCTCCCCGGTCATGAATAAATGGCTCTCCGCCTGAAAAGTTGATCTTCTCCATACCTGTGCGAGGTGATACATCAATTTTACCACTTAACAAATATACATATATACTTTTAATAGCAAAAATAATATTTTCTCAAGGTTAAAAAAAGTGAAATAAAACCTTCTCATTATCTTCCCCTCCCCTAACCCTAGTTTCCAACACCAATCCTACCCAATGGGAATAGCATGTGTTTAATTCAGGGTGTAAACAGGGATGCAAGGAATTGGTTACACAGATGAATAGAATTGCTCAGACACCAAAGGGCACAATGAGGCAATACAGAGATTTGCAAAGCAGAAAGCCACATGCCCCCCACCTGTCTGCCATGTGGCCTGACTGTCCATGGGACAGCTGCCAGCCTGAGAATGACACTCCTCCTCACTCTGCGTTTCCCACCCTACTCCTTGTCCTGGACTCTGCATCCCCTTCTCTCTTGGGGTTACTCCCTTATTTCGGAAAATTCCTTTAAAAGCTTCCTGGAAAAAATGTAAAATAGGAATTAAAGCGGAGACTTGTATACCTCAAAATGCATTGGTGACCAATTGTTTGGCCAGATGTCACATTCTAGGTGAAATCATTTTTACTCAGTTTTTAAAATTTGTTTTAAACATTTTATTGCACTTTAGGTTCTAGGGTACATGTGCAGAACGTGCAGAATTATTGCATAGGTACATACATGGCAACGTGGTTTGCTGACTCCATCCCTCCCATCACCTACATCTGGCATTTATCCCCATGTTATCCCTCCCAACCTCCCTACCCTCCTCCATTGTTCCTCCCCTATTCCCCTGCAACAGACCCCAGTGTGTGATGCTCCACTCCCTGTGTCCATGTGTTCTCATTGTTCAACACCAGCCTATGAGTGAGAACATGTGGTTTGATTTTCTCTTCTTGTGTCACACACTGGGGTCTGTCAGGGGGAAACAGGGGAGGGACAGCAGGTGGTGGGGAGTTGGGGAGAGATGGCATGGGGAGAAATGCCAGATATAGGTGATGCGGAGGAAGGCAGCAAATCACATTGCCACATGTGTACCTATGCAACAATCTTGCATGTTCTTCACATGCAACCCAAAACCTAAAATGCAATAAAAAAAATCTGGAGATAACAGATTCTGGAAAGGATGTGGAGAAATAGAAACACTTTTACACTGTTGTTGGGAGTGTAAATTAGTTCAACCATTGTGGAAGACAGTGAGGCGATTCCTCAAGGACCTAGGAATAGAAATTCCACTTGACCCAGCAATCCCATTACTGGCTATATATCCAAAAGACTATAAGTCGTTCTATTATAAAGACACATGCACATGTATGTTCATTGTGGCACTGTTTAAAATAACAAAGACCTGGAACCAACCCAAATTCCCATCTATGACAGACTGGACTGGGAAAATGTGGAATAGAATACTATGCAGCAATAAAAAATGATGGGTTTATGTCCTTTGTAGGGAAATGGATGAATCTGGAAACCATCATTCTCAGCAAACTTGCTCAGGTTTAAGTGTTCTTGTTCAGAGGCCTGATAATGCCCTCATTGTAATCCTTTGAAAGTGCACGGCTTTCTCTACTCTCCAGAAGCTTTCTTCCTAACGTTTTGAAATTTCAAGACAGGGTGTCCTAAAAATCTCTCTTTAGTCACCATCTGGCCACCTGGAAGGCCTCAATCTAAAATCACAGCTCTTTATGTTATGAAAAAAATCTCGTATTTGATTGTTAGCACCTTGTCTCAATTTTTACTTTTTCCTTTTTCTGGAACTTCTATTACTGGTATATTGGAGTGTCTAAATTTAACCACTATTTTCTTACCATTTTCCTTCCTAGTTTATCCTGTTTTTTCTTCTCATTTTGGTCAGACTTTACCTTTTTGTCCATTAAAATTGTAATTTTAGAAACCCCACTTTCAGTTTCCGAGTTACTTCCATATTCTGACTATTCCTTTCTTGGCATTCTATTCTTGTTTCACATATGCAATTCTTTCTTTTATCTCTCTGTAATTACCAGCTATAGATTTTTTGGAAGTTTTCTTCTTTCTACATCCTCTCTGTGCATTTGTTTTGGTGTCCGTCTTTTCTTTTGATGTTTTTGTTCATTCATTCAAATTTCAGTGTGGTGCAAAACAGCTGAATGGAATTTTGTGATGAAGGGAGGGGCTGGTCCAAAGGAGGGTTTTACTATGGAGAGACAGAGAGGTAAACTGGCTTATTCATTGGAAAACCTCCAAACGCTAATATCCTTGCTCTTTACTCTGGAGTCATCTTGTTTTCTCAGAGAAGAATATCTGTCTCTTGCATGTGTTATACACCTGCCTTCCTAGATTCTAGGAGGATGGGCATTACACACCCCCCGCCTGCATTCTAGGAGGATGGGTGTATGCATTATACTCCTGCCTGCCTGCATTCTAGGAGGATGGGGTCTATGCATTACACACTCGCCTGCCTGCATTCTAGGAGGATGGGTGTATGCATTACACACCCACCTGCCTGCATTCTAGGAGGATGGGTGTATGCATTATACACCTGCCTGCCTGCACTCTAGGAGGATGGGGTCTATGCATTACACACCTGCCTGCCTGCATTCTAGGAGGATGGGTGTATTCATTACACACCCACCTGCCTGCATTCTAGGAGGATGGGGTCTATGCATTATACACCCAACTGCCTGCGTTCTAGGAGGATGGGTCTATGCATTACACACCTGCCTGCCTGCATTCTAGGAGGATGGGGTCTATGCGATACACACCCGCCTGCCTGCATTCTAGGAGGATAGGTCTGTGCGTCATACACCTGCCTGTCTACATTCTAGAAGGATGGGCCTGTGATTTACACACCTGTCTGCCTGCATCCTAGGAGGACGGGCCTTTGCGTCATTTACCTGCCTGTCTGCATTCTAGGAAGATGGGGCCTCCCTACCTGCTGGGCAGACTTGCTCTTCTGCTGTTTTCAGTGGGTGGTTTCTATTCTCCACTGCAGCTAGTATCCCTGAGTGCTCAGCCCTTGGAAACCAGATCCTTCAGAAAAAAAACCTCTGTCATCTGCAGGAATTGGGGAGGGGGCATGGGGAAAGTATAAAGTAGTAAAAAAGTACCTCATTCCTGCCTCACACCAACCTTCCGTATCAAATGATGGGACCAGTTTCTGAAACTCTCTGTGTTCTCTGCAGCGATCTGGTGAGTTTCTTATTGCTATCTCCCTGAAGACACATGCATAAACTGCTTCATGCCATGAATTGGGTACAACTATGTGTTGATTTCTTTGTGGTTTTATTCTCCTTCTTTTAATCCTTTTACTGTAATTTTAATGCAGTGGAGAAGTTGGAGGAAATGAAGATAAATATGTCACAATCAACTACAAGGCCCAGAATATCTTGAAATTCAGATATTTACACAGTGACATTATCATGATGAGGTTCATTTCTAATTCTATTCCATTCAATCCAGTTCACTGAATACTTGTTAGCTGATCTGTGTTATGGCCACATCACAGTAGGTGATTTCCAGAATGAGCCTTTCACGAGTGAGCAACTTTTCCCACCATATGAAGTTTTCAATGACCACTTCACAGAACTCTGGCTGTGTTGAAACCAGTTGTAAAACAATGTGCTTAGATTAGAGGAGAGCAGCTGTTGGTTTAAAACATGGAGAAGAAAAGGAAGAAGGTGACAAGTCACAGAAGTGAAAGCAGGTCAGGCACGGTGGCTCATGCCTGTAATCCCAGCACTTTGGGAGGCCGAGGTGAAAGGATCAGCTGAGGCCAGGAGTTCTAGACCAGCCTGGCTAACCCATCTCTACTAAAAATGCAAAAAAGTTAACCCGGTATGGTGGTGGGTGCCTGTAAACCCAGCTACTTGGAAGGCTGAAGTATAATAATTGTTTGAACCCGGGAGGCAGAGGTTGCAGTGAGCCAAAATCCTGCCACTGCACTCCAGCCTGAGTGACAGAGTGAGAGTCCATCTCAAAAAAAAAAAAAAAAGCAGACATTAGAATCAGAAACCAAAGATTTACTTTGGTTTATCTGTTAATTTTTTTGCTGGTGTTAGACCCAGGAAACATCTCAAAGAGATTTGGTCAAGGGAATAAAATAACTAGGAATACCAGCTAGAGCAGCAGAACCACAAGAACATTATTCATGAGTCTATCCATTCAAACTTTGCACCTACTAAGTGCTGAATACCACGCTTGGCAGTTTAATGTGTACAGTCTCACTGCCATATATCTTTTGAAATGCCGTCTTGGCTTAGTGTTGAGGCCTGGCTAGAAGCCAGTCAGTTCCTCTTCTTGAGCAGCCAATTAAGTTGACCCTCTGACTACTTTGTCTAGACTAACACCCTGGGCCTCTCTTCACCACTCAAATCATCCCAGGGCCAGGTACCAGAAAACCAGGGACAGGACCTATGCTTCAGGGCTCGTTGAAATTATCCAAACCAGCCCATGCCAAGCCTGCTGGCCCTGCCTCACCCGTTTGCTCCTGTGGAAACTGTCCTATGGGCTTATTCTATAATCCCCGTCTTCCCCTGCTGGATGACTAACCGGGTGCTTCCTGCGTGGTCCTGGAGGGCCCATGGTGCACTCCCCAAGGCATTGGGAGTCACAAAGCTGCAAAGCTCTTTCTGGTCTCTCTTATTCTGTATCTGGCCTCACCATACACCACCCAAGGTAATATGCTTAAAACTTTCAATCCTTAAATAACCCATGGGAAGGAATTATTATCTGGTATGGGGTGCAAGAATTGAAGCCGAGAAAGGTTCAACAACTTGTTCAAGATCAGAAAGCTAGAGAAAAGTGGAGCCAGGGTACATGCCTAGGCTCCAAAGCCTTGAGTCTTTATAAGTAGAGAAGCCTCCATCCTGGTGTGCCTGGAACAGTTTTGGTTTATAGCAGACAAGACAGTATCTGTGAGTTAGTTTTAGTGCCCCCTTACACTCTCAGATGTGTCAATGACTGAACAGTGAGAAGTTATATCACCTCCCTATTTATAATCCATCATGCTGGGAGGCTGCTTGAGTGACAGTCATTATAATCTGAACACAAAACAAAACAAACAAAACATAGTTACCTAGTAAGTGTGGTGATGTAGCCACAGATAAAGTGGAGAAAGTAAGACAGGGTACTGGCCATTGGCAAAGAACTATTAACAATTTTGAGGAGTATATTTAAAAGGGATGGAAGAAGAAGAAAATGGAAGGAATAGAATTTAGAGGCATAGTTAAGATCTTAGACAAAGAGGAACTGATTGACAGTGGTGTTAACATACACGAGTGATCACATTACAGCCCAGATCTGATGCTTATTGTTTTAAATTCTATTCAGTCTTTCTGAACAGAATTTCAAAGCAGTTTAAAAGCCAGGAAAGTAAATAATATATTTTAGAAATATCTTCAGCCAGAACAGTAAATTTTAATTTTAAATATAATGTATAAAATATATCTTAAAATTCAAATTTTAATGTAATTTCAAATATTAATTACCACTGACAGAGCAGAAGCACTGCCATCTCATGACAAACACTACCACTTTAAGTTCCAGCACCCTTTCTAGGCTCACGCATTTCAAGAAAATCACTTCTAACTTCAAGAAGCCAGAAAGAACAGGCAGTAAAACACAGATAAGACAGCTTAGGCATGGAGGGAGGTTGCGGGGAAGGTCTCTTGGGTAACTGCCAAACTTCACCCTCATATAATGGGCCCCAGTGAAGCAGTGGACCTTAATAAGGACATTCCTTTCCCTTCAGGTGGACTGATAGGGAAGCTAAAAGCAGACTCAGGGTGGGTATGCCAGCAGCTGCAGGAAGATGTATGGAAAAAGAGACACAACTCCCTCTCCCAGATAAGCACAACAAAAAAACACAGAAGCAGTGTAACCTTCTAATAAACTCTCCCACTCTAAATCTTTAAAAACTCTTAGTCTGTAAGAGTGTGGGCTCTGACCTAACTTGGCCAGAAGCCCCTCTCATGTTTGTTTTATCTAAAATAAACGTGTCCTTGACTGCAGAGCCACCTTTTGTGTTTCTTTCCTCTTGCTTTAAGGCTTACAACCACAAAAATATCTTTTCCTATCTAGAAATCTCTCTTACAGGAAAATACAACCTACACTATCCTGTAAGCATTTCAATTAACTTTGCTTTTGCTTACTTAAACCAAGAAGTTATTATATAAAAGTATTAATTATAATTATTAATAGGTTATTATTTATGACAAAAATACATGAACATTCACTGATTTCTGCCTTGCACCAACTTTTGAGATTGGTTTATCAGTTATCATTTTTATCTAATGATAATTTTAAGATCATGGAACTGATACTCAGAAAAGTTATATGTCTTGACAAGTCTAGTAAATGTTGGAGCTGAAACTCAAACCCTGGCCTTCTAAATGAAAGCTGTAATTTCATTCAACATACCTCCTTATATTCATTCATCTATCTAAAAACATTTCTTAAGGCTCTATAACATTCTAGACACTCTGCCAGGCATGAAGATACATAGGAGGGTCAAATTCAACCTCAGAACATAATTTCTTTGAGGACCCAGACATTAAAAACAAAACTGAACAAAATAGTACATTTATAGAAACTGCAAGACACCTTTGTAGCGAGTGCTACGAGTTCACAAATGAAAAGTAAAGGGCATAATTATGGCCACAGAGGACCAAGAATTCAAAGGAGCTTTGAAAGTTCACCAACATAGATTTGAGGACCGTTATTCTAGGAAGAGACAGCAATATGACCACTCTTAATGATTTTGGTGTTTGAAGAAAATGAGTGTGAAAGGCTGTGTCTATAGCAGAGAGAACCCAAGCCATCAGGGTAGTGGTGATGAGCAACAGTGAGCTTGCCACGGGCCTTGACAATGATGCTCATAAGGAGGAGAGTTAGATGGGGAGTTAAATCACCAAAACTGCATTTTAAAATAAGACCAGGAGTTTTCAGTGGGGTGAGCAGAGACAGTGAGTTGAATTGTAATAATCACGGTGAAAAATGACAGGAATTTGGATTAAGTCACACTGAGAATGGGAAGTCAGGTTCTCACTTGAGCAATCAGCTTTGGGGGACTAAGCCAATGTAACGAGGAGGAAAGAAGTGAGATTCAACATAGTGCACACTGTATGATTCCATTTATATAAAGAACAGGACAGGCAAAATGAATCTGTGAGTTAGAAGTCCAGCAAGTGCCTACCTTTGAGGACCAGGGTAGTGGCTAGAGTGCAGCATGAAATTCTGGGGGCCGGTGATGCTTTCTCTCTGGATCTGCAGGCTACTTACCTCAGTGTAATTGCTTTGTGAAATTCATCAAGATGTACACCCTGAATATGTGTAATCTGATGCACGTATGCTATGCTTTCATTAAAAAGTTAGACAAGGAGGGAAAGAAGCTAGCGATGCTGCTGAAGGTACTAGCTGAGAAGGTACTCGAGGAAAGACAGAAAAACAAGGATGGAAGGAAGAACAGATCTGGAGTGGAAGATGTTGAATTTGAAGGTCACGTACTGAGTTATCTCCAAGACACTGCAAGGTATTAATGTGGTGATGCTCAGTAAACATTCTTTAGAGCTAAGTCTTTGACATATTTATTAAAACAGTTTTAAGGTTTCCTATTAAAAGAACATATACAAACTCAAATATAAGGTTCAACTATTGCTGTTTTTATGTCAAAGTTTTTGTTTTTGTTTCCAACTTTCCTAATTACTAATAACTGTTTCTGGAAAACCCAAATTTGTTAGTGTTGTGGGTGAACTCAGAAAGTGATACAGTCTTCCCAAACTGCCTCTTTCCAAACACTGAGTGTGACAGGGACCTGCCCTTTGCATAGACCTCTGCTCGCTTCCAAGAGATAGGAGGGACAGGTTTGCTCCACCAATCCCCCACTCCGGGCCAACTCTGTGATTTAGGAAGGACCCGCTCCAAAGTTCACTGAATTATTTTTAGATGCCCGCTCCAAAATTCACTGAATTATTTTCTCACAGGACAACATTCTGACCTAGCAATGGCAAATGGTGAGCTTGAGTTCTGGTGAAGCTCTCCAGCTTGTGTGCCCCCAGCCCCTCCTCACCTTACCCCACTGTCCGGTGGTTGAGAATCCTGATTTCTACCTGGGACCAGGACTCACCAGCTTCCTTGAGCAAGAGCAATCCTCTCTTTGCTTCCTCAAGGGGCAGCACAAAGGATGTTTTGGCTGTGTGGAAACAGAAGCCGCATTTGTAGTTGCACTGGCGAGTGAAGTGGTAGTTGACACTGGTGGGGACGGTGGGCAGAGGGGGGTCCTCTTCTTCCTCTTTGGTCTTGTCTGGCTCTCTCAGGACCAGCTGCTTCTTTGTCCTCTTGGTCCCTGGCAGCCAGAACGTTGCCCTCAACCAACAGGACAGCAGGACCAGGCTCCTCCACAGAGAGTTCAAAGGGAGGCTAAACACACTCAGTAGCTTCCCAGCAAAAGCAGCAGGCGTGAGCACCCACATGGTGGCAGATGCCTGGAGCAGAGTGGTCTCTGAATGCCGGGGACTTGCTTTATATAGGGCTGGAAATCAGCAGTCTGAGCAACCTGTGATAGGGGAGCAGGACACACCTACTTCGACTAACACTCAGCTGAGTTAGTTTCGGTTTTGCCATATATGAAAGTGAAAGTTGAAACAGGGCCAAGACTGAAGAGTAAGATGGGGACCAGTGTTCCTGCTTTCTCCACTCACAGCTGCCTCAGTCCACTTGTATGATGACAGTCTCTCTAGCTTGATGTAGTTACAGATGAGGACAGCAGTCTCTATGAATATCTAACTCTCTGTCCAACAGAGAGACACAGGTGCACTGATCAACAGGCTTTGTACTTGCTGCATTATTTTCTCTTGACATAGTCTAGTAACAGTTTTTGCTCCATCATGGGTGGGCCCTCAGAAAAAGTTTCTTTTTTTTTCTTCTCAAGACAGAGTCTTGCTCTGTCGCCCAGGCTGGAGTGCAATGGCATGATCTTGGCTCACTGCAACCTCTGCCTCCTGGGTTCAAGAAATTCTCCCACTAGTGAAATTTCCCACTCAGCCTCAACCTCCTGAGTAGCTGGGATTACAGGTGTGTGCCACCACACCCACCTAATTTTTTGTGCTTTTTTTTAGTAGAGTTGGGGTTTCACCATGTTGGCCAGGCTGGTCTTGAACTCCTGACCTTGTGATCTGCCCGCCTCAGCCTCCCAAGTGCTGGGATTACAGGCATGAGCCATGACACCTGGTTGGAGAAGTTTCTTTTTAAAGCCAGATAATAAACAGACTGATTGGTTGGTGGAGAATGAGTCCATGATCACTTACCTCAAGACCCCTTTCAGATGTCAGTGAAAAGGCATGGAACCAAATTGAACAAATTGAACAAATTGAAGTTAGGTCTTACTACTTCATTAGCTATTCAGCCTCATTTATGCAAGGCGACAGTGTTAAAATTTAGATATTTACATCTTCCTGTATTTCAATATCACTTTTGATAGACGTTTTTAGTTAGAGGAAATCCAGTGCTTTTCTAAGATGCTTCCTAATTGATGAGAATTATTGTAGCTCATCATTTATTTATCTTTACCATTTTCTTGAAAACCTTGTTTACCTTTTTACTGAAACCTTCCTTTTAGTGCTGTTTCATACGAATTGTGTATAAACATGTGATGTTGTGCTTTCATGACACCTGTAGAAAGTTGGAAGAGTCCCAGTAGCTGAACGGCTAGAGCCACAATGTAGCTGGGTGACTTTGAAAAAGCGACTTTATGTCTCTGGATTTCTATTTCTTCATCGCAAAACCATGTACCTCATGCGATTTTTGTGCAGGTGAAAATGCTTATTTTTGTGAAGAATTCACCAAATAATGTCTGGCAAACTTTAAGTGTTCAGCTATTCTAACCCTAATTTGTTATTCTAATAGTGTCATATTCTGAATAGAAACAGATTATTCTTGTTATTCGGATACTATCGTATTCTGAATAGAAACAGAAAAGACTTATTTTACTTAAAAGAAAACATTAAGCATATTTAATTTAACATCTGCAAAATTGCATGCTTAATGATTACTAATTATGCAACAGTAGGTATGTCTCAGGTCCTTGAAATCTCAGCCCAAAGTTTCGTAAACTCTCATGCCATGTTCTTACCCAATTGAAAAATGCTTTTTGCTAGGTTATGATCACATGTTTATGAAGAAGTGAGAACTAAGTCAATTTATATTTCAAATAAATGTTAGGTAGCACAGAGGGTCCCCACACAGGCTTTTTGAGGCAAAATATTGTAAGGGTTGAATCCTACCTGGTTCAACCAGGCAGGTTCCTACTTGCCAATACTGTATAATTTTGGATAAATGTCTTTACTCGCTTGATCTTGCAAGTACATCTGGAAAATACAGACAAGAATCTCTAACACTATGCCTGTGAAAGAATAAGTAATATAATGCATAGTAAGCAGCGAGAGTAGTGCTTGCCTCATATAAGAAATATCTTGCATGACTATATTATTGTGTGTCAGGCATTGTCTTATACTTTGCATGTACTACCTTAGTTTACAGAGGACGAAACTTACGTCACACAGGAGGAAAGATTGGAGCTGGGATTTAAGCACTTGCAACACTGCTCAGTAATTGCTTATTATCATCACACGATTTTATTATTGCTTCCTAGATCTATACTATTTAGTTCAGTTTTTTAAATTCACTTATTATTTCATTCATTCATTTATTTATTCAGACATGCTTTCTTTACTTCTTTTCTTCCCTTCCTTCCACATATTTATTGAGTCTCCTACGTATCAGATAAAAGCAATAAATACAACCAAAATATAGAGGAAATAAATAAGTCAAAGTCCCTGCTGCCAATGAGGTCACAATATTCAGCAGTTATGTTGGTATTCTTTTAACATACGCTTTTTCCTTCATTGGTTCTCTCCCCCACCCATCTAAGTGGAGCATTCAGGGGTGGTAGACTTTCTTTGAAACATATCGAATTATATAAGGGAGATGACTTCATGCCACAGGTACAGATTTTATAACCATAAATGCCAACCGAGGGCCTCCACAGACAACTAAAACCTGTGCATTTGTTCTTCAGACTGTGAATAAAAGTTCTTTAAAAACGAATTAGGAGGAAAGAGACTTTATTCCAATGAACAGTTTGCAAACTGGGGAGACACAGCCTTTGATATAAAATGAAGGTGCCTTCCAGAAAATAAAGGGAAGATCGCAGTTTTATAGCAAAATTTCCCAGTCAGGTAGGTTTATGTTTATGTTAACAAGTTGTTTAGTTCTGATTGCTCAATGCAGCTGAGTTCTGATTGGCCAACACAGACATATCCTCATTGCTTGATACAGCCTAGCCCTGACTGGTTGATTTAGGTGAGGTCTGAATACTCCAAAGTTCAAAGGTTGCAGGTTTTGGGGGAATTGAGAGTCCATGTGTGACCTCCAGTCAGCAAATAGCTACTTGGCTCTATTGTAAGTATCAGCTCAGTTAGTCACTCAGATTCATGTTGAAGAATTGGTTCCTTCTGGTTCACATTTGTTCACACTTCCCCCATCTGGATCAAAACCTTTAGGCAGATAGTGTTGCTGATAGGTTAGGCTGGTTTTGGTCTGTTATGGTGCTAGATTGGTTGACTGTCTCCTCTGGGTGTATCTAGTCCTGCACAGGGACCCTAGTGGCAGGGCAGTGGCCAACTGAGCAACTACAGCCATTTACTTATGAGACGCATACAGGTACCCGTTAAATTTGAATGAAACTCTTTTGGGTTAAGTTGGTTCTCCTTTCTGGTTGGAGCAATTTTGAAGCCTCAAGGGTTAGGTAAGCATGATCCTAATGGGGATCTATTGCAGGCATCTGTTAAAATAGGCTGGGAAAATCTTAAAAAGAGCCAAATACTTAGCTCAAACATGAGGAGTATCAAGACTTGTAGGGTGGCATGCAGAAGGAACCCTACTGCAGGGGAAGCGAGGTAGAAATATCTGGAAATGAGAAACTCAACCTGGTAAGTCCAGTCAGGAGTCTTTTTGAAGGTTTTTTTTTTTTTTCTCCAGAGATTTGGCTAGCCTTAAGATCTTAGATGTTTCCAATTCAACCTGCCTGGAAGTATTTGTCCTGCAGAAAGCGGTAGCAACAGCACAAACTTCACTCTGTGCAGGAATGAGATAGTCTAAAGCAATGTGTTTGTCTAGGGCTACAGGAGCAAGGGAGTCTATGGACCTCTGCTGCACCCTAATAGCTTGGGTGGTGGAACAGGCAATTCTGTGAACACTTCAGGAAGGTTTTCTGATCATTTATTAATTCGGAGCAGAATCTAGTTTAAATTGGGATCCAAGAATCCTTCCTAATCTAGCTCCTTCACTAGGGTTAACCCTTCTAGATGAATTACAGCCTTAAGAGTATCCACAACTATTATCTTTATAATCTGAGGGGTTATCATGAGTGTTGGATTGTAGCTCTTAGAGACCAGGGTAGGTAGTGTTGGTGGAGCTAACTGAATAGATGGGAATTTGGATAAAAGGTATTTCTGTGGCAAAATATCCTGGTGAGGATAACTCAAGCATCATTTCTTCTTTCTAGGATAATAAAATATGGGCCTGGCATGTTTCTAAGAACTTCCGTCCTAGGTAGTATGTGAAAGCCCAAAGGAAAAACAACTGCCATTGAAGGGTCCTCCCTGGAAAATAACAGATAAAGATTAGGAAGCATCATAGGTGGGCTGGCTGCCCCAACCATCGGGATGAATTCAGAACTCCAAGGAGGCTCCATGAAAAGCATGCTGTGGTCAAGGACAGACAGAGTCGCTGAAGTGTTGACCAGAGCTCTGATGAGTTTTTTTCCATCTTAATACCTGATTCCCCTAGTTGAGTAATTTGAGTAGGGGAAATGTCTCAAGAGGTTCTATGGTTTTGCTTGAGGGAAGAGGGCTGGTAAACTTTATCAGGAATTAATTGCAGCCAGATGTTATAGGAAATCAGGAGTACTCAGGATCCAGTCCCGTCTACAGGTAGAAAACCGGCACTTGAAAGCAGTGCACAGGGATTTAACCCATTAATAGGAGCACTTTAGTTTTCCTTAAGAACATGACTTTTTCTCTCCACATTAACCATACGGAAACTTTCAGGTTTAAGAACCTCTAGAGACTAGGAAGCCAAATGAAGGTAGAATTTAGATTTTACTTAGGGTCTTAAGGTCCTTGAGCCTACTGGGACGTGACAAGTTTTATGCATTCACTCTAAAGCTTGGAACTCTTGAAGCCAGGCATTTTATGAACCTTCTTAAATATGACTTTTCAGCCAAAGCCTAGTAATATAATCAGTATTTCCAACAGTATCCTGCTTATAAAAGAGAGCAGATTTTTTACTGAACTTACAGAAATAAAATAAGAATGCTGACAAATAGTGTCATTCTGGAGGATTCAAGTAGGGGGAAAGGCAAATGCTTCCACTTGTGTTCACAAAAGTATTCTTCACCAAATTATTGCAAACTATAGCTTATGAAAGAAAATGTCCTTGAATCTGAAAAACAAAACATTTAAGTGGAGAACCAACATTTTAAATAAAAGTCATAAAATTATCCTTATGGATTATTTAATTTCAAGTAATTAATTTTGATTTTCTTAATCTTAATTAGTAATTTTGGGCTATAGCTGATTGCAAATGTTACTAGAAAAGAATTTAAAACAATAAGTATGGATGTAAAAAATCTAGAACAGCCATGATCAAAACTCTGATGAGAGTTTACAAGGAAATTGTAAGAAAGAATGTAGAAATGATTGCAAGTAAATATAGGTATTTCTGTGCATACGACCATTTAACACAATTATCATACTCATGACTGATAATACCTATTATTATATATTAGTCAATTCTTTCATTGCTATAAAGAATGGGTCATTTATAAGGAAAGAGGTTTAATTGGCTCTTGGTTATGCAGGCTGTACAGGAAGCACGATGCTGGCATCTGCTTGGCTTCTGGGGAGGCCTCAGGAAACTTAAAATCATGATAGAAGGCAAAGTGGGAGAAGGTGTCTCACATGGGCGGAGCAGGAGCAAGAGAGAAAGACGTTGGGGCAGAGGAGGTGCCACACACTTTTAAACAATTAGATCTCACAAGAACTCACTATCCTGCGGACAGTACCAAGTGGTTGGTACCAAGCCATTCATTAGGACCTGTTCCCATGATCCAATCACTTCCCACCAGGCTGCGCTAGCAACCCGGAGCTTTACAATTTCAACATGAGATCTGGGTGGAGACACAGATCTAAACCATATCTACGGCATCTAAGAATTTTAAGAATCTCATGCAATTTGGAGCACACATTAGTAAAATGTTTATAGAACTATAGCTTAAAATAAGTTAAACATCATTTCTTATTTGATATGTTTCCCATGTGATTTGCCAAATAAGCCGAATCATTTAATATCTCTACAAGATCAAAAAGACTTAATTTGGGATTTTGATGCTGGGGAAACCTGCCAAAGATGTCTAAAGGTTCAAAATACTTGATGAACCAGAACCATATGTCATTGCTAAATAAAAAGAGTGATAATTAGAAGACAGCAAAAAGAATACAGATTTACATGAATGTGATAACCCTAACCTTTTTAAAGTTCAGTTTCCCTAAGTAATCAAATGCCTGATAAAAACATGAAGCAAACACACTCTTTCCTAGTTTACTAGGCCAGTTACCTAATAGATAAAGGGGAAACAAACCTTCTTTAGTGTGATTGCTTCTCCTTACTGAAAACCCATTTGCATAACCTGGAAGTTAATCCTGATGCAAAGAGTATTTGAATTTAATCAGGCACAGAAGAATGTATCCAGGACTCTAAGCATATTCTATTGTATACATATAGAGAAATGTAAACAAGAAAACTAGCACCTTGAACAGGGAAATCCTTGGTTCTTAGGAACAGCACAGGAAGCTTCCTGGTTACATGGAATAATTCAGACACATCAAGAAAAGCCAAGAGTGTAAAAATCAAGCTATAGTGAAGAAAAACTTTGGTTTTCTAGACCTTCAAGATAAACATTTTAGCATCAGGCCATGACATCAGTGTTATAGCCAGAGAAAAAGTTACAGGAGGTGTCAAAAAGGTTGAAGGAGATTTGTGGCCAAGCAAAAGAATTTACCTTTTCCAGGACCAAGAGAAGGAGAGCTGCATTTACAACCTGAAACCAGGAAAATTATACAGATCTCAGGAGAAAATGTGCCAGAAACAGAAACTGCTTGTAGTTTAGAGGATGACTATTAAGGGAACAGATTTGCAAATTAAAAATTAAAACCTCTTGTAATTTTACTAAGAGCAAATTAGTATTTTAAGAAAATCTTAACACAGGGGACCAAATTTTAAACTTCTCTATCAGTATATTTTTAATAACAAAGTTTAATCCCTAGAAAGACTCATACACAATTTCTTTTCAATTGTAGCCAACCTGACTGAACAGAAAATTGCTTTTATAAGCTTTCTTTTCATGCAGCTTATGATTTACTTAGACCTTTGATGATATGCTTAGACTTGCTGCTGTTCCAAACTTCCTTTCCTAAGTAACCAGTCATTTTTTGTAAGATAAAAATTTACCACACAAGTTTCTTTCTCATTTCTCTTTTCTTTTCAACCTTCCTTATCAAAAATACATTATATCCTCCTCATACATTTGCAAACAGAATGCCCTCTGCTCTAATAGCTTAATCGCACACATTAATTATAATACTCTTTCTTAGCAACCCTAATTTTCAATCAAAAAATCTAGAAAGTAAGCAATTTTTAACCATCAATGCCGTACCAACAATCCAATAATACACATTTTACAATTTCAAGAGATATAGGTTTTCTAACACAAGACTTTTTAATATGGAACAGCACATTTTTACTAAGAGATCCAAATTACTCTTGTTCTTCTTAATTAAGAAGCCAAAAGTATGTAAGCCTAAGCTCATATTTAGCAATAATGTTAGCATTAGGTTATTTCTAAATGATCTAGATATGTAATTAACATTAATCATTTAATCTAGCTTAGAAAAATTCTTGAGCTGTAGTCAGTAAAAAGACTTGGGAACCCTTCCTAAGTAAACATATTACAAAACATAACCATTACCAAAAGTTCATTTAAAAACTTTTATCCCAGCCGCATCTACTCCATCTTTTCATTTTTAATAATTATACCTGGAAAATTTCATGATACTTCAGACAAATCTAGCATAATCTCAAGCTGTTTTCTATCAATGAACTTTATTTTTTTTATTTTTAATTTTTTAAAATTTTTATTGCATTTTAGGTTTTGGGGTACATGTGCAGAACATGCAAGATAGTTGCATAGGTACACACGTGGCAGTGTGTTTTGCTGCCTTCTGCCTCTTCACCCATATTTGGCATTTCTCCCCATGCCATCCCTCCCCCGCTCCCTCCCCAGCTGTCCCTCCCCTATTTCCCCCAATAGACCTCAGTGTGTGGTACTCCCTTCCCTGTGTCCATGTGTTCTCATTGTTCATCACCCACCTATGAGTGAGTATATACGGTGTTTCCTTTTCTGTTCTTG